>JAJHJA010000094.1:0-15291 GCA_021202915.1 Heliconius himera
GAATTTTAGTGACAGCAACAGATGTAATTCATTCCTGAACAATCCCCTCATTAGGAGTAAAAATTGATGCTAACCCTGGTCGTTTAAATCAAACAAGATTTTTTATTAACCGCCCTGGAATTTATTATGGACAATGCTCTGAAATTTGCGGAGCAAATCATAGTTTTATACCTATTGTTGTTGAAAGAATTTCAATAAAAAATTTTATTAATTGAATTAATAATTACTCATTAGATGACTGAAAGCAAGTACTGGTCTCTTAAACCATTTAATAGTAAATTAGCAATTACTTCTAATGATAAAGAATTAGTTAATAAATAACATAAATATGTCAAATTTAAATTATTACTAAGTAATATTCTTTTATCCCTCAAATAATACCTATTAATTGAATAATTTCTTTAATATTTTTTATTATTATTTTCATTTCTTTTATAATTATAAATTATTTTATTTTTAACTATAAAACTAATTTTAATTATAAAAAAATCAATAAATATAACTTAAATAAAAATTATTGAAAATGATAAATAATTTATTTTCAATTTTTGATCCATCAACTAACTTATTTAATTTCCCATTTAATTGAATTAGAACATTTATTGGTTTAATATTTATCCCTTTATCTTTTTGATTTTTCCCTAATCGTCATTTCCTATTATGAAATTTTATTGCAAATAAACTTCATAATGAATTTAAAACTTTATTAGGACCTAATAGAATAAATGGATCAACTTTTATTTTTATTTCATTATTTTTTTTTATTTTATTTAATAATTTTTTAGGGCTATTCCCATATATTTTTACTAGAACTAGTCACTTAAATATATCTCTCTCCCTTTCATTAACATTATGATTAAGATTTATAATTTATGGTTGATTAAATAATACCCAACACATATTTATTCATATAATCCCCCAAGGAACACCAACAATTCTGATACCATTTATAGTATTAATTGAAACTATTAGTAATATTATTCGACCTGGAACTTTAGCAGTACGATTAACCGCTAATATAATTGCAGGTCATTTACTTCTAACCTTACTAAGTAACACAGGTATTAATATACCTAACTATTTAGTGATTATTTTAATTATTATTCAAATTTTATTATTAATTTTAGAATCAGCCGTAGCTGTAATTCAATCCTATGTAATTTCTATTTTAAGAACTCTTTATTCTAGAGAAGTAAACTAATGTCTAACCACAATCACCCCTATCATTTAGTTGATTATAGACCATGACCTTTAACTGGTGCTATTGGAGTAATAACCTTAGTTACCGGAATAGTAAAATGATTCCATAACTTTAATATAAACTTACTATTTATTGGTTATATTATTGTATTATTAACTATATTTCAATGATGACGAGATATTTGTCGAGAAGGAACATTCCAAGGTAAGCATACTATTATAGTATCTAAAGGATTACGATGAGGAATAATTTTATTTATTATCTCTGAAATTTTCTTTTTTGTATCTTTTTTTTGGGCATTTTTTCATAGAAGTTTATCCCCCAATATTGAAATTGGATCAATTTGACCCCCTACTAGAATTACCCCATTTAACCCTTTTCAAATTCCTTTATTAAATACAATTATTCTTATTACATCCGGAATTACAGTAACATGGGCTCACCATGCTTTAATAGAAAATAACTTTACCCAAGTATCTCAAAGATTATTTTTAACTATTTTTTTAGGATTTTACTTTACTATTCTTCAAGCATATGAATATTTAGAAGCCCCATTTACTATTGCAGATAGAATTTATGGTTCTACTTTTTTTATAGCAACCGGATTCCATGGATTACATGTAATTATCGGAACAATTTTCCTTTTAACATGTTTTATTCGACATATTAATTACCATTTCTCAAAAACCCACCACTTTGGATTTGAAGCAGCAGCATGATATTGACATTTTGTTGATGTAGTTTGATTATTCCTTTATATTTCAATTTATTGATGAGGAAATTAATTATTATTTATATAATATATTTAGTATATTTGACTTCCAATCAAAAAGTTTAATAATTTTAATATAAATAATTCTAACAATAATATTAATATCTTCTATTATAATAATTATTGCAAATATTTTTATATTTATTTCATTTATTATTTCAAAAAAATCATTTCTAGATCGAGAAAAATGCTCCCCATTTGAATGCGGATTTGACCCTAAATCTTTAGCCCGAATTCCATTTTCATTACATTTTTTTTTAATTACAATAATTTTTCTAATTTTTGATGTAGAAATTGCACTTATTTTCCCAATTATTCCTACATTTAATTTAGTTAACTTTCTAACCTGATTTAAAATTAGTTTATTTTTTATCTTAATATTATTATTAGGAATTTACCATGAATGAAATCAAAATATATTAAATTGATCAAATTAGGATTATAGTTTAATTAAACATTTGATTTGCATTCAAAAAATATTGAATTTAATTCAATTTATCTTAAATAAGAAGCAATATTTGCATTTAATTTCGACTTAAAAGATAGAGTTAATTACTCCTTATTTATTTATTTATATATATATATATATATATATAAATAATTCATTAATTGAAACCAAAAAGAGGTATATCACTGTTAATGATAAAATTGAATATAAATTCCAATTAGAAATATATTATAATTAGGCTGCTAACTTAATTTCTAGTGATTACATCATTAATATTTCTTTTTCTTTTATTTTAATTATTTATATAGTTTATTAAAAACATTACATTTTCATTGTAAAAATAAAAAAAATTTTTTTATAAATATTTAAAGATTTATTAATCACCCTAATATCTTCAATATTATACTCTTCAATTAAGCTATTTAAATTAAATTATTAAAAAAATTACTATAAGTAATATTCATAAAATAAATCTAAATAAATAAATTTTAAAATTATTTATTTGATAAATATAATAAATTAAAGAATTATTTTTGATAATATTAAATAATCCCTGACCTCTATATAATTCTCTTCACCCTAAATCAACATTTTTATATAATATTTGACCTATTTTTAAATAAAAATAATTTAAACCATAAGTTGATAAACTAGGTAAAAATCACATAGTAACAAAAAAATATCTTAATTCATAAAAATATAAAAATTTATTTAAAGAATAAATTTTTATATTTCTAATTAAATAACCTAATAATATCCCCAATAAAGTAACATAAATTACTATCATCTTTAAATTAAAAGGTAAATAAATTATATAAGGATAATAAAAAATTATTCATCTTAACACTCTCCCTGAAATTAATCTTATAAATAATAAAATTATTATTCTTTTTAATATAATATAATCTTCATCATATAAATTATAAATAGATAATAAATTAAAATCATTAATTATTAAATATATTAATAACCGAATAGTATAAAATATTGTTAAACCCGTTGAAAAATAATACAAAAAAAAAATTAACATATTTAAATTTCTCATTCTTACTATTTCTAAAATAATATCCTTAGAATAAAATCCAGCTAAAAAAGGAATTCCACATAAAGCTAAATTTGAAATATTTAAACATAAAGAAGTTATTGGAATATAAATTCTAATACCCCCTATTATTCGAATATCCTGATTATCATTTATTATATGAATAATAACCCCAGCACACATAAACAATAAAGCTTTAAATATAGCATGAGTTAACAAATGATAAAAAGCTAAGTCATTAAAACCTATTCTTAAAATTCTTATTATTAAACCTAATTGTCTTAATGTTGATAAAGCAATAATTTTTTTTAAATCAAACTCATAATTAGCACAAACCCCAGCTATAAATATAGTTAATCCAGATAATAATAATAAAATTTTTAAAAAAATTATATCAATCAATAAATTATTAAATCGAATTAATAAATAAACCCCAGCTGTAACTAATGTAGAAGAATGAACTAAAGCAGATACAGGGGTAGGAGCTGCTATAGCAGCAGGTAATCAAGATCTAAATGGAATTTGAGCTCTTTTAGTTATAGCAGCAATAATAACTAATAACCCAATAATCTTTATTGAAAAATCATTTCTTATAAAATTTAAATAAAAAATATAATTTCAACTTCCATAATTTATTATTCATGAAATCAATAATAAAATTATTACATCCCCAATCCGATTAGATAAAGCAGTTAATATTCCAGCATTATAAGATTTTATATTTTGATAATAAATCACTAAACAATAAGAAACTAATCCTAAACCATCCCAACCTAATAAAATTCTAATTATATTTGGTCTAATAATTAATAATATTATTGAAAAAACAAATATTAAAACTAAATAAATAAATCGATTTAAATTTAATTCTGATCTTATATATCTTCTTCTGTAATAAATAACAGAAGAAGAAATTAAAGATACAAATATTATAAACAATAACGATATCCAATCTAATAAAATAGATATTACAATTCTTATTGAATTAAAAGAAATAATTTCCCACTCAAAAAAAAAAACTAAATTATTTATAATAAAATAAACAACCAAAAAAAAATTAACTAATATAAAAAAAAATAAAAAAAAAAAACTAATAAAGCATAAAGAATATTTTTTAATAACCTAAAATGAAGTTAATTTTCATATTTTTGACTCCACAAATCAATATTTTATTTAAATTATTTAAGTAAAATCAAAGTATTCTATAATCAATTTTTAAAACTAAAATATTTAAAGGTAACCAATGTAATATTAATATTAAGTATTCTCGTGAAGTTCCTCTATAAAATCTATAAATTCTTATATTATATTTGCCATGTTGAGTAAAAGAATACAAATATAATCTATACCCAGCTCTAAAAAAAGAAATTATCATTAATATAATTATTGATCATCATGATCATCTAACTAATCTATTAATTAAACTAATTTCCCCCATTAAATTTAACGAAGGTGGGGCGGCCATATTTGAAGATAGTAATAAAAATCACCACAATCTTATTGAAGGTATAAAATTTATTATTCCTTTATTAATGAATATTCTTCGTCTATTTAACCGCTCATAATTAATATTAGACAAACAAAATATACCAGAAGAACATAATCCATGACCAATCATTAAAATATAAGAACCTAAAAATCCCCAATAATTTATTGTTATTACCCCCCCAATTACTAATCTTATATGAGCAACGGAAGAATAAGCAATTAAAGATTTAATATCAACCTGACAAAAACACTTTAAACTAATAAAAAACCCTCCAATTAATCTTACTACTACTCAAAAATACCCTAATCTTAAATTTATTTTTTGTGTAATTATTAATATCCGTAATAAACCATAACCTCCCAATTTTAATATAATTGCAGCTAAAATTATTGACCCAGAAATTGGGGCTTCTACATGAGCCTTAGGTAATCACAAATGAACAAAATATATTGGCATTTTAACCAAAAATGCAAAAATTAAACTTAAATATAATAAAATTAAATTATAATCATAAAATTTTATTATATATATAATTATAAAATTTATTTCTTTATAAATATAAAAAATCCCAATTAATAAAGGTAAAGAAGCAAATAATGTATAAAATAATAAATATATCCCCGCCTGAATTCGCTCAGGTTGATACCCCCAACCAATAATTAATATTAATGTGGGAATTAAGCTTCTTTCAAAAAATAAATAAAATAAAAATAAATTTATAGTTCTAAATGTTAGATATAATATTACTATTAAAAAAATAATATTAAATAAAAATAAATTCTTAAAAAAATCATTATTATTTAATTTTTCTCTAGCTATAACTATTAAAAATGTAATTCAAATTCTTAATAAAATTAAACCATATGAAATTATATCGCAACCTAACATATATCTTAAATTACAAAAATTCATAATTGAAATTCTTATATTTATAAATATAAACATTAAAAATATAAATATAAATTGAACCATTCAAAATATATTTCGTTTCAAACATATAGGTATTATAAAAATTATTATAAATAAATATTTTATCATTAAATTAAATTAAAACTTTGAAAATAATCATTACCATGAGTTCGAATTATTGACACTAAAATTGATAACCCTAAAGCCCCTTCACAAACTGTGAATACTAAAAATACTATTAATATATATATATTATAATTAACCATTATTAAATATATTATTAAAAAAAAAAAAATTCTTAAAACAATAAACTCCAGTCTTATTAAAACAATTAATAAATGTTTTTGTTTAGAAACAAAAATTATATTCCCAATAAAAAATATAATAATAATTAAACTTATATTTATCATTAGTTAATGTTTTTATAGTTTAAAAAAAACCTTGGTCTTGTAAATCAAAAATAAGAAATTTCTTTAAAAACTTCAAAGAAAAAGATTATCTTTATCAATAATCTCCAAAATTATTATTTTTATTAAACTACTCTTTGAAATCACAAAAATTTTATTATCTAATTTAATTTTATTTATTTCAATATTTATATTTTTTACTAATAATCCTTTATCAATAGGATTATTTATTTTAATTCAAACCCTTTTAACATGTATTTTATCAGGGATATTAATTAATACTTACTGATTTTCTTATATTCTATTTTTAATTTTCTTGGGGGGATTATTAGTATTATTTATTTATGTTTCTAGAATCGCTTCTAATGAATTATTTAAAATTTCCTATATAAATAAAATATTAATATTATCAAGAATTTTATTTTTAATTATATTTTCATTTTATTTTAAAAATAATTTATATTGAATAAATTTTAATTTTAATGATGAAATATTAAATTTTTTTAATTTATTTTTATTTTCAAATAATGAATATAATTTTAATTTATCAAAATTATATAATGAACAAACTTACTTTTTAATAATAATATTAATTATTTATTTATTTATTACTCTTATTGCAGTAGTAAAAATCACAAACATTTTTTTTGGGCCTTTACGATCAATTTTATAATTTTTATTACTAATGATAAATTTTTTTAAACCAATTCGAAAAACACATCCAATTATTAAAATTATTAATGGGTCTTTAATTGATCTCCCATCTCCCTCTAATATTTCATCCTGGTGAAATTTTGGGTCATTATTAGCTTTATGTTTAATAATTCAAATTATTACCGGATTATTTTTAACTATATATTATTCAGCAAATATTGATATTTCTTTTTATAGAATTAATTATATTTGCCGAAATGTTAATTACGGGTGATTAATTCGAACATTACATGCTAATGGAGCATCTTTTTTTTTTATTTGTATTTATTTACATATTGGTCGAGGAATTTATTATGAATCTTTTAATTTAAAATTAACTTGATTAGTGGGAGTAATTATTTTATTTTTATTAATAGCTACAGCTTTTATGGGTTATGTTTTACCCTGAGGGCAAATATCTTTTTGAGGAGCTACTGTTATTACTAATTTATTATCTGCTATCCCATATCTAGGAAATATATTAGTAAATTGAATTTGAGGTGGATTTGCTGTAGATAATGCCACACTAACTCGATTTTATACATTTCACTTTCTATTTCCATTTATTATCTTAATATTAACAATAATTCATTTATTATTTTTACATCAAACAGGGTCTAATAATCCATTAGGAATTAATAGAAACCTAGATAAAATTCCATTTCACCCATTTTTTACTTTTAAGGATTTAATTGGATTTATTTTACTAATTTTTTTTTTATGTATACTTACACTAACAAACCCATATTTATTGGGGGATCCTGATAATTTTATCCCAGCTAACCCATTAGTAACCCCAATTCATATTCAACCTGAATGATATTTTTTATTTGCTTATGCAATTTTACGATCAATCCCAAATAAATTAGGGGGTGTAATCGCTTTAGTTATATCAATTTTAATTTTAATTATTCTACCATTTTCATTTAATAAAAAAATTCAAGGTATTCAATTTTACCCTTTAAATCAAATTTTATTCTGATTTTTAATTATTACTATTATTTTATTAACTTGAATTGGAGCTCGACCAGTTGAAATACCTTATATTATTACAGGACAAATTTTAACCTTAATTTATTTTTCTTATTTCATTATTAATCCAATTATAAATAAATTCTGAGATAAATTAATTTTTTATTAATTAATGAGCTTGTTTTAAGCATTTGTTTTGAAAACTTAAGAAAGAATAAATATATTCTATTAATTTATACTAAATTTATTTTATTAATTAAATAATATTTTTAATCCTAAAAAAAATAATAAATAATTTAATGAAACAGGTAAATATCTTTTTCAACATAAATATATTAATTTATCATAACGATACCGAGGTAAAGTACCTCGTACTCAAATAAATAAAAAAGAAATAAATACTAACTTTAAATAAAATAATAAATTCAACTCATAACCCCCCATATTTATAATAACAAAAATTAAACTTATAAATAAAATTCTCGAATATTCTGCTAAAAAAATTAAAGCAAATCCCCCTCTTCTATATTCAATATTAAACCCAGAAACTAACTCTCTTTCGCCTTCGGCAAAATCAAAGGGAGTTCGATTTGTTTCAGCTAATATAGAAGAAAAAAAACATATTCTTAAAGGAATTATTATAAATATAAATCAAATTAAAAATTGATAATCTCTAAATTTTATTAAATTTAAATCTATAATTATAATAACTCTTGACATTAAAATTAAAGATAATCTTACTTCATAAGAAATTGTTTGAGCTACAGCCCGTAAACCCCCTAATAATGAATAATTTCTATTTGAAGACCACCCAGCAATTAATAAAGTATATACCCCCACTCTAGTGCAAGATAAAAAAAATAATAACCCTAAATTAAATACAATTATATTAAATAAATATGGAATTATTATTCAAATAATTAAAGATAATATAAATCTAATAATTGGAGAAAAATAATAAGAAAAATAATTAGAATAATTTAAATAAACTTGTTCTTTAGAAAATAATTTAATAGCATCAGAAAATGGCTGTAAAATTCCCATAAATCCTAATTTATTAGGCCCTTTTCGAATTTGAATATACCCTAAAACTTTCCGCTCTAATAAAGTTAAAAAAGCAACCCCAATTAAAACACCAATTAACAAAATTAAACCCCCAATTATAATATTAATAAAATCAACTATTATCAATACTATCTATATAATAAATTATATATAAATGACTTCTAAAATCATTACATTTTTTCTGCCAAAATAGCATATAATTTATTAATAATATTCTTTTAATTAAATTATTTAAAATATTTGATCCTTTCGTACTAAAATATTTTAATTATTAAAAGATAGAAACCAACCTGGCTCACACCGGTTTGAACTCAGATCATGTAAGATTTTAATGATCGAACAGATCAAAATTTTAAACTTTTGCATTTAAATTTTATCTTAATCCAACATCGAGGTCGCAACCTTTTTTTTTTATTTGTACTAAAAAAAAAAATTACGCTGTTATCCCTAAGGTAATTTTTTCTTATAATCATAAAATATGGATCATAATTTCATTTATTAATGTAATTTTTTTTAAAAAAAGTTATTTTAATTTTTCTATCACCCCAATAAAATAATAATAATTATTTAAATTTATTTTTAGATATTAAATATTAAAAAATTATTATTATAAAACTCTATAGGGTCTTCTCGTCTTTTTAAATTATTTTAACTTTTTAATCAAAAAATTAATTTCAATTTTTAATTTAGAGACAGTTTATATTTCATCAAATCTTTCATACAAGTCTTCAATTAAAAGACTATTTATTATGCTACCTTTGTACAGTCAATATACTGCAGCCCTTTAATTTATAATCAGTGGGCAGATTAGACTTTAAATTATTATACCAAAAAGACATGTTTTTGATAAACAAGTGAATATAAAAATTTGCCGAATTCCTTTAAATTAATTTTAATTTAAATTTATTATTTTTAAAAATTTAATATACTAATTTTATCATTATTGCTAATTTTATTTTAATTTAAAATTATTATTTTATAAAAAATTAAATATAATTTTAAATTTTATTTTTATTAAAATTTTTTATAATAAATTTTATTTTATAAACAATATAAATTTTAAAAATTTTAAATTTGAATTTATATATATATATATATATTATAAAAATTTAAATTAAAGCTTATCCCTTAATATATTTAATTTTAAAATTTTTTAATTAAAAAATAAATTAAAAAATATTTTAAATTCAAAATTAAATTTTTTTCTAAAAAAACTAGATATATTTAAAAACGATTAACATTTCATTTCAAATTAACAATTAAAAATAATTATTCAACATTAACTTTCTTAATTAATTAACTCTTTTAAATTCGAGATTTTATTAATCAATAAATATTTTTTAATAAACTCTGATACACAAGATACAACAATTTAAATTTACTTTTAAAATAATTTATTTTCATAATTATTTCAAATTTCTTTTTCAATACTATTTTACTATAAATAATTATATTTTTTCTATAAAAAATACTTTAACATCCCCCAATATTAAAAATTTTTTTATTAAATATAAATTATTAATTTTCCCCCTCAAATTAATTATTAATTATAATATCTTTTCAATGTAAATGAAATACTTTATCAAGCTCTAATTTGATCATTCTAGAAACACTTTCCAGTACCTCTACTTTGTTACGACTTATTTCAATTTTTAAATGAAAGTGACGGGCAATATGTACATATTTTAATTATAAATCATTTTAATAAATTAATTAAAATTACATTTAAATCCACCTTCAATTTTATATTACAAACTCAATTTCCATTTAAATAAATTTATTGTAATCCATCTTAATCTTAATTATAATCTGCATCTTGATCTGAATTAATTTCTATTTAAAATTTTTAAATATTATTTTTATTTAAAAATATTTTTTTAACAATGATATACAAAATTTTTTTATTAAGTAAATTTATTCGTGGATTATCAATTATTAGACAGATTCCTCTAAATGAACTAAAATACCGCCATTTTATTTAAGTTTCAATATAATTTATCTACTATTTTAGTATTAATAATTAAATTTTTAATAATAGGGTATCTAATCCTAGTTTATAATAAAATTTATTAAATCATAACTTTTAAATAAATTTTAATTAAATTAAAATTTCACCTTATAATTTAATATTTTTTAAAAAAATTTATTATTTATTATATACTGAATTAATTTAATTTAACTTTTGTTTAACCGCAACTGCTGGCACAAAATTAGTTATTAATTTTTATAATACTAAATCTTAATTTCTTAAATTTTTAATATTAATTACTACAAAATTTTATTAATTATTATTTAAATAATTAAAATTATACACTAAAATTTATATGTAAAATAAATTAAAAATAAATTATATAAAATATAAAATTTTATCTAATATTATATAATTTTACATAGATTTTTTTTTTTTTTTTTTTATATTAAAAATTTAATATATTTATATAAAACTTAAATTATATATTTAATATAAATTAATAAATTTTTAATAATTTCTCTTATTTTTTTTCTAATATTAAAATTAAAAATTAATATATATAATAAATTTTTATTAATTATATTAAATAAAAAATATTATTAATATAATATTAATTAAATAATAATTAATTAATTATAATATAATATAATATAATAAATAATTTAAAATAATATTTAATTTAATAATTTATAAATTAATTTATACATATATATATATATATATAAATTAAGATTAATTTAATTTAATCAATAATTAAACCATTTTTAATATTTTTTACATTAATAATAATAATAAAATAAATTAAAAATAAGCTAAAATAAGCTTTTGGGTTCATACCCCAAATATAAAGGAAACCCCTTTTTTTTAAAAATAAAGTGCCTGATAAAAGGATTATTCTGATAGGATAAATAATGTAAATAGTTACCTTTATTATATTTTATAGAATTAAACTATACCTAATAATTTCAAAAATTATTGTGCATCTTACACTAAAATATAATTTTTATAATGAATTTCAATTCATATTTAGAATATTTTATTCTTATTTTTAATTTTATTAATTAATAATTCAAATAAAATATTTTTTTTTTTTATTTTATTTTTTAGAACTATAATTTCTATTTCCTCAAATTCATGATTAGGCTGCTGAATTGGATTAGAAATTAATTTACTGAGATTTATCCCCTTAATCTCATCCCCCAATAATTTATTGAATTCAGAAGCCTCATTAAAATACTTTTTAACTCAATCTATTGCTTCAATTAATTTTTTATTTTCTATTTTATTAAATTTATTTTTCATAAAAATATTTTTTTTTAATGATTTACTATCAATTGTTATAAATTCTGCAATATTAATAAAAATAGGTTCTGTTCCATTCCACTTTTGATTCCCCAATATTATAGAGGGATTATCATGATTTAATAGATTTATTTTAATAACATGACAAAAAATCTCTCCAATAATTTTAATATCTTATAATATTAATTTTAATTTTTTAATTTTTATTATAATTTTTAATGTAATAATTGGAGCTATTGGAAGATTTAATCAAACTTCTTTACGTAAATTATTAGCTTTTTCTTCAATCAATAATATTGGTTGATTAATTTCAGCCTTATTAATCAGAGAAAATTTATGATTAATATATTTTTTATTTTACTCAATATTTTTATTTATTTCATGTTTTTTATTTTATATAACTAATATTTTTTATATTAATCAACTATTTAATTTTAATTATAATTTTTTAATTAAATTTTCTATTATAATCAATTTCCTCTCACTAGGTGGTCTACCCCCATTTTTAGGATTTTTCCCAAAATGAATTATTATTAATTATATAATCAATAATAATCTTATTATTATTAATTTTTTATTTATTATAAGAAGATTAATTATATTATTTATTTATATCCGAATTATTTATTTTTCACTTATATTTTTTTCTTTAAAATTAAAATGATTTAAAATTTTTTTAAAAAATAATTTACTTTTTTTAATTTATTTTTTTAACATAATTTCTTTAACGGGTATAATTATTAGAACTTTATTTTTTATTTAATTTAAGGTTTTAAGTTAAATAAACTAATAATCTTCAAAATTATTTATAAAGAAATTCTTTAAGCCTTAAATTAAATTTAAGTTTTAATAATTATTATTATACCTTAAAATTTGCAATTTTAAATCATAGTTGAATATAAAACTTAATAAAAGAGATATTTCCCGTTAATAAATTTACAATTTATCGCTTATAACTCAGCCATTTTATTAGCGAAAATGACTTTTTTCTACAAATCATAAAGATATTGGAACTTTATATTTTATTTTTGGAATTTGAGCAGGTATAGTTGGAACATCTCTTAGTATTTTAATTCGAATAGAATTAGGTAACCCCGGATCTCTAATTGGGGATGATCAAATTTATAATACTATTGTTACAGCTCATGCATTTATTATAATTTTTTTTATAGTTATACCCATCATAATTGGAGGATTTGGAAATTGATTAGTACCTTTAATATTGGGAGCCCCTGATATAGCATTCCCCCGGATAAATAATACAAGATTTTGACTTCTCCCCCCCTCATTAATTTTATTAATTTCTAGAAGAATCGTAGAAAATGGAGCCGGAACAGGATGAACTGTCTATCCCCCCCTTTCATCTAATATCGCTCATAGAGGTTCATCTGTAGATTTAGCTATTTTTTCCCTTCATTTAGCGGGTATTTCCTCAATTTTAGGGGCAATTAATTTTATTACTACTATCATTAATATACGGATTAACAGCATATCTTTTGATCAATTACCATTATTTGTCTGAGCTGTAGGTATTACAGCTTTATTACTTCTTTTATCTTTACCAGTTCTAGCCGGAGCTATTACTATACTTTTAACTGATCGAAATTTAAATACCTCATTTTTTGACCCCGCCGGAGGAGGTGATCCAATCTTATATCAACATTTATTTTGATTTTTTGGGCACCCAGAAGTTTATATTTTAATTCTCCCAGGATTTGGTATAATTTCTCATATTATTTCCCAAGAAAGTGGTAAAAAAGAAACTTTTGGTTGCTTAGGGATAATTTATGCTATAATAGCAATTGGTCTACTTGGATTTATTGTATGAGCTCATCATATATTTACAGTAGGAATAGATATTGATACTCGAGCTTATTTTACATCAGCCACTATAATTATTGCTGTTCCTACAGGAATTAAAATTTTTAGTTGATTAGCAACTTTACATGGAACCCAAATTAATTATAGTCCTTCAATACTATGAAGATTAGGGTTCATTTTTCTTTTTACAGTTGGAGGATTAACTGGAGTAGTCTTAGCAAACTCTTCTATTGATATTACCCTTCATGATACTTATTATGTAGTAGCCCATTTTCATTATGTTTTATCTATGGGGGCTGTATTTGCTATTCTAGGGGGATTTGTTCACTGATATTCTTTATTTACAGGATTAATATTAAATCCTTATTTATTAAAAATCCAGTTTATTTCAATATTTATTGGAGTTAATTTAACATTTTTCCCTCAACATTTTTTAGGATTAGCTGGGATACCTCGACGATACTCTGATTACCCAGATAATTTCATATCTTGAAATATTATTTCCTCTTTCGGATCCTATATTTCATTATTTTCTATAATTTTAATTATTATTATTATTTGAGAATCAATAATTAACCAACGAATAATTTTATTTTCATTAAATATACCATCCTCAATTGAATGATATCAAAATTTACCTCCATCTGAACATTCTTATAATGAACTTCCTATTTTAAGAAATTTCTAATATGGCAGATTATATGTAATGGATTTAAACCCCATTTATAAAGGAATATCCTTTTTTTAGAAATGGCAACTTGATCAAATTTTAATTATCAAAATAGAGCTTCCCCATTAATAGAACAAATCATTTTTTTTCATGATCATACATTAATTATTTTAATTATAATTACAATTTTAGTAGCATATTTAATAATAAATTTATTTTTTAATAATTATATTAACCGATTTTTATTAGAAAGACAAATAATTGAATTAATTTGAACTATTTTACCGGCTATTACTTTAATTTTTATTGCTCTTCCATCTTTACGATTATTATATTTATTAGATGAACTTAATAACCCTTTAATTACCCTTAAATCAATCGGTCATCAATGATATTGAAGATATGAATATTCTGATTTTAATAATATTGAATTTGATTCTTATATAATCCAATCAAATGAAAACCTCTCTAATTTTCGACTCCTCGATGTTGATAATCGAATTATTTTACCAATAAATAATCAAATTC
>JAJHJA010000095.1:0-385000 GCA_021202915.1 Heliconius himera
TCCCTGCTGTGTGCGGGATACAGCGTGAAGCTAATTTAATTTTTTTAATTTAATTTTAATAATAACACATTCTAATGTGTGATACTAAAATTATGACACACGAAATTTTCTAAATCCAAAAATTAACTCTGGCAAGGTTTAGTGAGTTAAATCGGCTAACATGATCTAATATACCTTACAGCCTTTCTCGGTAAATGGACTATGCAATATTGTTTTTGTGTTTCAATGGTTTTCGTTTCGAACCAGTAGTTCCTGAGATTTGCGTGTTCAACCAAACAAACTCTTCAACTTTACCAAATTAAAAAACATACAACGATTTTAAAAAAAGAACTTCATATTTCTCATATTTTTGTACGAGAAAATTCTTATTAAATATCCCGAAAAATAATTAGCGATGATAAGAACATACAAAACGTTGTTAATTAAAATAACAATTTAATATCCAAGTACTAAGGTAGTCTATATTCTTTTACAAGATTTTTTGACAATATATTTTATAAAAAACAAAACCATAAGAAAAATCCGGTTAAGTGCGAGTCGGACTCGCTCATAGAGGGTTGCGTAGCAATTTCAGGACTGTATGTCAACGGGAAGTAGAAGCAAAAGTTGACAAAATTAAGTTTATAGGCACTAATTTTATTTGAAATGAAATACAAAATATTAATTTGTAATCTGTGTCCATGGAGTACATATAATTTTTCGCTTTTCAGATTTTCTCTCTGTATTTATATCGTGTCACTTCGTGTCAAATTTCTTAGCTGTAGTAGGTCCACGGGAAGTACCCTATAGCTTTTGGTTACGCGGCGAAATCCATACAATATGCTAAATCGATGCCTAAATGCTCATTCTTCAAGAGACCATAGACCTGAATATTTGATATTAAATTGAACTTAATACTCGAGATAAATCTTCTAATAAGGAGTTCCGTTTTCACATTTTGAGCTACGGGACCCTAAAAAACATTTTTGTTTAAAATAAAAATAAGTATTCTTTTTTGGAAAAAACAAAACATAAATCTTTGTAATACGACATAATGAGCCTGTCGACAACAGTTCCAATTAACTTAGTGAACTAAAATGTTTTAATATTTAATTAACAACTGTAAATTGCTTTAGAATAGCCTCGTTAAGTATATTTAGATTACGCTTGATATCTTAATTAAATCTAATTTGAAAATGCCTTTTATTTATTTTTTACGTAATATAATATTGCCAGAGAAAATAATGTCAGTTAGAGGCCAGTGTGGGTTCTATTTCCGCTCGAGGAAAAAAAAACATTTAATATTTTCATTTTCCTCCCTCGCGGCGTTGAGTTCTGCCATTCAACACGTAATGCCTCCAGAAAGCCGCGGAAAGTGGAAAAGGCAGTACTTTAATGGGAATGAAACAGAAGCATCTTAACATTAGGTTCACACGTTCCCTTTGCCTACGTAGCTAAAGAAATACGATTTCAAGACGATATATTGTGTGGTGGAACTTAACGCCGCACATTGACTTCCAAAGCAAAATGATAATAATTTATTCTCCGAAAGGAATCATGTCCAAAACATTGCATATGCACTATTAAGCTTCACGCTGTATTCCGCATATATCAGGATCGACAGAGGAAACATAGTATTAAAAACACTCCGTTCCCCACTTTCTGCGGGACTTTTCGAACCCACAACTGTCACATTACAATCTCAGCCGTGAGCCACTGCGCCACGACGGCCTTAACACTATTCTTATGGTAAAACATGTATTTTCCGTTTATTTTACATAAACATATATCAGCTTCACGCTGTATCCTACACACAGCAGGGTAGGCAGAGGGAACCTAGTGAGATAAGACACTCCGTTCCCCACTTTTCTGCCGAATTCTGGAGGCCTACTCCGTTCCCCACTTTCTGCCGAATTCTGGAGGCCTTGCGTGCTAAGTGGCAGAAATCAACGCCGCGCTTAACCTCGACACCAGAGCGAAGAAACGGAAATATAAATTTAAGTAAATATTTCATCTCCTCGAGTGGGGATCGAACCCACAACCAGTCGGTTTTACAGTCACACTTCGTGCCGTTGCGCCACGACTGGCCTCAACACAAACATATATAAGTACGTATTTTAGTACAATAGTTTAGTGTACAAAGTAATTAATCTTTACTTCACACTAAGTAGCGTCAGCACCACAAGTCTAGTTTTACAACCACTTAGCAATATTCCTGTGAATCTTCTCAAGTAGCCACTAAACCCTCTTTATGTAATTGCTTTTTATTATCAAACGTAAAAGTACTGTATGAATGAGTTAAAGAAGACTTAATTTAAAAAAAAGGATATAATTGTATAATATTGTTGTCTTGTCTTCCATTTTAGAGATTTTCTGTCGATATTAAGAAAAATATGTATGTGGCGTAATCTAACACCGCTCGTCACCAACTTAAATAATTGAACTAAAAAGAATTATGTGAAGAAAAAAAACACTATAGCACTCTTACAAAAAGTCATCCACACTGACAACTAAGGAAAGGAAAATATTTAGAAAGCAACAAATAAATTGAGGCCAGTCGTGGCGCAGGGGCACAAAGTGTGACTGTAAAATCGATTGGTTGTGGGTTCGATCCCCACTCGAGGAGATGAAATATTTACTTACATTTATATTTACATTTCTTCGCTCTGGTGTCGAAGCTAAGCGCGGCGTTGAGCCACCACTCAACACGCAATGCCTCCAGAATTCGGCAGAAAGTGGGGAACGGCGTGTCTTAACACTAGGTTCCCTTTGTCTATCCTGCTGTGTGCGGGATACAGAATGGAACTGATTATTTTTGTCAACAAATAAAAATTTTAACGTCACGAGATTCGAACCCGTGCCCTTTGCAGCCATACATCTATCCAATGTTCGGTACATTACCGCCACGATAACCTCGTACCTATAAGTAGATATTTAACTTACAAGTATTTACTTACTTTGATCTACAGAAATAATGTACTTTCATTTTATATGATTACAATTCGCTTTTGTTTACTATTCAATAAACTTAGAAGATTTTATTGCAAAGGAATGAAAGGGTTCGTGTGTTGAGAAAATATTGGTTTATCTTATTTCCTTTACTTAATTTAATATAAAATAATTAAATAACTTAATACGATGTTTATTTGAGTTTTTTATATAAGTACAATAATATTTATAAAATGAGGCCGTCGAGGCCAGGTGGGTTTGATATCCACTTGAGGGAATGAGATATTATCTTAATCTCGCTATAGTAAAGTCACAAGCTTGTGCCCCTGCGCCAAGACCGGCCTCAACGTCTATTAATAACCTACAATAATCCGAAAAAAAAAACATGTAAAATTCACGAAATCCTATATTGGAAATTCAAAATTTGGTACTTTAGGTAAATGGGTATCCCAGTAACAGTTTCACAGGTCGACCCTTGATTTTTAATCAAATATATCTAACACGATATCTGAAAATCTTTCAATCTTCAAATGGATTTTTGGTTTCGTTAAACTATTCATAGCGTATTGAAGTTACTTTTTTTTTGTATCGCAAAATTATTTTAGCTTGACTGGAAGTAAATAGATTCTTGGCAAAATTTAAGGTATACAAAATCTGTTCGTTTTAGCTTCACGCTGTATCCCGTTTATAACAGAGTAGGTAGAAGGAACCTAATGTTAAGACTCCGTTACATGCTTTCTGATCATATTTTCGAGATATTGCGTAACTCGCGGAAGTCACTCTAATGTCTTGTTAGTAATGCCAAGAAATGGGAATATTTCATTCCCCCCGAGTGGAATCGAACTCGCAACAGCACTAAAACACTTTTTTTATAAAAAAAATACGTAGCGGGATTTTTATACGTTTTTTTTGTCTGTTCTAAGTATGAATGAATACTTTAATAATGTAAAAAATGCTTAATTATGTTTTTTGAAATGGTTATTTGATTGTTTTCCAGTACAACATGTCGCCGTGTCGGGTGGCAGCGTGCGTGGTAGCGCTGGTGGCGGCGGCCGTCGCGCCGGGAGTACTGTCCCTGGACCTCAACCGACTGTACGGACACCATACCAAACGATCTGGTAAGCCTGGAAAGATGATTATACAGATTTTACTTTTTAGAAAACGAATAGAATTAGTTTATAATAATTAATGATCGTAGCGGGATTTTAACACGCGCCTCTCTTTTGTTAATATCCTCAGGTACTTTTGAAAATATTATGTGACTACTTTGAGAGAAGACAAACGAGGTCTGATCAAAAAATAATCGTTATTTTCAATTATTTTTTTTTGAGTTAAGTATGTTCTATTTTCGCTTTTTTTCTGTTCTGTTGGTAGGTACACATGTCTGTTGTATATGTTGGCAATATCAGCCATTTTGGATTGTCAGTTTGTTTTTGACAGATAAAAAGATTAATCGTGTTTTGGTGTGGGTACTCTTCGATTTTTTATCTTATTACAACTCCGGTTCTGAGTCTGATACGATAAATAAAAAAAAACGCAGTTTCCGTCCTTGCTTTCTTAATTTATACAATTATCAATATAAACTGATTGTGAATTCGATTTCCATTCGAGGAAATCAAACGTTTAATATTATGATATCCTCGCTCTATTACCAAGCTAAAACGCGGCGTTGAACTACGCCACTCAACACGCATCTTCCCTCTACCTACTCTGCTATGTGTGGGATAGGTACAGTGTAAAGAAACAAACAAAAAATAATAAAAATAAAATCAACTCAGGGTAGGCAGAGGGACTCTAGTGTTAAGACACTCCGTTCCCCACTTTCCGCCAAGTTCTGGAGGCATTTCGTATTGAGAGGTACAACTCAACGCCGCACTTTGATCAGTGCGAAGAAATAAAAATATAAATCTAAATAAATATTTCCTTTCTTCAAGTGGGGATTGAACCCACAACCAGTCGATTTTACAGTCACACTTCGTGCCGCTGCGCCACGACTGGCCTAAAAAAAAAATAATAGAAGCAAAAAAATAATAATATAAACTCTAACATAAACTACAAGATTCAACCAATAAACCTTTATAGGATCGTAACGATGTCGAATTAAGACAATTTACTTAATGTAGGGAGCGACTGAACGATCTAAATAATACAGCAATTAAAGCTTTAACTAAGTTTAAAATGGATGTTTCGCTTGGATTTGCGTGTCATTTAGATTATAAGATTAATGTACTACTATTAGATATAGGCCGTTGTGGCATAGTGGGAACAGGAAACGACTGTAAGTGTGATGGTTGTGCATTCGATTTCTCCGAAAACAATGATTATATTTAAATTAACTATATATTCTTGTTATTTAAACAATGCGCGACGCCATCCGCCACTCCAATTCTAAACGAAAATTAAAAGGAAAGTCCCCACTTTTCGAAATGACAATGAACGAAATGTAGCAACACTAAGTTCGCTTCGCCTACTCTGTTATGTAGGGGAGAGGGGGGCAGCTTAGAACAGGGGCACCTTTGAAAATATGTGTTAACAGAGCTATTTTAAAAAGAAATTTTGGTAGATTTTTTTTGAGTAGTGGCAGCACTAATCTGCACACTTGTCACCGCTGATATATGAGAGTCCGTGGTTGAGTAAAATTTTATACATTTTTAAATAAACGCGTAAGGATCGCAGGGATCCAATTCAAGGTATATGGTTTTATTTTTTCCCTTTTTTAGTTAGAATGTTTCATATATCATGCAATAAACTAGATTTTTAAATTTTTACTTGAAAAAAAAACGTTAAGAAATTTTCAAATACCACTGAGGCAGCTTTGAACAAAATCAAGGGGGCAGTTTTGAATATTATTATACGTAAAAAAATACCGCGAAAGTGGCGCAGCGGCACGAAGTGTGACTGTAAAACTGACTGGTTGTGGGTTCGATCCCCACTCAAGAAGATAAAATATTTATTTAAATTTATATTTCCATTTCTTCGTTCTGGTGACGAGGCTAAGCGCGGCGTTGAGTTCTGCCACTCAACACGCAATGCCTCCAGAATTCGGCAGAAAGTGGGGAACGGAGTGTCTTAACACTAGGTTCCCTCTGCCTACCGTGCTGTGTGGGGGATAAAACGTGAAGCTAATTTTTATTTCTTACGTAGACTACTTCCCCCAATTTCAGTTGCTGGTTACGTCACGTACTACATCCATCCATCCTTTAAATTTAATTTTTCTAAGTTCACATTAGGGTAGTAAGCTGTTTATTTAAAAATATTTTGTTTTATTTTCATAATATTAGATTTATTCTATGATTGATCCCATAATGTTAATTACTTCTACGAAGCCAAAGCTATTTTTTTGTTTTTTTAAAGTCTATTAATAATATTAAAGTTATTTAACTTTAGTACTAGTACAATCGCAATATTAAACTAGGTATATTATTTTTTTCAGTTAACATGGTACTGATATTTGATCTCCTTCGTTTCTAATATTAAGTTTATTGATAAAATTACTTAAAAGCCTTTTAGATTCATTGAATTCGATGATAGTTCAAAACTGCCCCATATATGTTCAAAGGTACCCCAGAAGGGGGGCAGCTTTGAACATTTGACTACTGCTACTAAAGTTGATATTGCACCTTTAACTTATATATTTTTCTACATGTGATGCTACGGTTACGAGGCATAATAGTTGGACTAAGCATAGTGAAATAGTAAAGAAGTTAAAAACTGTAGAATTTTTAGATATGACACAAAGTTTAAAAATCGTTCGAATGTGCCCCCCTCCTGTAAAGCTACTTGCTTGAGTGAGTCTGTTTTATTGCTCCTGCGGGATAACTGAAATGTCTGCGATTTTAGCATTTTTTAACTTCACGCATCTCACATACGTCGCCGGTTTCTCTATCTTCTATTGTCTGTCCAGTGGGCAGAATGTGATAAATTTAAAGTTTACCAAATCCTGTATGTAGTTCCTGTGAAAAAGGGTGTTGACAGGTGGACGGACGACAACAAAGTGATCCTATAAGGAGGATTTTTCCTTTCGAGGCACGGACCCTAAAACCACGAAATATCATTTTTTTTTAATAAAAAAATAAACACGACAGCGGATCACTTTAACAACGGAAACGGAAAAAGACAAGGCGAACAAGTGTACGGGTCACCTGAGTTAACGGGTAAGTGATCACCGCCACCCACGACCCCGAGCAACACCAGAGGAACTTTGAGGTGGAGATAGACGCGCTTTTCAAAGGTACCCAAGTCGAATAGAGTTGGAAACACTCCCGCAGGTAAACCATTCCACAGTTCCGTGGCGTGTGGAAGGGAGTTCCTACTAAACCGCACAATAGTGGAGTGCCACGTATCCAAAAGTTGTGGGTAATATTTAAGCTTGTGACGTACTGTCCGGTTAGAAAAGCTTCAGGTAACAGGTTAAACATTTCTTCAGAGCACTCCCCATGATAAATGCGGTAGAGGACGCACGCCGAAGAGACGTCTCTACGCAAAGACAAAGTGTCAAACCTTTCACAGAACATTGGGTCTCCAATGGTTCGAACGGTTCAAAGTTGTATACAATCAAAGGGGTCAAACTGATAAAGTTATAGTGCACCAGCTGAGAAATGCGAACAGTATTTCATATGTGGGCGGGCCTGGGTCCTATACAGAGCCAGTTGGTGCTGGTGTACTAGTACTATCTCGATCTACTGATAAACCCCAGTTTCTTTGAGGCCAAATTGGCGTCGTTTTCCAGATGATCGCGACACACACACACAAACACACACGCGTACCCTGCTATAGATGGAATACTACACGAAGATAAAAAAATGAATATCCCAAAATTTAAGGCGCCTTAAGCCTTTTATCTATTATTAAAATTTAGAAACGCCACTTACTCTCTAATTAGATGACAGGTCCAGTACTAGAACTCCAAATCTTGTGAAGCACTTTCTTATCTCTTTTGGCTGCCATTATCTTAATTTTATTAAACAAGTTGCTTTTCTTTTGACGTAAATTGCCTAAGTTCTTAAAAGCTAGTAATAAAGCACTTTGGTTTATATATTATGCTTATAAAGCCTTAAGTCTTGGAAAATGGCTTTCACTGAATTTCAAAGTGTTCAATGTGAAGTAGGTATTTCTCAAAAATTTTGAGAATCTGTTGTACTCTGCGATGTAGACGGAGAGAATAGTGATAAGATACTCCGTTAACAACTTTCTGCCCCTTTATACATATTATTTATTGGGTGACCGATCCTAATATCATACTGTACATGAGTTCCTCCCCAAAGTGTTATATAATCCGGATTTTAATCTGTCTTATATCAATTGAACTGCGATGATGCAAAAATTCCAAGCCATGGTTAGCCGTATTCTAAGGAAAATTATAAATATCCTTTTTCCATGTTTTGTCGCTACACAGCTTCTCGTTTTTTCTTGCGTAACAAGCGTTGTTAAAGAGAATCTAGTGTCAAGACACTCAGTTCGGCACTTTCAGCCCGAATTCGAGACATCGTGCGCTTTATCTTGCCGTAATGAAATTTAAATCATTTGTGTAAAAGTAAAACTTATCTAAAACATAAATGTAAAATGATAGCTAAGTTAAATGTTAAGTAATATGTCACCCTCGACTTTACTGACAAAAAAATGGGAGATCTAAATGTGCCGAATGCCGAGTTATGCGTTCACTCTGGATAAAATTCCACACATTTTTATTTTAGTTATAGTTTCTTTATGGTAATTACCAATAATTATGAGTTTTCAGAATTTTCCTTGTACATTTTATGTACGTAACTTAAAATGGTTCGTGTAAAATAGACGTAGCGCTCTTCAAGGCTTTTGAATTGGCTGTACACGCTTGCACGTGTCTATATATGAATTTAAATTTAAAATATATTGACATTTCATACAATTTTCCATTAAGTCCAATAAATATTTAAAAGAAAAATCACTATTTATTATATAAACCATAATATAAACGAATAAACCATTGAAAGCTATAATGAAAGCTGCAATCAACCGTTGTCAATTAAAACGGAAACGCGTCGTTTGTCGACACTTGTTTGATCAACCAATATGCGTTTACTACGATTGAAACGTCAGTTTGCTGCGAAATTATTGTCAGTGACTCAATAAATTGAGTTGAGGCCTTTGTGGCGCAGTGAATGATAGGGTCGTGTGTTCAGTTCCCATTTAAATAAGAAATAAAAATATATCAGCTTCACGCTGTATCCCGCACACAGCAGGGTAGGCAGAAGGAACCTAGTGTTAAGACAATCCGTTCCCCACTTTCTGACGAATTCTGGAGACGTTGCGTGTTGAGTGGCAGAACTCAACGCCGCGCTTAACCTCGACACCAGAGCGAAGAAATGGAAATATAAATTTAAGTAAATATTTCATCTCCTTGAGTGGGGTCGAACCCACAACCAGTCGGTTTTAGTCACGCCTCGTGCCGCTGCGCCACGATTGGCCTCATTCCCATTTAAGAAAAGAATTTTTTAAGTGGCACAAACTGTGACTGCAAACGCGACTGATTGTGGGTTCGATTACCACTCGAGGAAGTATTATTTACATTTATATTTTAATTTTTAGCTCTGGTGTCAGGGCAACAGCGCGCCGTTGAGTTCCGCCACTCATCACGTGATGCCTCCAGAATTCAGCATCAAATGGGGAACGGAGTGTCTTAACACTAGATTCCCTCTGCCTACAATTACAAAATTATTTAAGAGATACATTGTGAAAATAAATAAACTAAGCGAAACACATTTCAAGTGCCTAAATTTGAGAGACTTCGCAGAGGAAGTTCATGCATAAAATAAGATAACATCTTGGCAGATTGTTTAGGTCGACATATGTAGATATTTTGTGAAGATAAAACAATTGAAATTTAACAATATAAGAATTACCTATTTTATAAATATTTTTTCTTTTATAGCTTTATAATGTAACAGCATATAGGGGAATAGACAGAGGGAACCTAGTGTTAAGACTCCGTTCTCGGCCTAGTTTTCAAGACAGAGCTCAACGCCGCGCTTTGTCTTGCTGCTAAATTGGAAATAAAAATATTTATTATTCTGATTATAGTCAGTCGTTGCGTTGCTTTACTACGACAACCTCTATGTTATTATATTTTACAACAAAATGGTTATTACAGATAAGTTATAACTGGAATGGAAGTCATTGTGACGCAATGTGACAGCGTCTGATTGTAAATTGGATGGGTTTAAATGCGATATCTACTCGGAAAATACATTATATACATTTCTTTACTATATATGTATGAGAGTATAAAAAGAAGGGAGTGAGACGGATGGTCCATGCCCATCCCAAAAAAATACTCTGAAAGAGAATAAAAGCTTTACACGCCAGTCGTGGCGCAGGGGTACAAAGTGTGACTGTAAAACCGACTGGTTGTGGATTCGATCCCCACTCGAGGAGATGAAATATTTACTTAAATTTATATTTCCATTTCTTCGCTCTGGTGTCGAGGACAAGCGCGGGGTTGAGTTCTGCCACTCAACACGCAATGCCTCCAGAATTCGGCAGAAAGTGGGGAACGGAGTATCTTAACACTAGGTTCCCCCTGCCTACCCTGTCGCAGTGTGCGAGATACAGCGTGAAGCTGATAATAATATTATCTATATAGGTATATAAAATACCAGCTACATGCAAGCAAAGGGAACATAGTGTTAAGCATTGCGTGTTGAGTGGCAGAGCGAAGTGGCTCGACACCAGAGCGAAGAAATGGAAATATAAATTTAAGCAAACAAATAACATAGAAAATATGTATAGAAATAGATAATTATATAAATATGTTCAGCAAATTCTGTTCTAAATGAATATTTGAACAAATTGTTATACACAATTACGTTAATTTAAAATTTTTATAAAACTAATATTTGCTTTCATCAAACATCAATTTAAATTGTATTGAATTATTCAGAAATTATATTATATAAAGGCCGTCATGGCGCCGTAGAACAGAATCTGAATATAAATGCGACGGTTGTAGGTTCGATTTCCAGTCGGAATAATAAATTATTTCTGTTTACTCGCTTTGTTAACTAGTCAAATCAGGATATTTTTTCCACTTAACGCTCGTATTATCTCGAAAATTGGGTAAAAAGTGGGTAATGGAGTGTCTAAATACTAGGTTCCCTCTGCCTACCCTGCTATGCGGGAAAGAGCGTGAAGCTGTTTTTTTATAATTATATAAACGTTAATACCTCATACAATTTTCAACTTAGAATTATATTTCACTTATATCTACCGGCTGAAAAAAAATAAGTGACACGGTTACCGTACTACTACTACCACTTTTACTAGATTGGATGATTTTCAAGAATTATCAATAAAAAAGTCTCACTCTCTTTAAAAACTCTTTAAATTCAAGACCCAAATAGAAAACTATCTTAAATTCAATATAAACTGCACTTTACAAATTGCTCTAAAAGTTCCTACAGCTAAATAAACATATTTAATATTGTTTGTACTCAAAAGCGTAGCACTTTGTGGTCTGTAAAGTAGTTAAAAGTTTAATCTAGAAACCTAAAGACTTGGTTTAAATTATGTTACACTATAAGAACTAAAGGTTAAGTTCCTTTAGATGTAGTTTAACTGTAAAGCTCAGAAGAAAATATCAATAAATGGTCGATCGATAATTGATAAATAGGTTAGGACTTTTTTTTTATTTGCTTCACGCTGTATCCCGCACACAGCAGGGTAGGCAGAGGGAACCTAGTGTTAAGACACTCCGTTCCCCACTTTCTGCCGAATTCTGGAGGCATTGCGTGTTGAGTGGCAGAACTCAACGCCGCGCTCTGCCTCGACGATGACGAGATTTGGACATTGACCTATATATTAACTTAGCGATAATACTCGACACTAAATGACTCGAAAATTCGGCAGAAAGTGGAGAACAGAAGTGCCTTAGAGCGTAAGTCAGAGCCAGAAAATAAAAATATTTCATTCACCTGACGAGGATCGAACCGATACCCATTGTGTTTGCTACCACTACTGCTTGCCACGATAGTCTCACATATTATACTAAAGTTATTTAAATATACAATAAACTACAGGCTGGCTAGGCTAATAGGCTGTCGTGAAAACACGACGGTTGTGGGTTCGATTTCCATTCGGAATAAATTATTTTTATCTCCTCGGTTTCGTAATAAGAAAAAAGCGCGATGTTATATTCTGCGACTCACACGTAATCTCTAAAATTATAAGAGTATGTGGGGTACAAAGTGTTTTACCGCCTCTGACTACTCCTTTATATGCGGGATGCAGCGAGAAGGCTTAAAACAATAAAAAATCCACAACAACATTATTAAGAAAACGTATAAAAATTTGAACGTAGCGGGATTTGAACCCGCGCTTCTTTGGAAACCGTCCATAGATTTTTTCTAAATTAAGTATTTTTCTTTCTTAAGTGTGGAATAAATAATATTTTTAAAATGTAAAAATATCTCATAATATAATATTCTATATGGTACCGGCTAATACACATTTACTTATTTGTTTCAACAAAAACATTATACCGGCGACGACGTTGCGTGGGTGCTCCTGACATATGACAACTTTTTACGTTTTGATATAAATCTTTTGCAAAATTATATTTGTTTTATTATAATTTAGATTTTTTTAATATAATAAGTTGTTACATTTATTCTATATTCGGAGGAGATTCTTTGTGTAGTAATATATTCATAAATGATTAATATCACTTATTATATTATGTATGTACTTAGTATGTAGCTTATTTATAAATAAATTGAATATCATTCCAATTATTGCAACTGACTATGCGATGATTTTGGGTTCTATTCCCTGTCGGGGAATGTAATATTTAATAAATTCGTTTCCTCGCCCTGGTAAAGAGGCAAAGCGCGGGGTTAAGATCTACCACTTAACAGAGAAGAATTCTCGAAATCCCTACGGAACCAGGAACATATGAAGATTATTAGTTTTACATTTAAAGTCCACTAAAACAAAGTAAGCCGGCGACTCCTATTTTAAATATATATAAATAAGAACATACCTGTAAGAGAATAATCAATTACTGTGATTTTTTTTCAGCTTCGCGTTGTATCCCGCACACAGCAGGATAGGCAGAGGGAACGTAGTGTTAAGACACTCCGTTCCCCTCTTTCCGCCCATTTCTGGAGGCATTGCGTGTTGAGTGGCGGAACTCAAGGCCGCGCTTTCCCCTCGACGCCAGAGCGGAGAATTGAAAATATAAATAAATAGACCTTGAGTGGGGATCGAACCCACAACCAGTCGATTTGTAGGTGCACTTCGTGCGACTGCGCTACGACTGGCCTCATGACTGACTGATATCATAATTATAATTAAATAATTTATATTTTTTATTATTACAGAATATTGTCATCCATATGAGCCATTCAAGTGTCCAGTGGACGGGCACTGCATCTCCATACAGTATTTGTGTGACGGAGCTCCGGACTGCATCGATGGCTACGACGAGGATTCGAAGCTGTGTACAGCAGGTAGGTTTGCCTGATACCCAGTCTATACTAATGTTATAATTACATTTAAGTAAATATTTAATCTCCTCGAGTGGGGATCGAACCCACAACGAGTCGGTTTTACAGTCACACTTTTTGCCACTACGCCACGACTGGCCTCTACTAATATTACAAAAGTGAATAGTTTGTTAGGTTCTATTTGTAAAAAAAATGTGTTTCACAGTCTATTTATCGAAGCCTATATTATTATCGGGCGAACCAATCAACCAGACGCAGAATCCAGCTTTTGTTATTATTTTATTCACTCTCGTTATACAGAGCCAGAGGTCAGTCATGGCGCAGAGGCACAAAGCGTGACTGTAAACAGACTGGTTGTGAGTTCAATTCCCACTCGAGGAAATGAAATATTTATTTATATATTTAAAGTTTCATTTCTTCGCTCTGGTGTCGAGGCAAAGCGCGGCGGTCTGTTCCGCGTCTCAACACGCAATGCCTCCAGATTTTGGCAGAAAGTGGGGAATAGAGTGTCTTAACACAAGGTTCCCTCTGCCTACCCTACTGTGTACGGGATACAGCGAGAAGCTGTTTTTTTTTATAAGTATGCTAACATTATAGACTGTATTATATCATGTTAATCGTTTCCATAACCTGTATAATAACCATGTATTTTGTAAGTATGTATTGTATTAGTAAAATGTATTAGAGTAATATAATAAAAAATCCAACATAATGAAAATGAAAATAACATTTACACAAAATATAATTACAGAGAATATTTAGAAATCGGATCAGGTACCTTAAGCCTCCATTGGCGTGATAATCTTAAGCGATTGCGACTTATCGCGTTTAGTTAAGCTGGTATGTAATGAGTTATGAGAAGACTTTATTCAAATGAGAACCAAAAAGAAGTACTTTTTATTTATATAAGCTTTTATTTAAGTTGTCGTATTAGTGTGTATGGAATCTTCCAATCTCAATTTGACCTAATTCTTAGTGTCTGAATTAGTTGAAACTTGGATAACGACTTCAGTTCTGATGTCAATTAATAATAATCAGCTTCACGCTGTATCCCGCACACAACAAGGTAGGCAGAGGGAGCCAGAAAATGGAAACTGGAAAACTGGAAAATGGAAACGGAGTGTTTTAATACTTTAAGACACTCCGTTTCCCATTTTCTGCCAAATTCTGGAGGGATTGCATGTTGCGTGGCAGAACTCAACGGCGCGCTTTGCCTCGACACCAGAGCGAAGAAATGGAAATATAAATTTAAGTAAATATTTTATCTCTTCGACTGAGGATCGAACCCACAACCAGTCGGTTTTACAGTCACACTTTGTGCCGCTGCGCTACGACTGGCCTCTCAACAATTAAATTATGCAATCAATATTGTTGTTAACAATAATTTGGATACCATTATGCGGCCATTTTGGCGTAATCCAACAACATGGCGAAATACATATTCTTTTCACAACCCACGTTATATGAATATCAAATGATAGGATTAGATTTGAAAAATACAATACCTACACCATGAAATACAATCTAGAAAGCTTGTTTTTGAAAAGGAGCTCAATTTACTAATAAGACTGTTATATAATGCTATTAAATATCTATACGTGTATTTGTAAAACTCTTCCGTCACTAATAGACTATACTGGACTGGAAACTACTCGATTTAGAAGGTTTAAATTTGGCATATAGGTAGATTAGGAAGTGTAAGGGAACAGTAAAAGAGGTTTTCTGGAATTTTTACGCCTTAAAGACCACCCACGCTATGGTCGTTAGCAAAATGTTCCGCGAAAATAAAGCCGAAAATCGTGAACAGATTATCATAGAGAACCGTTCACGATTATACCCTAGAACAAGGAAGCGAAATAAGCATTTAGATTTATTATAAAAGCCATTGTGGCAAAATCAAAGTATCCGATTGTGAATTCGATTTCACTCAGGGGAATTAATTATTTTGGGGTAACGAGACAAAGTGCGGCGTTTATTTCCGCCACTCACCACGCAATATCTATCACGAAAATAGGGTAGTGCCTGGGAAGCAAAGTACCCTACACTTTGCTTCCCATTACTGGGAACCTACTATATGCGAAATACAATATAATGCTGAAAACAATATTTATAGATGTATATACCTACTGAGAATGACAAAGCATATTTTACTAAATTGATACATAAACTCTGACAGCCTTTCAAGATATGAAAAATACACGAAAACGACCTAAATGTTTCCTCCATACAATTTATCGATTTGAATATTTTATTAAGATTGATCTCTTCATCCGAGGGTAGCTAAAAAAGAGTGAATCTACGCTTCTTTTATATAAAAGCTTTACGCTGTATCCCGCACACAGCAGGGTAGGCAGAGGGAACATAGTGTTAAGACACTCCGTTCCCCACTTTCTACCGAATTCTGGAGCCATTGCGTGTTAGGTGGCAGAACTCAACGCCGCGCTTTGCCTCGAGACCAGAACGAAGAATTGGAAATATAAATGTAAGTAAATATTTCATCTCCTCGAGTGGGGATCGAACCCACAACCAGTCGGTTTTACAGTCACACTTTGTGCCCCTGCGCCACGACTGGCCTCAATTCCTTTATATAAAAATTTGTATAACCTAACGCCCACACCCACAATATTTGCGTTTGATAAATGTAGCGACCCTTGTCACCTGTAAACTCTTGAGCAAACCCCGTTTATACAATTACTATAGAAGGAGGATAAAAAACCCAATATATGAAGCTAGTATGAAATAATAATATTTGTAGAAAGTAGCTACTCGAGTGATAGCTTCTTTGTTATTTAAATATATATTCCGATAGTGTAAAATGACCTATTTTATTATTATAATTTGTAAGGAAAATATATTTTTTTCATTAATACGGGTTTTCGGTTGGTTGAACTTTAATTGGAAATTGATGAGAAGATTTTTTTCCTGTATTCCACATGTAGCAAGGAGCCTAGTGCTAAGACACTCCGCTCTTCCCGTTGTATTCTTGAGGCATTGCGTATTGAGTGGCGGATAAAATAAAAATATTAAATATTTCATTTACTCGTGTGGGAGTTGAACTCTTCGCGTTTACAGGTTCCCAGGTTCCCTCTTTTACCTTACCATGTGTGGGATGTAGCGTGAAGCTGTATAACAATTAAACATTAGAGTACGGATTTTAAGACAAAATCCGACTAAATAACCGCTTTACCGTGTGTAGTTTAGTTTTAGTATCTATTCACACCAGACTATAGTAATAAATACTTAAAACAGTACTTTAAAAAGTATATATGTTTATAGTCAGTGGAGTTAAACAAGCTATTACCAGGTATTTTTAATAGGTCATTTCAAAAACATACATATTTATTGAGACCACATATGGTATATATTTAATTGTCTGTATAGTCAAGTGTAATACACTCATAATTTTATTGGACCTGGTGACCTAGTGTTAAGACACTCCGTTCCCATTAGGACACTTTTGTCCCTAACTTTATGCCGAATTCTTGGGGCATTGAGTATTGAATGGCGGAACAATGCCGCACTTTAATACCTAAAAAAAATAATCAGGATTATTTCGAGTTATCTATATTTTTTCAAAGTTAATTCACAAAGCTATGACAACAAAAAAAGATTATAATTTCTATGTTCATTTTATATACAAGTGACCCGCTCACGGCTTCGCCTGATAGAAATGTATGTATTATTTATTTATTAATTAGAATCACTTTCGTGTTTTAAAATTTTATTATTAAGCCGATCCTGAGATAAACTTGAACAAACGCTTCTGTGCGTAAGAGACAAGTAGACTAACAAACAAACCGACAAACAGATATAAACTTTAAAGATCAGTCTTGGATTCCATTACATCAGGGGTTCCCAACCTTTTCTTGATCAAGGACCACTTTTATATCATTCTTGGTAGCAGGGACCACTATGCATGTAGGTATATTAGAAATTAACCATGATAATTAAATAGAACCTTCGCCTCACCATCCCCAGTCATAAAATCAAAATTGTTCGCGGACCACTTCTAGGCTTCTGCGGACCACTGGTGGTCCGCGGACCACCGGTTGGGAACCACTGCATTACATTGATAAATGTCCCCCGTAAACGTTTTTTCATATATCTGCCATGTATAGGCCAGTCAGTATGAGGCCAGTCGTGGCGAAGCGGCACGAGGTGTGACTGTAAAACCGACTGGTTGTGGGTTCGATCCCCACTCGAGGAGATGAAATATTTATTTACATTTATATTTTCATTTCTTCGCTCTGGTCTCGAGGCAAAGCTCGGCGTTGAGTTCCGCCACTCAGCACGCAATGCCTCCAGAATTCGGCGAAAAGTGGAGAACGGAGTGTCTTAACACTAGGTTCCCTCTGCCTACACTGCTGTGAACGGGATACAGCGTGAAGCTGATTTAATTTTTTTTTATATAGATACAATTTATTTACTACTAACAATCGATCCACTTGAGCAGGCCTTGAGGACTCAAACATAGACGATGAGATCACAAAAGCCTATATTTACATACGAAATTAGTCAAGGTTATATTTAAATCAATATTTTGTTGTAAATTGTTACAGCTGTATACACCTATTACAAATAATTTTGTTATTATTTTCTTCTCTTAATTCATAGTTGAGGCAAAGCGCGATGTTGAGAGAACCGCCACTCAACACGCAATGCTTCTTAAATTCTGCAGAATGGGAAAAACTTAGTGTCTTAACACTAAACACAATCTGCATATCCTGCTATATTCTAGATACAGAATGAAGCTGAAAAAAAAACATTTTAAAAGGGAAATTGGGTTTTAAAATTAAACAAGAGGTCAGTCGTGGCGCAGGGGCACAAAATGTAACTGTAAAATCGACTGGTTGTAGATTCGATCCCCACTGAAGGAGATGAAATATTTACTTAAATTTATATTTCCATTTCTTCGCTCTGGTGTCGAGGCAAAGCGCGGCGTTGAATTCTCCACTCAACACGCAATGCCTCAGATTTCGGCAGAAAGTGGGGAACGGAGTGTCTTAACACTAAATTCCCTCTGCATACCCTGCTGGGTGCGGGATACAGCGTAAAGCTGATTTATTTATTTATTTTTTAAAATTAAACTTCTTCCATTTTGCAAATGCAAATGCATTATAGAACAGCTGTTAAAACACAATTTATCACAAGCCATAACTAACTTTCGTATAAAATATTCATTTTACATCAAAATCGATGTGAAAAGTGAGGATGGAGCTCATTTGAATGTATTTGGGATTCTTCAAGTAACCAAAATAACGGGTCCGTAGTCAGTAAATAGATCCGGAGAATCAGTTCTGCATAATGGACGTTTCTTTCTAAATATTTTTTTCTATTAATTTTGAAGAAAATTTTAATATAAAATGGTTTTGGTAACTTTTGATCTTTGGTAATATTTTTTTATTTACATACATAATATTAAGTAACATAGTAATAGGATGATAGGAGGTCGATGTGGCACAGTAGCACAAGTATGTGATAAGCGTGACGTTTGTGGGTTCGATTCACATTCGGGAATGAGTTATTATTTATTAATATTGTATTTTTTTCTCTCTGACAACAAGGCAAGATGCGGCGTTGAGTTCAGCCACTCAACACGCATTGCTTCGTTAATTCGGCGGAAAGAAGAAAACGGGATATCTTAACACTTTGTTCCCTCTGCCTTTCTCTGCCTACCCTGGTATATGCGGGATACAGCGTGAAGTTTAAAAAATCAGTAATAGGAAAATGAAATTGAAAGTATATTCCAGTAAATTTCTTTAATAGTTAACTATTTATACATGTTTATATTTAACGAGCATTATATGTTTAGTTTTACACCATTTGAGATTCTTTTAAACGCGAAATTACTCAAGAAAATTAGTTTCTGAGAAAATTTACATATATCTTTTTAAAACAATTCTTGCAGTAGAAGGAACTACTTTTATTTAAGAAAAAAAAAAAATTTTTTTTCAAGAGTGGCACAAAAAATATGAACTATTGATAAATGCGTCCATTTATTTAGAAATTAGAAAAAAGTGATGTCTTCGATCTCTGTCTTCCTCCACTCCAATTTTTCTATAACAGAAGATAAATGACGATATAAAGCGTAATTTTACGGTTAATTTCTTTGTAGCGTGACTTTTAATGCGACAAGTTGTGGATTCGATTCCCACTCGAGGAAATGGACATTTAATATTTTAATTTCTTCAAGCAAATCGCAGCGTTGAGTTCCGCCAGTTAACGCAACGCCTCCAGATTTCACGACAAAATTAAGAACGTAGTGCCTTAACACTAGATTCCCTCTGCCTGCCCTATCGTGTGTGGGGTACAGCGGTGACGCTGATTTCTTTTATTATAAATAAAATAAATCAGCTTCACACTGTATCCTGCACACAGCAGGATAGGCACAGGGAACCTAGTGTACACTGCGTTCCCCACTTTCTGCCGAATTCTGGAGGCATTGCGTGATGAGTGGCAGAATTCAACGCCGCGCTTAACCTCGACGCCAGAGCGAAGAAATGGAAATATAAATTTAAGTAAATATTTCATCTCCTCGAGTGGGGATCGAACCCACAACCAGTCGGTTTTACAGTCACACCTCGTGCCGCTGCGCCACGACTGACTTCTTTTATTATATAAATTAATTTATAAAAATAAACATTTCTAATATATTTTACTCTTGATTTGGTTGTAAAAACAGTATACAATCTATCTTCAAGGTAAATTATCTCATCTCGATTCTCTCATTAACTCGGTTTTATTTGATTAGCACTTCATCACACTGTGAAGGTTTTATAGCTCATGTAGTACGCTTAAGTACTATTAGTAAATGGGGTGTTTTCTTTTATTAGAGTACTGAAAAAAAGATTGTGTATAGACACTGTCACAAAATACTATATTATATATAATTGTGTATAGACACTGTCACAAAATATTATAGATATTTATAAGTTTTTGTTTAAATAATTTGTTTTTCAGGATTGTGGATTCAAAATTATTCGATTTTTATTAAATATTTATTGTCAGCTTCACGCTGTATCCACCACACATGCAGGGTAGGCAGAGAGACCTAGTGCTAAGACACTCCGTTCTCCACTTTCCGCCGAATTCTTAACGAACTGCGTATTGAGTAGCCGAACTCAACGCCGCGCTTTCTCTCGACAACAGAGTGAAGAAATGAAAATAAACATTCAAATAAATAAGTATTTCATTTCATTAAATAGGGATCGAACCCACAACCAGTCGCATTTACAGTCACACTGTGTGTGCGCCACGACTGGCCTCAGTATGTATTATTTTTGTATGAAATAATTTAAATATATGTATGTACTTAATAAAAGTATATTCTATATTTTCCAGCTAAACGACCTCCAGTAGAAGAAACAGCATCGTTCCTACAATCTCTAATTGCTTCCCACGGACCTAATTACTTGGAGAAGTTGTTCGGGAGCAAGGCCAGAGATGCTCTTGAACCTCTCGGCGGGGTCGAGAAAGTAGCCATTGCCCTATCTGGTAAGAAAGCTTTGAATATTCAACACAATTCTGATCTAAATATTCTAAAGATTTTTAATTAAGCTGAAAATTTTATTAAACCTTTGCGAAGAACCTTATTTACTGACTTAATTTGATCCTCCTTTTAATAATTTGTGTAATAAATTAACTTTTCTTACAAGACTTTTAAAATGGTGCTTAAAATAATAATCCTCAAAAAATACTTTTAATATTTTTACAGAATCGCAAACCATTGAAGATTTTGGTGCTGCTCTTCACTTGATGAGGTCTGATTTGGAGCATCTTCGCTCTGTTTTCATGGCGGTTGAGAATGGTGATCTTGGCATGCTGAAATCCTTGGGAATAAAGGACAGCGAGCTAGGTGATGTCAAGTTTTTCCTGGAGAAGCTGGTCAACACTGGTTTCCTCGACTGAATAGTGCCGGAGTCCGCCTCTGATTACTACCACGTCGTCCAATTCGGTCCCATCAGTTCTTCGTTTTACAGCTACCTTCCATACGATTCCTTTAAATATAAAAGGAACTGAAACTTCTCCAGCCTCCCACGTAAGAATGATGTATGTATGAGGTTTCTGTCGCGAGAGGCCCTCGTTCGTAATCGCAATCGACTTCTGCAACCGGCCACGTGGACTCGATCCGATACGAACGATTGTCTCGCTGTATTATTTCAACTCGAATGAGTACGGTGTTAATCGCCTCTTCTAAACATATCATGTTGCAACTGATTTTTAAATAGTCGTAGGTTAAGTAGGTATATTATTTATTTTTATAAAGCTTTTAAATTAATTTTGGGCCAGTTTCTAAAACTGGGAAAGTTATGAGCAGGGCAATTTCTCGCGTCTATATCATGATGGTGTTTGCAATGTTTGCGGAGGCAGTTAGGTAACATCAAGTTTTTATAAAAACGTGTTTAAAAATTACAATTACTTAGTACGTAGTAAGTACTTTTTGATCAGGTTTTCCAATGTTATTGCCGTTCATGACCCTGTTCATAGTTTCATTATGGATACGATTGAGTGTATGAATGTCGCCTTATTTTAAAAAAAAACCTAGAGCTACCCCAAAAGACGATGTCAGAGGCGACTCCACGGATACGTGTCCATGTTAAGCGAGATATAAAGCTAGAAACGTAAAGAATATTTAATTGTTAAGTAGAAAATAAAAAAGAACAAGTAAAGAATGCATGCGCTTTGTATCTGGCTTTTGGAAAAATCCAAAGTAGGACCACGAGAACATATCATAACTTAGAATATAATTATATGAGTAGTTACCTACAACCGGTAGTGGATAAAATACAATTATTTTAATAAACGGTATTGTAGTGTTTATGAAACATTTTTAGATCCTTTTAGTATTAGTATTCGATACATATCAAGCATTACGGTGCTTTTGACACGTACATATCAAAAATTATGTGATTAAACCTTAGATGTTATCTAATAAATAGTATATATACTATGTAGAGCATTAACTTTCCATTTTTATGGCTATGGTCGTTCAAATTTCTTATTGACGTTTGTCGTGTTTTAAAACTTCTGGCAATGCGGGCTACGGTTACAACGAATGCTGTTCAGAGTAAGTTAAATAACTTAAGCGAATAGGTAAAAATAAAATCTTAAGTAAATAAATTAAATTTGGTGGGCGGAAATATTTTACGAAGGTAGGTAAGGAAACGGAAAACAGATAAAAAATAAACATACAATAAAATAGCCATAGACTATCTGTGGCAACAAGGCGTCAAATGTCAAAATACGCGGGAAAGCCTGTACTTGTCATAAGTTAACCTGTCAATCTACCCTATTTACCTACCTTAGCGTCACGTAGGAGTATTTCGTAGCAGATGCAAAACGAAGTAGAATATAATGTAAGGGTAATAGAATATATTTAACTTGCGTCAGATATCTATATATATTTAGTGGTAAGGACTGTGTTGTCTTTGAATCTTTAAAATCTATTAGTTAGTGTTTTGATCTATGTATATGGCTTATCTATTCTATAAAGAGAAATAAATGAATCATCTTGAATTGGACTTTTATTTATTAATGTAAAAAAGACACTATTCACAAAATGTAATGTTTTTTTTAACCACACGCTTTATCTAGCATATAGCAAGAGAAAGTGACCCTAGTATTTTAAGGCACTCCGTCATAGTGGTCCTTCGAGCCTGTTCAACACTAAAAGTGGACATAATATATGCTAATATATATTTTCCCAACACAATTATCTAAAACCACCCAACGCGCCATATTGCTATATTGTTGTGACACTATGCCCGTTGTGGCACAGCCTCTGACAGTAAATTTAACGGTGGGGGGTTTAACTCCACTCAGGGGAAAGAATTATTTGTCACTCGGGTAACAAAAAAGCGCGACGTTAACTTCTGCTCCTTAACACGCAATATTTGGAACATTGAGCTGAAATTGGGAAACGCAGCTTTAACCCTAAGTTCCCCCTACCTACTCTGCTATACGCAAGATGGAGCCTATAAAAGCTATAGGTAAAAAGTGAATAACAACTTGACATAAGATACCTTAAGGTAGTAATTAAAAAAAATAATGAAAACAATATATATAAAAAGGGAAAATTGTAAAAAAAATACAACATAGGAAAAGTAGTAACTTATATATTTAATACTCAACTATCTATATGTACATTGACCTCGTACTTTCACCAAAAAGCTTATAAGACTTACGTAACTAATTAATTATTTAGTGTTTCATATTAAAATCTATACTTATAATAATTCTGTAGAAAAGTCGTTTCTGTACATTGAAAATATTTTAAAAAAAAATAGCCAGGGTGTTAAAGGATAATTAACAGAATCCATTTTCAACATTTTTGGAATTTTTGTCTGTTTATCTGTTTGTCTGTTTATGTAAACACGTATCACGTAAAAAATACACAATAAATTTAAGCAACTTTTATATATAAAAATTACAAATAAATCAAAGTAGCTTTTAGTGTTTATTTCATTGTAATCACTTCACTCTATCAAAAGATATAAGTATTTAAGTTTTCAAGAAGTTAATATTTAAGATATTAAAAAATCGATACAAGTAACGCTATCTATTGACAAAAATAGTAGGTACTATCGAATCTTGATACTCTCTTTCATACACGTAACGCTATCACTAATTGCGATGGGATGGGAAAAGAAAATATAGTTTGGAAAGGTTACCGCTACACTCTATCAAAAAATAATGTACTTAAAGTTTTAAAGATATTTATATTTGAAAAAAAAAAGAAACATACGCAATGATATCTATTGACTACACATGATACGTTACGTTTTTAAAGTACAATTGTTCATAGTACTAACTACAAAGTAAATTTAATTGAATTGTTGGTGAAGATTACCTTCGTAATAGTCTAGCTTAATTCGTAATTATTTAACACAATGATAAAGAATAACTTAATATTCAAAGAAATATTTTGAATAGGTTCTTCAGTCCGTTCGTTCGTTTATGTTATTAATATTTTTTTAAGAATCGTATAAAAAAATCCCTTTTGGTAGCAACCTCTAAAAAATTGTGTCTCAAGAAAAAATGCTCTGACACTGTTTATAAAAATATCCCGCAGTATTATTTCATAACTTACAAGCGACACGTACCGACATTGCACTATTGCACCTGTATGTTGCATGTATGTATGTGCGAAGGGTATTTTAGGGTACATGCATACATTATGCTTTGTTTTTTGTCGCATTTTCTATCATAACTATAGGGTACTTCCCGTTGATATACAATTTCGAAATTTGTTAAGAAGTTAAAACTTACGGCACGTATAAAGGAAAATTCCAAAATTATTTCTCAAAAATTGACTACTTGTTTGTATTTGTGTCACAGAAAAAACCATTAAGTACAAATTTTAATCTGTACTTAAATTGATACAAAATGACAACTTAATTAGTTATTCTTTTGGTGTATCTCCTTTCATGAAACTGGTACGAAAACTCTCGGGGCATGACTACGACTTGAACTTGACCGAAAATGTTGATTATTTTATAGATTATATAAAAATGCCTAAAAACGTGCTTTCTATGTATATTCTGTATACCAATTATATATTTAACTAATAATATATGTTACTAATTTAAAAACTGTACAGGAGCTAATATAAGTTATTTTACAAATAATATCGTGAGTACTTATCCAAATCAATTAATTAATAATTAAGGGTGTTTGTAATATTTATATTTCTTAAATGAATAATCATGTCATTCAAGCGGGCAAAGCCGCGAGCAGGCCACTAGTAAATAATAAAAAAACGATTGGAAGTAGTGAAAGTTCGACTCTATAAATGATTGTGGGTTCGATTCAAGAAATGAAAGACAAACCTATGAAATCTTAACACTAGATATCCTCTTCCTACCCTGCTGTGTGCGGGATACAACGTGAAAAAAATCCTTTTCCACAAACTAACGTCTGTACCCAAAATAAATAATTAAATTTTAGAAACAATTATAAGACCATGTTATTATATACAGAACAAAATAAAGTGATATACATGCAATATTGTGATTAATATACGCGTTTTATTTATAACTCCATCAGAATAGTAATCATCATTATCATCTTCAACAAAGAGCTTCAGAAATTAAGAAACTTTGAAGAAAGAAGAAAATGCTCTTTTTTTATATTAGAAAACTTTTTAGTTTTCTAATATAAAAAAAGAGCATTTTCAATATATTTAAAAAAGAGCATTTTCAATATATTTTCACTGCGTCTAACCGATTGTGGGTTTGATTACTGTTTGGGAAAGTAAATTATTTTAATTTACTCGCTATGGTAAAAAGGCAAGGCGCAGAGTTAAAAAATGCGGGAAAAGGCGAACAGTGTTCCTAGGTGAACTAGGTTCCTCCTGAATACTTTACCTGTATATTAGATACAGCGTTAAACTAAAAAGAATAATTAAAACGCAATATGTTTAAAAATTAGTAAAATGAAGAATGAAGTAATACATATTCAAAAAATGTAATGAAAAGAAAGAATCGTACAATATGTTATTATTATGTCAAAAAGTTAATATAGATGCGTCAGCGTCTTCATAATCATAATTTAAATTAATATTTTACAATTATGATATTTATACATTATAATTATACAGATTTACTTAAATGTATATTTCCATTTTCTTCGCTCTGGTGTCGAGGCTAAGCGCGGCGTAGAGCTCTGCCACTCAAACCGCAATGCCTCCAGTATTCGGCAGAAAGTGGGGAACGGAGTGTCTTAACACGAGGTTTCCTCTGCCTATCCTGCTGTATGCGGGATACAGCGTGAAGCTGATTTTGATTTTATTTTTATAATTATACTGGATGTAACGCGATCGACGGATGAACGTTTGTCTATGGGTAGAGCACCTCAGTATCCATTTCACCCCCATATAATGGGTCGGGGCAAAAGTATTTTCGTATTTTTAATGTATTATTAGTAATCAAACCTCTTTGGCTGTATTGAATGTAACTGGATGGTTTTAATAACATTAAATGTGACATTAGTTCCCGCCATTTTTCAATTGTAAGCAAGCAAAATGAACGTATGTAACGAAGAAATTCGGTACATTTTAAACTTTTATTACAAAAAAGGTAAAAATGCGACGAACGCCGCGAATAAAATTTGTGCGGTTTACGGACCTAATGCGTACCTATCAATAAGAGTAGCATAAATGTGGTCCGAGCGTTTCAAGTTTGGAAATTTTAGTGTAAAAGTAAGGTTCGCTCTGGATGCCCTGTCACACATAGATAAATCAGTGTAATTTTTGAGAAAGTGGAGTAGGATCGACATATTAGTAGCTACGATATTGCTAAAGAACAAGATATTTATTATAAAACAGTTTTACGTCACTTATGAAGGTCTGGGTACCAGAAAAACTTGACATTTCAGTATCACATGAGCTCATTGAAAGAAATATGTTTCCATTTACAATTTTTCGTTAAATCGTAACAATTCTGAACAATTTCTTAAACATTTGATTACGTTTGGCGAAAAATGGGCGACGTATGATAAGAATGTGCGAAAAAGATCATGGTCAAAGTAAGGACATACCCCACAGACCGTGGCAAAGCCCGGCCTGACTTGAAACAAAGTGATGCTATGTGTATGGAGCGTAGCTTTTACCATCGAGTAAAACTATCGATTCTGACCTCTACCTTCAGCAACTGATGAAGTTAAAAAAAGCTATTGAGAAAACCGGCCGGAGCTGGTGAATACGAAGGGCGTGGTGTTCCACCATGACAACGCCAGACCGCACTCATCTATAGCCACGCAGCAAAAATTAAGAGAGCCTAGCTATGTGTTGACGCATCCTCCGTATAGCCCTGACCTTACTCCATCAGATTTCCACCTGTTTCGGTCATTGCAGAACTGAGGAAGCATAAAGCTAACCTCAAAGGAACACTGTGAACATGTCAGATTTTTTTAATCAAAAATCTCCAAGTCTACAGGAATGTACAAGTAATCGATCAAAACGGGACAAACATATTATAATTTTATAAATAAAAATGTTAGGTACATTTTAACAATATTTTCGTTTGTATGAACAATACGAAAATACTTTTGCTCCGACCTACAGATATTTCGGCAGATATTTGAGATTTTGTGATTTTTTTGGAAAAATCAGATTTTTGAAGAAAATTGACAAATACAGCCCGACTCCTGTTTCGCACTCGCAACTTTTTTACACTGGTAAAAATGCAAATACTTAAATATGAAACCTATGATTTTTTTTGAGATTATTCTATACTAATATTAGTAGTTTTTAAAATTACATCTGGAAATAGAATTACCAGTATTTTTTTTCGGTACAGCCCTTGATTTTTTTTATTTAAATGTTGCTTATTTAAAAAATATTTTTATTTCCATGTCATTTTCAAGATTTATAAGCCAATAGTTTTGAAACATTACATTATACAAAACTCCTACAATTGAGCTATATTGAGAGAAAAAATCACAAGCGCAAACTCAACTGTCGGGTTGTGTTTGCCATTTTTTTTTTCCACAACATCACAAATTCTCAAATATCTGCCGAACTACTAAAAATCTGCTTACATACATAGGGGTAAAGTGGACTGAGGTCCTCTACCAATAGATAACCGTCGATCCATCCTATATATTATAATTTGGTATGCATTATAAGTATTTGATAATTAAATAATTATAATAACATAATTATAATTCAGTTAGGTTTAGTTTATTAGTTAGTATGAGTAACTTACAATATTTGCAATCTGTATACTTCAGATATAAACCGAGGTATTATATAAATTAAAAATTAAAAAATTAAATCACGCTTCACGCTGTATCCCGCATACAGCAGGGTAGGCAGAGGGAACCTAGTGTAAAAACACTCTGTTTCCCACTTTCTGCCAAATTCTGAAGGCATTGCGTGTTGAGTGGCAGAACTCAACGCCGCGCTTAACCTCGCCACCAGAGCGAAGAAATGGAAATGTAAATTTAAGTAAATATTTCATCTCCTCGAGTGGGGATCGAACCCACAACCAGTCGGTTTTACAGTCACACCTCGTGCCGCTGCGGCACGACTGGCCTCTTATTATATAGATATCTCTATAAAGTATATGGAGTCAATTAGGTAATGTATGAAACATAATGGATATTATTATCCATATACATTACCTAGGTATTATATGGAATACCGGATTATATAATTTGGAGGAAACATATATTAAGACAATACAACCTAGGAATTTCGTATAATACTTTATAAGAGATTTAATTTAGTAAAAAAAAGGAAAGAAAGAAATAGTATTGATGAAATAGGAGGTATTCATTTTCTTAATTATCATAAACAGTACTGTAGTTACATCACTTTAAATAAATTGATAAAAGTAAGTAAATATATTTGAAGTGGTTATAAAAATATCACTATGAAATAGAAATCCACAATCGCAGAATATACTTTTTCTTGATATGCATATAACAGACTTTTATAGAAGAATCAAATTGCAAGTTTATCTTTAACTACATAATAAGTATGAATTAAAAATAAGATTCCATATTAAAAAATATATTTACAGTAACGAAAGACTGTATGTATACTTACTCTAACATATTCTAATAAAGCGCTCAGAATTTAAAACTCCACCCAAAGTGGTTAGTAACCTTTAACATTGATTATATTTCTTTATTTGTATCCTGATTTCCCTTTAGATTATTATTTTTGAATGAATATATGAACATTACATTATTATTTTTATTTCTGAAAATCTCATAAAAAAATCTAGGAATGTTCTAGAAATAATTTGACACAATTACTAAAGCAATTGTAGTTAACATTGAATTGAGGAATATTTTAAGTAAAAAAATCAAATTTAGATATATCTGGTTTACTAAATATATTAAGAACAAACTAATTTTACTAATTTTAAATTAGTTGTAACAAAAGTAAAACCCATAGAGCAACACAGACTGGAGTGGAATCACCATAGCATTTTTTGCAATAGAAAATTGTTTTATCTTTTTTCGAGTGATTACAAAATTATCTATAAACATTAACGCGTTACGTAAATATATATAATACGCTATACTCGTACATATAAGGGAAAGCCTGCCTATGACTACTCTCTTCTGTGTTGCCCCATAGAAAAAATAACTTAAACAAAAAAAATCTTTTATTCATTAAGATACTCATCTTCACAACTATTGAGAAATCCAATCTGAGTCACAATTATATATATAGAAATAAAAACATTATAATTAAAATTATTAAACATCATATATTCATATGAACTAAAATTAACTTAGCTTTATAATAATAACCTCTATAAGAATAACTTAAATAACACTCACTTCTTGCGTCTTCTAGGAGTATGGTTTCTTATTTGGTCTTCTTCGTCCATTTTGTTATAATGGGACTGTATGTGACTTAATAACTTCTTTTCGCGCGAAAATGTTTCGTTACACATATTGCATGTATATTTCGTTTCTTTATCACTTTCCTTATTCTGTACATTAGTTGAGGTCGTAATTTGTGATTCTTGTATAATATTGTTAGTTGGTAAAACGTAAGATGGCTGCAGTAATGGATCTACGTTAATAAAAGTGAAGAATTCAGTGTCTCTCGGTGGTGCTTCATCTTCTAAAGTCACCGAAAACGGTTCCTTTTCATCCTCCCGTATCTCGTGTCGTGCCTTCCTTTGCCTTTTCCTTGGCAATTGCGCTTGTGGTTTTGTTGATATCAACAATTTGCTGGGATTCCCCGTTTGTACGACCGTGTACGACTGTTTCTTTGTAACCGGGACTAATGGTGGTGCTTCTATTGGTGCACTGGCAGCACTTGTTGTTGGTAACGTTTTAAACAATCCTACAGGATACGGCTGGCTTGTTAACACAGATGTTTTATTCGGTTGTACTTGTTTGCTTGCTTTACTTGCGTTGACAATTCTTTTTGGACCTATCACAGGCCGGCTCTTAATAGGTTCTAGTGGAGGAACGGTTACTTCTACTTTTTCTGGAATCTCTACTGGAACTTCATTAGGTTTTTCCTCGACTAACGTAAACGTATTGTTTGGTCCAGGCATTAATTTGTAACGACTGTTTAAACTGGGCAATGATGGAAATTGTACAGTCGGTGCTCGTACATTTGTATTAGTAATACAAGTCACTTGCACTTGGGTAGTATTGCTTGGACTTATATTTGAAGCTTCATTGATATTATTTTTTTTTACTTTACTCGCTGGACCAATTTTGGGTTTAGACTTCTTTGTACATAATGGTTTATCATCATCATCATCGTCGTCGTCGTCTATTGATATGGGCTTATCATTTATAAGTTTCAGCGATTCATTATTTATTCTTGTATTAATATATTTAACTAATGGTATTTTCGGTGGTTCGGGCGGAATCGGTGTTTTAGGTGCCAGTTTGGACGGGCCATTTTTGGCACACGCGTGAGACATAACAACTTCTTTTTTAAGGAAATTTCTATTGCAAAGTTTGCATTGGAACAAAACGCCGACACCATTTACTTTAATCATACTGACGTGATCCATTATATTGAATGTATTGTCTAGTGGTGTAGTTTCGCTTAAGCTAAAAGTATTAGTAGTTGGTGGTTTTTCAACAGGTTTCTCAGTGTTAGTGTCAATTTTAGTTTCTACAGGGGCAGGTTTTTTATAAATTTCCTCGACTCCCCTTTCAGGTGTAGGTTCTTTAGTAACTTCCACTTGTTTTACTACTTTATTTTCAGCAACCTTTTTACTGTCTGAATTAGAACGCAAATTCTTTGTTTCGGAGATACTGTCGACTTTAGTCAGTTGCAATTTAACTTTTTTTAAAGGTATCTCATCTGAGACATCGTCATTTGCTGGTAAAACTTTTACTGGTTCAGTTTTTTCAGGAGCATTTTTAACTTGTTTCTTTGTAACCAAGTCATCTAAAGGTTTAAAGGGTTTAAGAGGCATATCCTTAATACCTTCCATTGCTTTTTTAATGAGAGCATCACATATATCGTCATTGGATATGTTAGACTGATTAAGTTTCTCCTCCCAAATGTCACGATGTTTAGTTTTTGCCACAAAGGGTGATTTGCTGTTGAGAGCTTTTCGTAAATTATGTTGGGCTAGAGTACATTTTTGTATAAACTCATATAGCTCTTCAAGTTTAGCTGAACATCTGAAGCAAATCTTGTGTGGAAGATCATCATTTTCTGCAATCTGAAAATTTACAAAAATGAAAATAGCAACATTAACACCATTGTTATAAACACATAGGATTATTTCACCATTATTCAACCAAACATTGACTCACACGGCTTTATTTTGCCACAGAGCCCTAAAAAAATTAAAAAGTCCCCAATTATTTATCTTTCTATTCGCATACAATTTACAATTTGTTTATTTGTATATCAATTATTAAACTTAACTGACGTGTAACTATGAGCATTTTGAGGATTCGTTGCCATTCCAAGGAATTAATTTTATTTTTAAATATTTTTAAGTGTTATTCTACTACTCTTCTTTCATAATAAATTATAATCATTTCCCTGCTCTGATAGCAACACAAAGCGCAGCGTTGAGTTTCATTACCTGAAACGCAATAGTCTCGAAAATTGTGCGGAAACTGTGAAACGAGTGCTATGTATGGGATTGTATCCTATCCCATTGAGCAAAAAAAAAGTTTTTTTAATTATTTTGATGTATATCAATAGTGAAATAATTTCTATGGTGTACTTTTTCAGTATCATTTTTTTACAAAATTGTAAAATAGTCGTGTTTATTTTTTTTATTTACCAAAATTTTCAAATTTAACATAATGCTTATGAATTTTTTAGAATAAAGAAGGAAAGCAATAAAATTTACAACAAAAAACTGCTATCTTCTTGTTTAATACAACGTGAACAATATTTAAAATACATATTGTGCACATTGTATTAAACAAGAAGAGAGCAGTTTTAAAGATATGTTTTAAGTGTAAAAATAATTAATAAAATGCCAGTCTCTCTTGCCAAATGATAATTCTGAGTAATTATCCTTGGGTAGCCTTGAGTAGTAATTTGTACAAATCTTCTAATTCTAATTTTACTTTGTATATAAAATATTATTTAGATTTTACAACTGTAACTGTAAAGTTAGTAATATATCCATTAAAGAATTAAAGACTTTAATAACAGTTGAGGCCAGTAGTGGCACAGGAGATGAACATGTGTGCGACTGGTAGTGGGTTCGATACCCACTTATAGAAATTAAACATTTAATATTTTAAGATTTCATATTTTAATTTCCCTGCTGTGGTAATGAGGCAAAGTTCGGCGTTGAGTTTCGCCACACAACACGCAATGCTATTTATTGTGCAGGATACAATATGACACAAAAAAATTAAAAAATGTCATTATCAACTTTTTGTCATAATAAATAATATATTATTAGAATTTAAGACACCATGGTAGCTCAGTGGGAAAGGGTCAAAATGTGAATACACTGGTTAGAGGCATACCTCTAATCAGTCTTCTAACCAGTCATCTCAACTCAAAGAAATTATTTCATTTCCTACTGTTGTAAGACAAAATGCAACATTGAATTTGTGAAACAATGTTTTGAATACAGAAAAAAGAGAAGAATTTAAAATGAAGGAATGTAGTGTCTTGAGACTGTTCTTACTGCCTACCTTGCTATATGCCAAATGCTGCCTAAAGCTCAAGAAAAAAGAAAGGACATATAGAAACTATAAATTTGAAATAATGTGGCAAGGAAAAGCGTCACGGTTTCTAGTAAAATAAGTATATAAATTTAAAGTTTTAGTGTACAATAAATGAATGATTTATTAGTACATATTTAGGCCAGTGTTGCAGTGCAAGTGTTTGACTGTAAGCAATGGTGGTGGTGAATCCACCATCATTGCTTATTACAATAATAATATTACAATTTTGAGGAATAAATTATTTTCATACTTCACATAGGCAAAGGCAGTGGTTGTTATTAAGGCACACAACATTCAAAATCTTGAATTCAAATAGAAAATAGAGAATGGAGTGTCTTTTCTTGTTAAAGATAATAGTTGTCTTAACTTTATAAAGACAAAGTTTAAATCCACACTGTATTCTATTATTGTTATACAAAATTCAATGTAATATTTGAAGTTTTCAAGTAACTTATTTTTAATCCATTAAATATTTTAAAGAACTTAATCCAAATTTTATACCCTATTAAGGTGGACAAATTAAAAAAAGGTTATATTTTTAGATTTTTAAAGTATTACTTCACACTTAGGAAAGAAAAACAGAAGTTTAATCTAATGAGATTTGAATCCGCACCTCTTTGGAAACCGTCCAAGCACTCTGCCCAACTAATCTATATGTTCTCATCGGGCTATGTCAAAATTTTTATATGCTTGTTACAACTTATTTATGTTGTTAGCATCTCTGTAGGGAGATTTTTATAAATTTTGACACAACAAGACAAGACAACACAGACTTTGAAAATAAACTACTATAATAAATTATAAAGCACCGGTATTGCAGACATTTCACGTTAAAATTTGATGTTTTGTCATAGGTCAGGTTATATCCAACATTTTTACTATGGATGAACCTTTTCATAAGAAAGTTCTGTGGTGATTCCATCATTTCTTGTTTTCTTGTTTTGTTAAGGTTAAAGTTATATTCTGATTATTTTGTTTTTGTTATATAGATTTTTTTCTATTTTAAAACATGAGTACACCTGGACCTTATTAAATAGTAAGTAAAGTGACATAAAAATTTTACAAACAGTATTTATTTGAATGTATGGCTTAGTGGTCAGAGCGCCTGGTCGATTTCCAGGAGCCGCGGGTTCGAGTCCCGCTACGTTCAAATTTTTATGTTTTCTAAATAAGTAGTATTTATTTGTTTACATTTTGTATCATGCAAAAATGAATTTTCAATACAGAAATCAAATAGATTTTTTTATTTTTATTAGTTCAAATAATCACAAACTTCAGTAAAAAATCATATGTAAGGATTAAATTTAATTTCCATTTTAACTACAGAATTATCATCATGTATATTCATGAAATTCTTTTTTGCAGGCTGCTAAAGAATACATTGTTAATTTTATAGGAGAGGCTCAACATTATATTACATAAAATAATAATTTTAATACACATTTAACTGAAGCTTACATTTGTAATTTAACATAGGGGTAACGTTAGAAAAAATATGCTAGTGTGTGCTATTTGTAATTAAAAAATTAAGAAATATTTACCACAAACGGCATAAGAGTTTCAATCTTTTTAGCGGTTATCATATCGGGATCAAATATGTTAAGAAATGGTCCATCTTTCGATTCACACAGTCTGCAAAGTTTCACAAAAACAGGTTGATTTGTGGAAATTAGGGCTTCCGCAATCACTTCATTGTTTATTTTCTCAGAAATGTCTGGGGCTTTATTTACAGTCTTTTTTACATAGTTCCTTTTCGCAAATCTTCTTTTACCCATTTTAAATATTAATTGAAATATAAGGAGCACTTATTCTCAGTTAGCACCAAGTGCTATGAATCAGCCATGTTGACTTTGATTTGTGTATAAAAGTATTAAACTTTAAGGCTTTGTGATATAAACAATGTTTTGACTATTTATTCATAAGTTTATTAAAATTATTATTTTGTAATGTTAAATATTTTTTTATAAAAGTATCAAAATATTCGAGAACCGAGAAACATTAAGTTGAGTTTTCACTAATTGTCTATGGTAAGATTACCACCGGGCCCCGGGCATCGAGAAATAGGATTTTGTTTTTATAAATGAACAATAATATAAATTATAAAGAGAATTTTCATGGTATTTTTTTTGCAAAATTATATTTTTTATCATCATAATCATAGAAGACTCCGATATTTCCATGGCAATAGGCTCTTAAAAAATAAAATTATATTAATTTTTTTGGAGCTGACAAATAAATAAAAGTAACTTCGTATAATATTTTTAAGCTATGGCAATATCTGGAATATTATAGTCAGCCATCTTGAATTTAGTATTGTGCCAGTCGGGGGGGCGGTGACATATTTTACCCGTCATCGTCCTACATAATTTTGTGAACTTGATAAAACGCGAAAATCGGTGTTTAAAAGTGTATTAATTCAGTTTATGTCTGGACTGAACGTGATGATGGCGGGTCAAACGATAAACGACAGGCTTCTCGCCGCTCGTCACAGTATCGCGGGTCAGGGACTAGCAAAATCAGTATGTAAAGCCACAACTGAAGAAATGATCGCACCTAAAAAGAAACATTTAGATTGTAAGTATTAATTTCAATTATAACATCTTATCAATTACGTCACGCTAGTGTACATTTCTTAATGCGATGTTCGTGACATTGGCAGAATCATTCTGGTCGATAAGTTTTACTTACTACTTGACGGTGTCAAATGTTTTGTGGCACATTCCGCCGCTAGATTATTATAAGAAATGTATGGGGAGTCTGTAATAAAAATTTTACATAATTTTGTCCCACGATGTTCGACCTGACACACATTCTCTATTATGTCATGTTACCTACTATTATATTGAATATACTCGAAACTGCTTTAGCAAGACGATGTCAAAGAAAAAAACTGGCTACCTTCTTATAAGAATTTATATAACATTCTAATACAAATGTACCATAATTGGGATAATAATTTATACTTTTAAAAGTACATTAAGTTTATATTCTATCTAAAAACCTAAAAACAAATAATTATACATGATTTATTCCATTCCAATTAGCACACAATTTAGTTTCTTTTTGTGATTTAATTATAAAATGTAATCAGCAATTACTAATTATAGGCTTATTTTGAAATTAAGTGATTTTAAATTATTTGTATTGAATTAATTTTACTTGTTACTCATTATAATGAAATGATAACGAAATAATTGATATATGAATATGAATTAATACTATTTGTATATATTACATTGCTCTTTTTCCTTATTTTACAGGATTTAATTTGTTCATAATTTGTATACTGTTACTTAGGTTTTATATTAAGCATTAGCAACATTGCCTGGATTTCTGTCAAATTTTTCAAGATATTGTGAATGAAATAGCAATTTAACTCCATTCTCTATCTACTAGAGGAAGAAAATGAAAATAAATTAAATATTATGGTTTTACCGGGTGCGGATTGAACTTACAGTGATCTGACTGTGCTGTGCCACATTGTCTCTATTACATTTTTAAGTTATATTTTATTCCAAAATATTCAAATTGGACCATTAGAGGGTTATGTAAAGTCAGTATATATCAGTATATTCACACTATAGTCTAACTCTTGATGTGCTCTGAGTGCCGTAAAATATTTTCACTGGAAAACTATGAGCCTATTACATTGTCATCATCAAGTAGATTTGAAGTGATAAGACAATACACACTCTGTTTACTGCCCAATTTAAAATCACTGAATTTAGTTGTTGAATGCAATGCTTATGCTTCAGTTTTATCAGAGCTGAAAAAGACAATGAAAATACCCTTAAATATTGTATGTATAGTCAGGTACTATAGCTGTGACACTCTTACCTTATTTAAAAAAAATATTATGTAAATATTTGTATGTCCTTATGGTTTTGTACGATGGTTGTAAGTTTTAATTCCACTTTGACATAAAAATATATTATTATTATAGTAAAGTAACATGCAGCCACCACCATTGGATGTGGTGGTATAGTGCTCTATATAAACACACTTTCTTCTCGCCGCCACAGAAAATGTATGACATTTGAAAAAAATATTATTATTATAATTATATTATATTTTTATTAGATTTGCACTGTCTACAACACATAGCAGGGTAAGAAGAGAGCAGTTACTGTTAAGACACTCTGATCTCAATATGATGTTTTTTATTACAACTTCACAACTTTTCTCTGGCAGCGGCATTTTCAGTGTCATAATGTATCCTGCATATACCTAGCAGGTTAGGCAGAGAAAACCTATTGTTAAAACACTTCATACCTGACACATTGGCAACTTTTTGAGACATTGCATGTTGAGTGGTAGATTTCACACTGTGCGAGAACATAGGTTATCTTAGGTAATAAAAAATATATATTCTTATAATAAACTTTCTATGTGAAATAGAGGCCAGTCGTGGCGAAGGTGCACAAGCATGTCACTGTAAACATGACAGGTTGTAAGTGCGATTCCCACTCAATCAATGTAATAAACTATTTAACATTTTCATTTCTTTGCTGTGGTGTAACTAACACGCAATGCCTTCAGAATTTGACATGAAAAGGGGAACAAATTCTTAGCACTAGGTTCCCTCTACCCTGCTGAGTGGGGTACAGCGTGAATCTAAAAAACGAGTATATCATTTAATTTTCTGTCCAATATTCTCACCCAACAACAGTGTAATATTTCGGGCCATGTGTTACAGACACATAATATGGCTGGTTGCTCTCAACAACTGTGTTCAATATAATGTGGACACTGATTGTAGTGAAACACGATAAAAGGGCGGACAGCGCCGCTTCCTGTCTTATCAATTTTGTGTATAATATTGACTGACAATATTACTTAAAATATTGAAAATTTTCTATGATTTTTGAGTTTTTTTTGATTTCATGAAATTTCAAAACGAGGTGTTAGGTTCCTCTTCTCAACACGAAATGTATCTGATTCAAAAGAAAAGTGGAAAACGTAGTGTTTTGACACTTCCTTCTCTCTATTTTGCTATGTGTGGAATGCATGGTAAATCCATGCATATGCATATGATCATATTTTGTACTAAAGCTTAAGAAGGCTAAGGCTAAGGCTTCCTTTTTACGCTTCTTTAATCGTCCAACCAAGAAAAAATATTATTGTTCACTTTCACATTTAAAGAAAATCGAATCTACTACTATGTCGTAAGTCTGTAACTGTAGAGGTTGTAACTAAGTCTGTAACTGTAGTAACTGTTGAATTACTTGTGCCGATATTCACTTTCCATCTTATTCTGGAGGCATTGCGTGTTGAATGGCGGAACGGAAAATATAAATATGAAATATTACATTTCCTCGAGTGACATTCTCTCTCCTATAGGGAATCGAATCCACAATCTGTCGAGTTTACAGTCAAAGGCTTGTGCCCTTCGCCACCACTGACCTCTAAACCATTTGACGTTCAAAAATATTTTTTTTTAATTGTTATTTCTTAACACTACAGACACTTGGTCCGTACCCTTTTTAAATGTATTATTATATCTAATTTCCTTATCATATATATTAATTACATTATCGTTTACAAATTAATATCTATAATAGGAAAATTACATTTTTCTCTATCACCAATTATTCTTGGTCCATTAATCATACATTGAGGCCAGTCGTGGCGCAGAGGCATAAAGTGTGACTGTAAAATCGACTAGTTGTGGGTTCGATCCCCACTCGAGGAAATGAAATATTTATTTACATTTATATTTTCATTTCTTCGCTCTCGTGTCGAGGCAAAGCGTTAAGTTCCGCCACTCAACACGCAATGCCTCCAGAATTCGGCAGAAAGTGGGGAACGCAGTGTCTTAACACTAGGTTCCCTCTGCCTACCCTGCTGTGTGCGGAATACAGCGTGACGCTGATGTAATTTGTTATTTTGAAGAATTTAACTTTGACTTTTTTTAATACAACTTTGAAAAATATTTCTTAGTGGTCTGTTTAAATTCGAGATTTTTAAGTAAATGAAATGGACGGAACACTCGATCGTTAAGTACATACTTGGCAGCATATGCTATAACTTGGCCGTATTCGTAGAAGACGAGGCAATTAGACTGCAGATGAGGTTGAGGGGCAATTTTGAAATAATAGTTGCCTTATTTCAACCCTTTTGTCACTTTATGTATGCGGGAAAACCTATGTAAGTTCTGTTATATTTCTATAGTAACATGATTTAGCCAACGAAATCGCAGCCCCTGATATGTTGTCGGTCGCCTAGATACCCCCTTTTCAATTTTAATAATTGAAAAATATATACGTACATGGATTTTTTTGTAATTTTAATAACAAGAAAATACTTGGGTCATGGCGAAACAGTAGAGGGTTTAACTTTAAATTTAATGATTTTGAATTCAATTTCCTTTCGGGTTGAGTTATTCTCGTTTCCTTGCTATGGTAGGAAAACAACGGACAGCGTTTGGTTGCGCCACTCAATACGCAATATCTTGAAAATCGGTCGGTCGGAAAGTGGTTCCCTGTTCCCAAATTTTTTTTACCTAAGAACGTAGTGTTAAAATATTCGAAATATTTTTTTTTTCCTATAAGCTAAACACGTATTTGAATGTGAAGTAAAGAGATATTTCAATTAAATTTACATATTTTGGCAAAACGCAAAGTAAGCAAAGCAAGGATAGCTTCGCTTCCTGTAAATAATTTAATCAATAATGTTCTATTGAGGCCAGCCGTGGCGCAGTGGCACAAAGTGTGACTGTAAAACCGACTGGTCGTGGGTTCGATCCCCATTTGAGGAGATGAAATATTTACTTAAATTTATATTTCCATTTCTTCGCTCTGGTGTCGAGGCAAAGCGCGGCGTTGAGTTCTGCCACTCAACACGAACTGCCCCTAGATATCGGCAGAAAGTGTGGAACAGAGTGTCTTAACAATAGGTTCCCTCTGTCTACTCTTCTGTGCGGGATACAGCGTGAAGTTGATTTTTTGATTTTTTTTTGAATAATGTACTATTAAATGTTCACAAGTGTTTGTGTAAGGCGTGTAATACTCATATATACAGCGGCTGTTCAAATAATAAAATAGACCTTGGTCACTTATAAAAATACTCAAAACTAATATAATAGCGCTTAAATTTAATCTGTGAATTAGCGTATCATTGTTATTTATAAAATTCTAATTTCTTACAGCGATTAGATTTTGTATTTTTTATATAGCTTCACGCTGTATCCACATAGCTTGGTAGGCAGAGGGAACCTGGAAACATAGTGTTAAGACACTCCGTTCCCATTAGGTCAGTTCCGTTTCCCACTTTTCGCAGCATTCTGAAGGCATTACGTGTTCAGTGGCAGAATTTAACGTCATCGTTTGCCTCGTTACCATATGGAGGAAATGAAAATATTAAATATTTCAATTTCCCGAGTGGGAATCGATCCCACCACCTGTTGCGTTTACGGTCGCACGCATGTGCCCCTGCGGCAGCGCCACTATTAACCACTAATAACCTACCACACTCATTTGCAACAAAGACGTATTTATTATATATTTTATATTATAAAAAAATCTGTGTAAAACACTGCCTTCCCCATTTTCTGGTGAATTCTGGAGATATTGCGTGTTCAGTGACGGAAGTCAACGCCGCGTTTGTCTCGACACCAGAGTGAAAAAATATAAATTTTAATAAATATATAAATTCTTGGAGTGGGAATCGAACCATGTTCCATGACTCACCCATGTTATATTATAAATTTATCCCATATAAGCTTTGAACCTACAACTATCACAAATAATTAGAACCGTGTCAACTGGTTATAAGTTACTTAATAATAAAGAATAAAACGTGCCGTTTTTACATTCTAAAACGGGTATATCGCACGATATTCTTGTATTGGGGGAGTTGTAAAATCAATAAAAGTTTTCGTCTCACCACGTACCAGTGCATTTTAATTTACCTTTTATATATTGTTGGTATAATTGTAATATGGCTTTGTATATATTATAAACATTAAAATTTTGTTAATATTGAAGATATTTGTTAAGCCTGAAAAAAGAAGAAACACCTTATTGAAAAACAATAGAGGAACCTTTTTTTTGAGCTTCACACTGTATCCCGCATGTAGCAAGATAGGCAGAGGGAGACTAGTGTTAAGACACTCCCTTATTTCGCCGGATTTCGGAGGCATTGCATGTGAGTGACGCCGCGTTACAGGCATACTTGTGCCCCTGCTCCACAACCGCTTCATAAATGTTTTAATACCTTTTTTATCAGCTTCACGCTGTATTCCGCACGCAGCAGGGTAGAAGGGAACCTAGTGTTAAGACACTCTGTTTCCCACTTTCCACCGAATTCTGAAGGCATTGCGTACTGAGTGGCAAAACTCAACGTCGCGCTTAGTCTCGACACCAGAGTGAAGAAATGGAAATATAAATTTAAGTAAATATTTCATTCCCTCGAGTGGGGATCAAACCCACAACCAGTCGCGTTTACAGTCACACTTTGTGAACCTGCGCCACGACCAGCCTACTTAATACTTTTTTAATATAATCTATAAAGACACGTACAGGCTGCAAAATAAATGATAATAAAATAAATAAATAATAAGCCTTATCAAAAAAAATAGCGTTAGCAAAACAAAATCCATTGCCGAATATAATTAAGTTCGGATTCAGTATAGACAGTAAATTGACGCATTATTGGGTCAAGTGCGAATGTACAATGACTTTGTTAGGTCCAAACGACCTCACGCTTGATGGCTTTATGACCTTTGGACTATTCAATTAACTGGGAAATGTATGATGTGTAGGTATATCTGGCTTCACGCTGTATCCCGCACGTAGCAGGGTAGGCGGAGGGAACCTGGGAACCTAGTGTTAAGACATGTGGATAATTAATGGTCACCTGCAAGTTGTTGCAGTATGGACAAGGTTTTCATGATGTTTAAGAAATTAAGACGTCAACTTAAAAACCACATTTTTTCCCGTTCCTGTGGAAATTTCAAAAAAGTGTTAAGTTAGGGAGTGTAGCGGAACCCTAACCTATCCACATGTCAAATTTAAACTTTTTAAGTCCTGTAGTTTCGTCTGTGCGTTGTCTGTCAGTCATGATTCATGCAGTAACGTAAGTACCAGTAGTCGTATGAGAGATTTTATACTTCTATAGATATATATTTTAGATTGGTTGAGTAGAAAAAAGATAAGTGAATTATGTTGACAAAGGTGTCAACATAATAAGTATTTATTTTGAAAATGAATGGCTAGTATGTAGTTTATTTTTGTTTTATTATATTGACTAAAAACTTCGTCGAGGGGCAGTGCAGGCACAGAGTCTCTGTCTCTTAGTCAGTTCTGAGTTAGATTCCCACTCGGAAGAATTAATTAGACTCTTTTCCTTGCTCTAGTAATGAGACGAAATGCGGCGTTGAGTTACGCCACTCAACACGCAATGTCCCAAAAAAGTTTAATATTTGGGATAGCACGACACATGTTTTTTGTTGTTTTTTATAGGATTTAAATGATTAAAATAATAACATTTAAGATAACTTTCATACAAAATCATAATCATAATTGATTTGTTCCTCTTCCTAAATTACTTTTTTGTGATTTTATTTTGATAGCATGTAATTTGATAATAAAATAATACAATTATAAACGAAAAATAAATATTATATATATTTAAGTATCGTAACTCCATTACACGTAAAGCAGGTCAGGTTTTGATTTAATTTCGCTCACTTGCCATTCGACCTCTGTAGCTCATCCTCAACGAACCAGAAACGCGATAGCATTCGAAATTACTTTTATATTACCTTCGTCCTAGCTATTGAGGCCAGTCGTGGCGCAGGGGTACAAAGTGTCACTATAAAACCGACTGGTTGTGGATTCTATCCTCACTCGAGGAGATGAAATATTTACTTAAATTTATATTTCCATTTCTTCGCTCTGGTGTCGAGGACAAGCGCGGCGTTGAGTTCTGCCACTCAACACGCAATGCCTCCAGAATTCGGCGGAAAGTGGGGGACGGACTGTCTTAACTCTAGGTTCCCTCTGCCTACCCTGCTGTGTGCGGGATACAGCGTGAAGCTATTTTTTTTTTACTTACGGCTTCGCTCGTGTTATCAAATTGAAATGAATGGTAGTTTTGTATGATATGTGACATATTCTAAAAGCCTGATGTAAGTTTTACTATAGGTACAACGGGTACAGTACGGCCAATGAAGCCTGGAGCGCCCTGAAGTTGGGTTTTATGATTTTTTTGCGTATCGAACAGTCTAGTAGGAAATTATATTTTCTAAATGTAAAGTATGAAAGATCGTCAATACAAATCTATGCAATCATCTATACAACAGCTAAATTCAGAGCGACCACAACTCATCGACCGTACTATACAATGGATTATATCGAAACGGCAAAATCAGATATAATAAAACCATTCTCTATAAATGAACGAAGTATCCCAGAAATATATTTTTTAAATTCTAACTGGTAGTAAGATTAGCGCGTGCAACCAAACAAACCTTTCAGAATTAATTGGTATATGTATTTTTTTTTGCTTATGACATTGGATAACCCAATTTTTTAATGTAAAAATTTACACTATTGACTCCCCGATATACTCTGATATCGAATACGATACCTTACGTTTTTAGTATTACGTATTTTAAATATATAAACTTACTTGAAGCTAAGTTAATTTATATGAAAAACAATTTTAAGTTGTTTACTGTATGGAGGTGTTTGTCGTAAAACTTTTTTAATGACTAATGTCCACTTCACGCGGGGAAATGAAAATAATTCATTCCCTTGGGTGGGAATCGAACCCACAACCGTCGCGTTTACAGTCAAGACGTTGGTCTCTGCGACACGACGGCCACAATAAACGTTATTATTATTATTTATATTGATTTTATTTAATGAAAACAATGATATAATTTAAAATTGATTATAAAACTATATTGAAATTATACAACTATAAATACTCCATGTTACATACCAATAACATTAATTAACAACAATAGCAGCTACATGACGCACATCATCTAACGATAGTAGTGAGTTCAAATTCCATCTTGGACAATGATTTATATATATATATATTTATATATACCTATGAAAGGCCGGTCGTGGCGCAGCGGCACGAGGCGTGACTGTAAAACCGACTGGTTGTGGGTTCGATCCCCACTCGAAGAGATGAAATATTTACTAAAATTTATTTTTCCATTTATTCGCTCTGGTGTCGAGGTTAAGCGCGGCGTTGAGTTCTGCCACTCAACACGCAATGCCTCCAGAATTTGGCAGAAAGTGGGGAACGGAGTGCCTTAACACTAGGTTCCTTCTGCCTACGCAGAGAAAGATTTTATTTCGAGAATAAAATCTTCAATTTTACGTCACAACTATTCTTAGTACTAATATAATTTAGTGTTTTATTAACTTATTTTTTATAAAATTTTATAAAACTTAATTTTTTTTCGAAATTGATTATTGTAAATGAGAATTTCAAAAAAATGTTCACATTAAGGTCAATAATAGTTTTTTTATTGAAATATTTTATATCTTTGAAATTCGATTCTTGTAACATATAAAAATTCTAGTAAAAAAGTCACAGATGTTTTTTAATTACACGCTGTATACCGAACTTAGCAAAGTAGATAGAGAGAACATCATCAATTCCCACTTTTCACCTAATTCTGGAGACATTGCGTTGAGTGACGAATCTCACGCCGCGCTTTATTACTAGAACCTGCCTCATTACCAGAGTAGGAATCGAACCCACCACCTTTCAAGTTTACACTCGCACGCATATGCCCCTGCGCCACGACTGGTTTCACTTATAAGATTTACTTATAACTCAAAAAAAATATATTAAAAAGTTACAGATTCATATTTTGATATATGTAATACCAAAAAAAAAACGCCGCTCGACCACTGATGCATTACAGTGAACGCTACACGTGTAGGTACGTACCCATTAGACTGAAACGCGTTCGGTGACAAGTTTAAAAAAAATGTGAAAATGCTTTTAAACATTCATTTGTAGTTGGTTGTGAGTGATTGTGTGTTTTGTATTTTAGCACGTGCAATGGTGTAATTTCTGTTTAAATGTATAATTTGACTAAAAATGTAATAAATTAGAGGTTGTATATTATTTTTTCAGTCTCGCTTATAGCTCAATACATCAAAGTCTCACTTTGTATATATCATCTACCAATATAAACATGGTGAATCTGGTGCAAATACACTCCGTCCTTCTTTAACATTGAAGTAAAGTAAATTAAAGTAATTCATTCCCCTTAGTGGGTTTCGAACTCAGAACCAACGTCTACCTCTTACATTACGACGATGTTTATCTAAATTGACAAAAAACAAAGGCTGAAGTGACTTATCACTCCTTTTTGTCCATTTGAACCACAAAAGATAAAAAAAAACCATTTGAGTTATCTAATACTCGGGTGAATATGATAGCACTTAATATTCCTGTACGTTGTTGCTTTTGTGCAATGCACTTAATGCATTAAACATACAAGAGTAGGACGAATGCAATAATATATATAAAAAGTTGACTCTGCTTCAAATACAATTTTGTCCAAAAATTTGTTTGTTTGCATCATCATGGAGCACATTATGGAGCTAATTGGCTTTTTTAAGTTTAATAGATTAAGGTAAGGTAGGGTAATAAGGCCTAAGGGAGAATTGAAATAAAATAAAAACTATGCATTCGAATCAATAAATTTTAATAATAACTAAATGTTGGTCTGTAACCAACTACTATAACATAAATTAAAAAAATTGTACCCTGTTCTGTAAACAAACATGAAATTTAAACATTTTTAAAAACCTTGTTAGTAGGCCTCACCATAATATGGTATGATAATAAGGCCTAAGATTGTAACACTCATAAATAATCAAAATGGGATCTTAACATTTGGTAATTGAGATCAGTAATAATATACTTATATGCATTAATTATATTCGAAATCTTCAAAATTACAATAAAATACTTTATTTAAAAGCCGTAAGGGCACTTAGAATTATCTTTGTCATCATCTAGCAAACCGACGCATTCTGCGTGATACCATTTGTTGCATTTTGAACATAGTACTATAGAACTATGTCTTTTATCCTGTTCTCCTCAAAAGCGTGACAGTAGCAATTTTCTTTATTATCTTTTTCAGTTCTTTGTTATTATCAAAAAAGTCGTAAGTGACTAGATTACTCATGTAATTTCTTTTAAAAGCCTTTCTCTTTACTTTTGAGGATAAGTAGAAGATTTATTTACGACTTCTTCTACTTTTGAGTAAAAGAAGTCTTCAGAATTAGGCAAATAAATCAAAAAATATAAACTAACAATTGTGACTTTCGAGTGACTTGAAGCATTTTAAAATTAGTATTTTGGTCGCTTGGGCCTTATTACCCGATAGGCCTTATTACCCGAACCTACCTTAGTTATCATTGGTAATAAACTAATAATGAGGTTTTATCAAAAATATACGATTGTTCTTTTCTAATATATAATGATGTGGGTATACTCTCCATTTAGAATATGAATTTGACACTAGAAATTAAATATTTTGAATAACAAACTTATCAAATTGATAGATCAAGAATTCAAATATAAAATATATTTGAATTCTTCGCGCTGGTGTGATTCCACTAAACACGCAATGCCTCCAGAATTTGGCAGAAAATAAGGGACGGAGTGACTTAATACTAGGTTCCCTCTGCCTACCCTACTGTGTGCATGATACGGCGTGACGCTAAAAATACTGATACGTGTATGTATATGATAAGTTAAGAACGATATGTAGGTACGCATACGTTCAAAATGGTAGAAAATTTCGTCTGAATAAATTGTATTTGATTGTAAATAGTAGGATACGATGACAGTTTCTGGTTTGATTCCCATTTGGGAAATTTATTATTATCAATTCCTTGGTTTGGTAGCAAGACAAAAAAACCTGATGGTTGGGTTAGTGCTTAGTAAAGTTTCAACGTGATCATTTCAGAGTCAGTAATATGATGGCAAAAATTTCTATTTTAAAAGGACTGACCTAAAAATATATTTATAGTAGCAATATAAAAGAGAAGATAATATAATATCAGAGTCCAGTATTCAGATATCTCTTGATTTTTAATATCGCTAATTGAAAGGTTCGAAATGTATTGGGTGGACATACTACGTAGTATTTATTTATTATTTTCTTCTGGTGTTGATAAAAAAGTGAGTTTTTTTATTAATTATTTTCTTCTGGAATTGATTTAAAAAAGTGGCAGGCCATCCGTCTGAGTCGCGCACTTAAAATTCCATTTCCATATATACCAATATAATAAAGCGGAAGAGTTTATTTGTTTGTTTGTTTAAACGCTAAGATCTCTGGATCTTCTGGTCCGATTTACTTTTTTTTTCTTGTCTATGAGAGCTACCACTACGCGAGTGTTGATGTAAAGAAACACATGAGATTTGTTTTTGTTTTATAAAAACAATGCAAATAACAGTGATATAGATTATATTATAGATTTCATTCCGATGTATTATAAATTTTATTCCGATATTTTCAATTTTTTTATACAGTTACACGGTAGGTATAGAAAATATATTATAATAAATATTTATATATTTTAAGTAGACTCATTAAGTCTACTTAAAAGATTAATTTAATAACAAATTTCCACAAAATTCCATTTAAATAACTTATAATTTAGATAAATTATACCTAATGGATGAAATATGAATAGCCCAAATATTTCAAGGAAAGCCTTTGTTCGCAACAAAAACGTCGAAATTCAACTTCTGTCAACAAATCTTCATTAAAGTTTCAAACTATGAAATATAAAGTTTGTATTTATATTATTGCAGATGCAAATTTTATGTAAAAACTGTTAAAATAGTATCCAATATTAAATCATTTTCAAATGTTTCCTTACATTGTCTAATGTCAGTGCAGTAAACGCAAATTGAAAAACGATTGAGAAGTAAACAAAAAACAGACACGAATCACAGATTTCTAAACATCTAATATGTCAAAATTATATCAGTAATTTTTATCAGCTTCACGCTGTATCCTGCACACAGCAGGGTAGGCAGAGGGAACCTAATGTTAAGACACTCTGTTCCCCACTTTCTGCCGCCGCTCAACGCCGCGCTTAACGTCGACACCAGAGCGAAGAAAATGGAAATACAAATTGAAGTAAATATTTCATCTCCTCGAATGGGGATCGAACCCACAACCAGTCGGTTTTACAGTCACACCTCGCGCCGTTGCGCCACGACTGGCCTCAATATAAGTAATATACTCTATATTTCAGTTTTAGGGTTCCGTTTAAGACTATTTAACTCAAGCAAAACTTCTAAATTATGAGCATTTATGCATCATTTTTGTTCCATTTATATATAGTTCTTATTTACAATTGTGAATTTTGGCCCTGATTGAGAATTTACAATACAGATAAGGGAAAAATATGAGTGAAAGCATAAATTTGTTACTTTATCCATATATTATATTTAATAAAGTTACTTTATCCTTCGAGTAATTAAAAGCAAAAAAAAATAGGTTATGTATGTAAGTTCGCCCTGTAGAAAGGGAAAAAACCTTAACATACAAACATGAAAATAACAAAAAAAAAACCATTAGAAACTTGTATTTATAGTTAATTTCATATAGAATATGTACTTACGGCCAGCAACAAACAACCTACGTTTATCAGCTTTTATAAGCTGTACTTCTCGTTGATCTACAATCCTAAAATTGACAAGGAACCCTCGGTGTGTGAATCCCGCTTGATCGGTTTTTATATACCTATCCGTTTTCGTACACCCGTGACTTTTCTGTTCTGAAAATGACAAATACGTATTGCAATTTCAAAAATATTGTCATTTAAAAAAAACCATAATTAAGTAAGTTGATAAAACTTAAAGGATAATTATTATATTAGTCACAATATTAAATTAATTTAAACATATAGGTAAAAAAAACTAAACTAAACTAGCTTCACGCTTTATCACTAGCGGGGAAGTCAAAGAGAACGGAGCGCCAAACCCTACGGTCTCTACATACCTCTTTCGCCTCATCCACTGTCATCAACCTCTTCATACATGCCCTCCGGGGGGTCCTCATCGATGCAGCTAGGGCTCTGTTAACCCTGTTACCGGCAGCAATACACCTTTCCACATCCATCTCGTATATATATAGGTATATTTATATATTTTTTTCTCATACAAAATGGCACTTACTACTTACAACATTATTTTGTAATTATTTTCTAGACCCTGGTTAATGCTTTTGTGCTCGCTACAGCTTAGCTTTATATCAGGTATCAAAATTGAAACTTTAATATAGATAGTAATAACTCGATTCAAAGCCTTTACCGCAGCCACGGCGATGCTAATAAAATATATGAAATTTTAGATCTTATTAAATTTGTAAGGTATAAGATATAAATGTTGTTCTTCGATGTTTATGTTTTAGAATTTTTACTTCGTATTTTAATAAAAACAAAAGCAAAAGGTACTTTCTATAGAAGTTTCAAACAACAAAGGTTGTAAACAGCTGTACCAGCAATTTCGTATAGTAAAATGTGAACGTACCCATAGCTCAGTGAGAGCACTTCTTTGCGTTATCGAAGAGTATACGTATGTTTATAATATATTTATTTCAATTTCGTGTCTGAGAATCAATTCGAAACATACTAAGAAAAATATATTATATATTTTTATTCGTTTACAAAAACAGCTTCTTCATTTCGACCCTAATTTTGTCGGGCGTGTGTTTTTGATTCGTCTCACAAAAAGCACCGATATATATATATAATATAATATAATCCATTAATATCATTAAGCAGTGATATATGTATGTACGTGTATAAGGAGTATTATAATATACCTGCACAGCCATTTTTTTTTAATTCATTAGTTAGGTTTGCGTGATTAAGTTAACTTTATAACTTATATTTATATAAATTACACCCCTTGTGCTAGGATTTGAACCCATGATCATAACTGACCAAATTGTGCACTAGTCTTAGTATCACGTTTTACCCCTAGTGGGGTAGAAAGAGAGAACGGAGCCAGAGGATACAAACGCTACCGTCTCTGCATACTTACCTCTTTCGCCACGTCGACTGTCTCCTTATCATCAACCTCTTCATACATGCCCTTCGGAGGGTCTTCGTGCTTGTTACGTGACCTTCCTCTACAGTATCATTGATAATGTGATCTTGAAGGTCACTTATGGTCTCCCCCTGCGTTTCTTACTGCTCTTTAAAAAAAATGTTGCCAGTCCCCCAAACGCCAATTATAAAAGACGTGCTCGACCTGAGCACGTTTTTTTAATCAAAAGATATATTTTTGATTATATTTTAGTATATTATTATTATTTTGTTCACAGATTTAGTCCACTGCACAAACGAGCCGAACGTGTCAATACCGCAGCTGGCCAACCTGCTGGTGGAGCGCACACAGAACACCAATTGGGTGGTGGTGTATAAAGCTCTGATAACAGTACATCATCTACTCGCGTATGGGAATGAGGTGAGGAAATGTTTAAGTTTGTTTTGTTTTGAGCTCCTATTCCTGTTCCTGTTCCGCCAATGTGGGTTCGATTCCCACTCGATGAATTGAGATATTTAATTTCTCCTTTCCGAGCTTTAGTAATGAAGCAAAGCGCAGCGTTGAATTCCGCTATTCAACACGCAATATGTTTAGAATTCGGCGGAATTTGGGGAACGAAAGTGTGCTAATGGGATATTGCGTGAAACATAAAAACAAATAAATAAACTGAAAAGCATACAAATTTACTGAATGTATGGCGAGCACGATATATCACCGCCAAGTCTGGATAAATGGCTTGGCTCTAAGTTTTAGAGAATTTCCATACGACGTATTTAAGAGGGATGGGATAAAAGATTTACTACTACGTTTTATACGGATGGATTCTAAGAGACAAATAAAGTATTTGAAAGAAGATTTTATATTATCTATTGTTGATTTTCAGTGGTTACACTAAAGAATGAAAGATTCACTAGAAAAAAAAACCTTTTTTATGTTTAAAGAAACACGTTTATCAAATTACTTTGTATATTTGAATTTTTCTTGTGCATCGTCTAGTAGAAATTATATTTATTATGTTAATTATAGTAGTAATATTATTTTTTTTTTTTCGATGAATTTTCGATAATATTGTCCTGTATGCTAATTTGTCCCAAAATATTTCTCCGAATTTAATTCCGAACCCCAACTTATTGGCAATTTGTGTCAATTAATGGGTTATTTACACTTCTAAAAACTTCACAAACGGAGGAGAATGTAGAAACATTCGATACTTAATTTTTTTAATATATTTTGAATATGTACCATTCGTGACAAAAATTCGTAAGTTTTATTATATGTTATTGTACACATATTAATACCGCAATGGTTTTGTCACAATACAATCTAACTTGAATACCTACTAAATTTTTCTAGCTTTGACACCATCTAATTGCTTTAATTGACGGAAATGATACATTTTTCGTTGCCAGTTCAAATTAATTCCCAACTAAAATATAAAAGTGACATAAGAGCCAAGTTCAATATTGTATAATGGTTTGTTCTCAATTTCTCAAAACCAACAAAAGAATATAAATCTACGTGTTATATTTTGTATTGATTTGTTATGTATATCGAGTCAAATCTAGAACCCATTGGGTTCCGGCTCTCAGAACGCAATGTCGCGAATCGAACACTTGGGGAACGGAGTGCCTTAACACTAGGTTCCCTCTGCCTACCCTGCTGTGTGCGATATATACAGCGTGAAGCTAATTTATTTTTTTAATTTTTTATATTTTCATTTCTTTGCTCTGGTGTCGAGGCAAAGCGTGGCGTTGAGTTCTGCCTCTCAACACGCAATGCCTCCAGAACTTGGCGGAAAGTGGGGAACGGAGTGCCTTAACACAAGGTTCCCTCTGCCTATCCTGCTGTGTGCGGGATACAGCGTGAAGCTGACTATTGTTAGCATAAGTTACTTATAATGTAGTAATAGGTGTCACTGTAATTATGAGTACGTCATTTGATATTGTTTTCATTATCGATTGTATTAAGTGGCAGTAGTGTGCTGCGTCTTTTCCGGTGGATTTCCAATATAAGCACAAACGACACGGCGCTCGTGTTCATTACGTTCTAAGATATTGTCAAGACAACTTGTCATTACTATACATATTTCAATATTGTGACTACGAGAGTATACGTGTATATAACAAGTGTAAATAAATTTATTGTAAAAGCTGGATTTTGTGTCTGATTTGTTGGTTCGCCTAACAGTTCAGAAGCGGGATTACGAAAGGATATACAAAATTTCCTGCCACGCTCATAAAGTGTAAGTAGACCATATATATATTCTTTTTTTTTTCTTTTCTCTCATTTTTCTTACTCCTTAAAGATTAGCTGAATAATTTGTATGTAAAACGGATAAATGAAAGATCTTCAATGGAAATTTTAATAAATTGTTTTAACAGTTAAAGTTTACTGATGACGATACATAGAAATCGTGTACTTCGAACTTTTCGTTATGTGGTGATTGATAACCTTTATAACAGCCAGAGTGGTTTTTTTTTATGAAGGGAATTATTGGATAAATTTGGAAGGTTGGATAATTTGAGAATACACTGGATGATGTGCATACCTAAACATTTTCCATTTTATAGTACTTACGTAACGTTTCAGTTTTGAGGGTAGTTGATAAATTTAGAATTTGAGATTGTTTAAGATATACTTTAAAAGAAGTATACAATTGCTTATAGCATCTACGTTGGTAGACGTGATCGATAGGATATTAGTTCTTCCAATAGAGTATTTACTTATACGGGTGATAATTTAAAGAAATTTGACATCATGATATTTCACACGTTTAAAGATATATGACATTCATTGGTCATGAATAATTTCAGTTATCAAGACTTTCTGGAATACTTATTTTGAAATATTTATAATGGTTATATTCAAATTTATTTACTACATATCTGGAATATTTTTTTTCGTTGTTTTTGTCATTCTTTGGAAAGCTTTTACATCGTATAGAGGATATTGTATTTCGCTATATATTGGTTAACTATAAATGATACTAGAATTGTTTTTGTGATGACAATAATATTAGTGAAGTAACTATTTTGTTGTCTTAAAAACGTCAATATGATTTTGTTTTATCATCATGCGGAATTGTTCTACATATATTCTTTATGTGTAGTATGTTTAGAATTGATGAATTATCTGAATTGAAATTTGTAAATATTTTCGTTGGTTTTTACTTCTGGCTTTGTCACTATATTGAGAACTGTCGTCTTGTCGTTTCCTATTTCTGTAAGAGTTATAAAACTATTCTCGTAATGTAATAGTCTCTTTTTGAATGTATTATTTTTGAATTAGATTGTTCTATGGTATACGAATTTATTAACACGTATAATAGACACAAACATAGAAAATATATTCGTAATAGCTATTCCAATGAAATTAAAGTACATGTGTTCTTATCTCAATTTATTAATATCTCATTTTATTTGTGTTATGACATATGGTAAAAATTCCTTTCTTTTACGGGATAAATATATTGTGGTTTGATAATTATTCCTTGTTTTGGATAATTGTTGTTGATGAACATATTACAGTGTAATTCTCTTTATCCCGTGAGGACCAGCCAGCTTAAGGAACTTTGGTGACATTCATTATTTGTTCAATTGACTTTCTTTTCCGTTTGCTATTTGTTTGTTGTTAACATGATGTCAAAGTATTGGCCCTGTTTCACGTAATTGTAGACAAATCTAGATGTTTATTGGTCCATTATTGTCGATTGAGTGTTTTGATTTGTAATTTTCTCTGGAGCGTTTATATTCTTGGTTATTATTACTTTATAACGATTAAAAGTCGTGTAATTGTAAAGATAAAATATCATTTATGTGCATTTATGGCTAGATTACACAGTGTCGGTTAACTTATTAATTTTTATTAATTTCGAATATCAAAGTTATTTGAATAGGTTATGAATTTGAAGGAATGTTATGTTAATGTAATTAGGTTGATAAAAAAGTTATTATGATGTGTGCAAGTCTAAGCTTATATTGTTTGAGTTTCAGGAACATGGAAAATAATATTGCCCGAGGATAGGGCTTGAGATTGAATGATGCCCGAGGATAGGATTTGGGATGATGATGCCCGAGGATAGGGTTTATGGGGCGGATGGTGCCCGAGGATAGGGTTTGGGGTTGAGTGATGTCTGAGGATAGGGTTTAGGGATGATGATGCCCGAGGAAAGGGTTTGAGGATGGATGCCACCCGAGGTTAAGGAGTTAAGCATTCATCCTTCATCATTCGTCCCTCGTCATTCATCCCTCATCATTCGTCCCTCATCATTCGTCCCATATCATTCGTCTTTAATCATTTTAATCTTACCCTAGGTTAAGGGTAATGGATGGATTATACCCGAGGTTAAGGGTGATGGATGGATTATACCCGAGGTTAAGGGTAATGGATGGATTATACCCGAGGTTAAGGGTAATGGATGGATTATACCCGAGGTTAAGGGTGATGGATGGATTATATTTCAGGTTAAAGATAATGGACGGATTATACCCGAGGTTAAGGGTGACGGATGGATTATATTTCAGGTTAAGGATAATGGATGGATGATACTCCGAGGTTAAGGGCAATGGATAGATAACATTTCAGGTTAAGGATAATGGATGGATGTTACCCGTGGTTAAGGGTAATGGATGGATGATATTTTAGGTTAAGGATAATGGATGGATGTTACCCGTGGTTAATGGTAATGGACGGATAATACCAGAGGTTAAGGGTAATGGATGCAAAATACTCGAGTTTAAGGATAAAGGGAGCTTAAGAATCAGGTTAGTGAAGTCATTTTTGAGCTCATTAAAGAAAATGAATTAATTGATTTTCGAAATTTGAATTGACATTAAAGTATTTCTTTTAAATTGTTGTAATTGACCGGAATGGAATAAATTCATAGCGAATCGTTCCCAAACGACGTGAATTAAGTTTATTCATTTTAACAAATATGTTAGTATTTGGAGACACGAAGCAAAATTCTTATAAAATAAAACTTTTAAATCGGTGTGAAATAATGGCTATTGGTTGGTAAATGGTGGAAATGGTCACGATGTAGCAATAGATACAAATAGAGACATACGTAGGTAGGTAGGTAGGTACAGTAGCTTAAGTTATGAATCCTAAAAAAAATGATTGAAATATTTTTGATCTGAAAAAAAAAACATACATATAAAGGGGAAAATAATGATAATGGTAACTACAAAAAATGCAATGTATAGCTGAATGAAGTGAATCGAATTTAAATTATTCTTTTTATTTTTATTTTAGTAGCAAAATTACAAAAAAAAAATGTCTAATGAATCTATGATGTAAGTTTTACCATTGGCTCAGAAATATATTTAAATTTATTTTGGCTGAGAAGAGCCGACAAAATACTCAAGAAAACAGTATTTGAAGATAAAATTTACAATAAAAGTACAACAATCGTTACTTTCCAGTTTTAACATCGACATCCTTTAAGTCCATATATTAATATCGTTATAGTAATATAGGATACAAGCTTTGCCTAGTAATTGAAAATTGGCTGTGGAATTTTATAATGCATACGAACATGGAAAATGATGCAAATTTAGTATAACTTATGCCTAAAGGAAAATTAAGAGCATATTACTCTATCTGTCAACTTGTTGTTATTTGTTTGTTTTTGTATATTATCAATTTCTTGTTTATTACAAGTAGACTTTCAAATTATTAGATTACGCGTACAGCTGACGTTTGTTGAGGAAAGTAGAAGTAAACCTTAAAATAATCTGAATAAAAAAAAGAAACAAAAAAACCAATCGAATTCGACACGATTTTGCCCACCAACCTCCTTTTGTTAATTCAGAAGACGAATTTTCCGCAGATTTAGTGTATTGTTGATCGGAATGTTTCGTATTAATTTTAGCTTGATATTTCCATGTCTTCTTTAGATAATTAGTCCTGAGAGACAGACAGACAGACGTACGTAAGGACAGGACTTAACGCATAAGCGTTTGTAGATATTAAGCACTTATTATTTTTTACATGTGACTGGCAACGGCTGTACGTAAGAGCTGATGGTCAATCTTCGCGGCATATCATTGAAGAGACCTTTGTCCAGTAATGGACGAGGACAGGCTAATAATCATGGTTGTGTTGAGGATCATGGTTATGAGGACCATGGTGATGATATGGATCGTGGTGATGATGAGGATCATGGTCATGATGAGGATCATGGTCATGATGAGGATCATTGTGATGATGAGGATCATTGTGATGATGAGGATCATGGTGAGGATGGAGATTATGGGGGTGAAGATGGCAGTCATTATGGTTGTGATAATGTGGTTTGAATATGGGAGTAATGAGGCGAGCGGTGTCACGTTCTGTTTATTGTATTTGACTGATCGTGGCTACACAAATTGTGTGTTGAATATTTTTTCAAATGAGCTGCTTTTATATGTAAGATTTGTACAATGTATAAAGTAAACGTGTGTCATTAATTATTAGCTGTGGTTGAGTTGAGAATAACCTTGATAATATATATGGGTCTTTAATAGGAAATAGAGTAATTCTATACAGTTTAATGAATGAGGCTAGTCAGGCGCAGGGGCAAAAAGTGTGACTGTAAAACCGACTGGTTGTGGGTTTGATCCCCACTCGAGGAGATGAAATATTTACTTAAATTTATATTTCCATTTCTTCGCTCTGGTGTTGGTCGAAGCTAAGCGCGCGTTGAGTTCTGCCACTCGACACGCAATGCCTTTAGAATTCGGCAGAAACTGGGGAACGGAGTGTCTTGAACACTAGGTTCTCTCTGACTACCCTGCAGCGTGTGGGATACAGCGTGAAACCGATTTATTTATTTTAAGTTAATGAATCTGCTTAGTTTACGAATTGAAATGTCATTAATAATAACATGCTCTTTTAATGTACTGGGATAAGTGTTCGATATTAGATAGGAATCTTCCATGTAGCGTTGTTAGTGTTGTTTAGCCAAATTCTTGTGAAAAAAATAATATGTAATAATTAAATTATAACATGAATGTATATGGCTATGAATGTATACTGATGGCTCATTGTGTTAATGAGAATTATTGAATTGTATAAATCTACATAATTATATATTATCTAATATACATAATTATATAATTGTTGTATAAATCTAAAATCAAAAAAACTAAAAATGTATAAATACAAAAAAAAATGTTGTGCAATGTAAAATATTAGTTTATAAATATTTTGTATAATCAATTTAATTGCGTAACGCGAATTCAATGTAGTTAACATTTACTTTATTTAATTTTAGTTAAGGAATAACAGGACTCTTTTACAAACATTACATGAGTCTAGTTTTATGTAATAATTATTTTGATTTAAAGAAAATTACGAATTAAGAAAATGTATTTCAAATTGTATAATTTACATATTATGACATGTGAATATATCTAATTTAATACTTTCTGTAAATATCCTCACTTGTGCTAAAAATATAATTATGTAACTGTTGGCACAAAACTAAAGCTATTTAAATTAGGACATTTAAAAATTGTGAACTATTCTTAAATCGCGAAGGGACTCGCGATTAGCAGGGTGGCCGAGCTGTTAGCATAAGTTACTTATAATGTAGTAATAGGTGTCACTGTAATTATGAGTACGTCATTTGATATTGTTTTCATTATCGATTGTATTAAGTGGCGGTAGTGTGCTGCGTCTTTTCCGGTGGATTTCCAATATAAGCACAAACGACACGGCGCTCGTGTTCATTACGTTCTAAGATATTGTCAAGACAACTTGTCATTACTATACATATTTCAATATTGTGACTACGAGAGTATACGTGTATATAACAAGTGTAAATAAATTTATTGTAAAAGCTGGATTTTGTGTCTGATTTGTTGGTTCGCCTAACACTATGAACTCTTGATCTGCCCTCATTAAACAAAAGTATGAAATAAATTAAATGTGAAATGAAATTTTATCTTACTCGTGTCCGCGAATAAATAAAAAAAAAACTTTCAATTTATTGCCAATACGGAATTGTATTTTATTGACCTCTACTAGCATAACCTACTATAATCTTGTGATAATATATATTTTCTATAAATACAGAATGAAAAGATGGTTAGCTATTTTGAAATATTTATTTTTATTATTTTTATCCATACAACGTAACTGCATACTTGAAAAACTTTCAACATTTACCTCACTCGAGAGACTTTATTCTCATTTGAAAGAAGTTTATATTTATATAATATATTTATGAGATAGGTGTTCCCCTGATAGGTACCTATAGTTTATTAAATCCTGTCTACTTTATCAATCAATTTTTGCAAGCATGAAGCTTTAACTCTGTGTGAAACACTGTGTAAGCAAGATTTGCGAAACTCAACGCCGCGCAAGAATAATAATTCTCATCCAATTTTTAATAAGCATTCTCCCAAGCCACTGCTCCACGATTGTTTCTATTGCGTAATCTTTCAAAAAGCAGAGCGGAAGAATTCGGCAGAAAGAGGGCGACGGAGTGTTTTAACACTAGGTTCCCTCTGCCTACCCTGTTGTGTGCGGGATACAGCGTGAAGCTGATAAAAAGAAAATTAAATAATAGCGCCCAACAACAACCTCTAATTGGTCGTCATACTCATACTACATATGAAGATAGTAATACAATACTTGCCTGAACAACGCTAAACAGCGAGGCGTTTATTGATACAAGTGGTTGCATTGACGACATACACATATCTATATATTATATATTTATGTACATACTACGACTTATAAGAAGAAATAAATTATAAAAATCTATTTTTATACTATATAAATAATTTTTTTTTAAACGGAAAGATTGTAGCGACATCGATACCTAAGTACTCCACTTTCCATCCATTAAGAGATTACTAGTAATAATGGTGGGACCCAACACCGTACTTTGCTTAATAGATTGTGGATGTATTTTTTAGGATTCCTTTTAAGAAAAGAAGGAACCCTTATCAGATCACTTTGTTGTCCGTCCGTTTGTCTGTGTGTCTGTCGAGAGCCTTTATCTCTAGAACGCTTGGAGATATCGGGTTTGATATCTCCAAATCCGGTATCGAGAAATTCAAACCAATATACACAGAGCTACGATACCTTGATTCTCTAAAAAATCGAATTTCTACATTAACTTAAAAATATATATATTTATTTCGCAAAAAACGCGTATTTCGACAATATAAGGGGAATCAAAATTGATAGGGTACTTCCGGTTAACCTAGAATTATGAAATTTGGCAGGTACCGTACAGAAAATTAAACATTTGTGGTTAAATCCTAAAAAATAATAGCCTTAAAAGGGAGCAAAATTCGGTATTAAAGCCAAGTAAATTTAGGTATTAAAGTGGGGATCATCATATGAAAGGACTCTTACTAAGCTAAGCTTGAGTTTGAAAAAAATAAATATTATTGGATAATATTATATAAAAATATATTTAATTTCTGATATGTATAAGTGCGGTTCCCCTCATATTAAGGAACTCAGAATGCAAAGTACAATTGATCAAAATCTTAAATATATGTATTTACTAATTTTGTATGGTAGATATATAAATCCTGTTTACGGCCGATTACTCATACTTTACTGACGCTGGAATAATCAAGACCATCGGTTCCCAAGCAGTGGTCCGTGGACCAGTAGTGGTCCGCGAATGATTTAAAATTTTGGTGTTTGAGCAAAGTCTGCCTACAGTTAAGTTGTTTCCTCAGTAAAACATAAAGTATTTTGAAATTTTAAATTTAATATTCTTTGAAATTCATAGATTTTTCATATTTACTTAAAAATTCATACACCCCATACAAAATGTCATATTTTTTTAACTTTTGACTTTGAAATTATTTTTTTTGTTTAATTATTAACTTATTTTTATTATACCTGCAAAGTGGTCCCTAACAAGAATACTATAAAAGTGGTCCCTGATCAAGAAAAGATTGGGAACTCCTGATCGAGACCAATTAAATCACTGGCTGTATAACCTAATTCACTATACTTTAGTTAGACACGTATGGGTTGCTTGTTGTACTTGTTTCACGTACATTGTTGTTTGTTTTTTAGTATGAAAAGGTTTATTTGAGGCTATTTTTAAAGATTTTTTTGAGGTGAGGCCTGAGCCGACGGATTGTAGGTTTGATTTCCGTTAGACGAGATGAAATATTAAATAAATATTTCGATTTCTTTGCTTTGCTAACGAGGCGAAGCTTGGTGTTGAGTTCCTCCACTCAACCCGCATTGTCTCCAGAGTTCGGTGGAAAGTGGGGAACGGAAGAGTCTTGAGATTCTTGAGAAAAATAATAGACCTTATCGCGAATTTGTAAGGATTTTGATTGAACATAATTAAGATTCAAGCCTGTTACAATAAGGTTATAATAGGTTATTTCATATTCCTAAATAGATTTGTATATTTTGTTAATTTGTATATAGTTGTAAGTTTTATACTGATAACCACTTGGGGGAATAAGTTAGTTTGATTTCTCCGCTTTAGTATGAAAACCTTCGGCGTTGAGTTCCGCCATTTACTCATATTCCTAAAGAAAAGCATTAAAAATAGAATTTTAGACTCTGATTAAACGAAAAATTCTGCTTGTTAACTAGCGATTATATTGTAAGCAGTATAACTTCTAAGTACATTTGTAAATAACCCGAAAACCGGTCTTATAATGACATAAACAGGCGACGCCGAAATGGCTAAAAACTGAAAGGTTATAATCTTACCTAGTTTTATTAATAAGGTTTAATGAAATGCTAATATATTAATATAACGATAGGCCGTTGGCTTAGTGGTTGGTTAGCTATTGACTGTTAACTTTTAAGGTCGTGTGTTCGTGTGTGAAGGGTAAATGAAATAATCTTAGGTGACTTTCATGTCATGCGTTACAAATTTTTATGCTCATATTAAATGCTTAAACTGTCCTTATTATTTTTAATATGTTAAGCTTCTAGTCTTAAGAATCTTCTTAACAAACTAATGTTTCAGTTTGATGCTCTTTGTGCTAATGTGTATTAGATTGTTTATACATATATCTATTGAAGTCAGTCGTGGCGCAGCGGCACAAAGTGTGACTGTCAAACCGACTGGTTGTGGGTTCGATCCCCACTCGAGGATGTGAAATATTTACTTAAATTTATATTTCCACTTCTTCGCTCTCATGTCGTAGCAAAGCGCGGCGTTGAGTTCTGCCACTCAACACGCAATGCCTCCAGAATTCGGCAGAAAGTGGGGAACAGAGTGACTTAACACTAGGTTCCCTCTGCGTACCCTGCTATGTGCGGGATACAACGTGAAGCTGATTAATATCTATTGAATTATGTAAAATATTGTGGAGAACAGAGTGTCTGCCTACTCGGCAATAAAAAAAAGGATGCAATACGCGAAAAAAAAAACCATTATATAGTAAAAAATAAGAACGGGTGAAGCTGCTCTATAAAGATGATCAAATGAAAGTGAAATGAAGTTTTGAAGGTCACTAAATTCTATTTAAAAAAAAATAATAGTTGTTATCATCAAGATAAGGTACCGTTATCAGTTAGTAACTCTTATATAATACAAGTAAGTACGTAGACGTATATGCGAAATACCAATAAAATACTGGATGGAATTAATTGCCTATTGCATTACGTGCGGTTTCACTTCATTTGCCGTTTGATAAGAGTGCGCTTTAAAATTATATGTTATGTTTCGTGTTATTCTTGAATGAGGCCATTGTGACGTTGTCAAACCGGCGTTTGACTAAATGCGGTAGTTGTGGATTCGATCTCCTCTCTTGGTCTTGGGATGAATTATTTTTATTTCCTCGATTTTCTTTCTTTTTTATTTACACGCAATAGCTTAAATTTTTTTGCAAAAAGCGGAGAACAGAGTCACTGTGTTCGCTGTGCCTGTCGTGTTATTTGCGAGTTCTAACTTGAAGTCGAAAGGAATGGCGTTGAAATTCGTCTTCAACGCAATGAATGTTTCTTAATTAACCAGAAAGCGGAGGAATCTCTCCTTTTTCTACATTGAGATTAGATTAAATTTTAAGCTAGACTATCCTAGAATTTCTCTGTCTACCGCAAAATATTCGAGACATGCGATGTAGTTGTAAAAACTTTGTTGCACATAATTTTGAAGTTGCACAGTGTTTTTTACAGAATACTGCAGAAAGTGGGGAACGGAATGTCATAACACAGGTTCCCTCTGTCTACCCTGCTGTGTGCGGGACACAGCGTGAAGCTGACAGTGTATTTTAGAGTTCTGTACCTCAAAACGAAAAAAGGGAACTCTTATAGGATCATCGTGCTGTCCTCACTTAAGTGTGAAGTAACACTTACTTAGTGATCTGACCAACTAAACCATACGTTCTCTTATTCTCAGAACGTATGGCTTAGTTGGTCAGGGCGTTTGGATGGTTTCCAATGAGGCGAGAGTTCAAATCCCGCTACGTTCAAATTTTTATACGTTTTCTTAATAAATATAATTTTGAAATTGTTACGGAACCCTCAGCGGGCTAGTCTAATTCGCACTTGATCGATTTTTTAACATAAAGATTCGACTTCCGTGTGATTTATACGTTCATATTACGTAAATGTACATAGTAAATATGATTGATGTTTTCCTGTTTGTCTGTCAGTCTTCACTACTGTCAGGCGATACTTTAAATTATAGCAAGTATTATATAATGTATAAACAAAATAAATTATTTATACTGTGCTATGATTTTATTGTTGTCTAAAATTTGAGACCTTATTTTTAAAAGCATCAGCCATCATACTAGCGCAATGGGGTAGACGATGTTTCTATTCAAGCAAAAAACGTTAAAAAGCTGTCTCGACACTAGGCTTTCTCTGTCTACCTGTGAAACTGAAAACTGAAAAGAGAATGATATTTTTTGTGTAAAAAATATTTTATTCATATTTACAAAATATTTATGTAAATATTTATTATTAAGAGGCCAGTCGTGGCGCTAGAGTACAAGTGTGCAACTGTAAACGCGGCAGGCTATGGGTTCGGTTCCCACTCGAGGTAATGAAATATTAAATATTTTTATTTTCCTCGTTCTGGAAACCAGACTATATGTGAAATTCAATTTCGCCACTCAAGACAATGTCTCCAGATTTCGGCGAAAAATGGAGAACGGAAGTGTCTTAATGGGAACGGAGTGTCTTAACTCTGCCTACTCTGCTATGTGCAGTGTGAATCTAAAAAAAAAAACGTTTAATTTGGACACTGTCATAGTAAGCCACTTAAGAAGTGTGTCAATAAATACTACCGTCGTAACCTGTGACCTAGTAATCTTGGCTACAAGATGTTTCCTACTAACTTTGAAATAAAATAACCTACCCAGCAGCGGCACAGTATGTGAGAGTGTAAGTATGACGGATATGGGTTTCATTCCCACTCGGGAAGTGAAGTGAGGCGGTGTGTGCGAAACATAGTGCTTTAACACTACGTTTGCTATATAGGGGAGAGGGGGGTAGCTTAGAACAGGGGCACCTTTGAAAATATGTGTTAACAGAGCTATTTTAAAAAGAAATTTTGGTAGATTTTTTTTGAGTAGTGGCAGCACTAATCTGCACACGTGTCACTTGTCACTGCTGATATATGAGAACCAGTTGTTGAGTTACGAGGAGTGTTTGATTTTGAGTAAAATTTTATACATTTTTAAATTTACGCGTAAGGATCGCAGGGATCCAATTTAAGGTATATGGTTTTATTTTTTCCTCTTTTAGTTAGAATGTTTCATATATCATGCAATAAACTAGAAATTACTACAATTTTTAAACTTTTACTTGAAAAGAAAACGTTTGTAATTTTTCCATTACCACTGAGGCAGCTTTGAACAAAATAAAGGGGGCAGTTTTGAATATTATTATATGTAAAAAAATACCGCGAAAGAAAAACAAAACTATACTGAACTTTTCTTCACAAGAAACTGACTCTAAAAATGCATATGGAATCAGAAGAGGAAGTGACAATTTACTGTGAAGAAAATGAAGGTACTGAAACCTGTGCGTATGAAGACTACGAAATGGAATTAGACTACAACTTAATAAATATTGGAGACTTTGCAACATGCAATGCCTCCAGAATTCGGCAGAAAGTAGGGAACGGAGTGTCTTAACACTAGGTTCCCTCTACCTACCGTGCTGTGTGCGGGATAGAACGTGAAGCTGATTTTTATTTTTTACGTAGACTACTTCCCCCAATTTCAGTTGCTGGTTACGTCACGTACTACATCCATGTTTTCCTTTAAATTTAGTTTTTCTAAGTCCAAATTAAGGTAGAAAGCTGTTTATTTAAAAAATATTCTGTTTTATTTTCATAATATTAAATTTATTCTATAATTGATCCCATAATGTTAATTACTTCTAGGAAGCCAAAGCTACTTTTTTGTTTGTTTGTTTGTTTTTTAAAGTCTATTAATAATATTAAAGTTATTTAACACTAGTACTAGTACAATCGCAATATTAAACTAGGTATAATATTTTTTTAAGTTAACATGATACTGATATTTGATCTCCATCGTTTCTAATGTTAAGTTTATTAATAAACTTACTTAAAAGTTTGATAAGCCTTTTAATTTCATTAAATTCGATGATAATTCAAAACTGCCCCATATATGTTCAAAGCTACCCCGGAAGGGGGGCAGCTTTGAACATTTGACTACTGCTACTAAAGTTGATATTGCACCTTTAACTTATATATTTTTCTACATATGATGCTACGATTGTGTGGCACAATAGTTGGACTAAGCATTGTCAAACAGTAATGAAGTTAAAAACTGTAGAAATTATAGATACGACACAAAGTTTAAAAGTCGTTCGAATGTGCCCCCCTCTCCCCTACTATATAGCGTGTTTTTTGCTCTAAGAAAACATATATTCCATCAATATTAAACACTATATTTAATCAAAACGTTGCCAACGATTTGATGCGTAGATATTATATACAGATAATTTACGTGACTCCAAAACGTGGGGTGGTTGTCGAGGGTGGGACTACAAACGGGTTGTTCCGCGCCAACTATAGGATTCCCGTCTGGAGCTTAAACTCTATGTGCGTGTATATCTAGGTCGTTGGGCTTTCTTTTATATATTTAGGCTATTATTAGGGGTTTTGAACTTAAAAGTACAAAAAGTACTCTTTTCTTAATATTCTGTAGGGTTTGAAGGCTAGTTTTTATAAGAACTTGAACCGCTGAAAAGGCGTGGGATGGTTTCCATTAGGAAATTTCTCAAAACACGTTCGACTCGAAATCAAACCCACGGAATCCCGCAAAGTTAAAATTTTTGTATGTTTTCTAAAAATATTATACTATAGTGAAGACGAAACACCTTTAAGTCATTGAAGACTTATTATTGTTTTTAACGTCCAAGTAGTAGTAGTGTATATGCAAAGAATATTTTTTTTTTAAACTTTCCGTTCTCCACTTAACGAGTATTTTATTTGAGTGGCAGAACACATAGCAGGACAGAAAGAGGGAACGTAGGAACGTAGTGTTCCGCCGAATTCTGAAGGCATTGAGTGTTGATTGGCAGAACTCAATAACGTGCTTTACCTTTAATAAAACATTAAATATTCGGAGAAAAATTGGGAACGCAATGTCTTAACACTAGGTTCCCTCTGTCTACCCTGCTCGCACACTTGTGCCCCTGCGCCACTAGTCACGACTGGTTTCAAAAATATTTTAGAAGCCCTAAAAATTTTTTTATGAGAAAATTGAACTTATAACTACAAAAAAATAAACGTGCACAGTCAGACACCTCTCAGTTGTTTTTTTGATCTATTATTCTATTCTTACACATGACCCAGTGTAGAAATAGCATTTCAGAATTAATCCACTAATTGGATTGGCGACAGTGCAACACATATGTATTTTGTATGTACCATATAGCGGCTTCACAGAAGTCTTTAACTGGTCAATCAGCGTACATACATATCTTCCAGCATTTCCTTATTTCGCATTGTAAATATTAGGAGAGATCACTCTTTTGTCTCTCCGTCTAAATAGATTTCAGATGGTCTAATTTTGTTGTTGTTGTGTATTTAACATTTTTATATCCTCGCTCTGATGGTAACAAAGCAATACGCAGCGTTGAGTTCCGCCGCGACGGAAGGCGAGGTGCAAAATGCTTCAAGAATTCGGTGGGCAGTGGAAACGTAAGAAGTATCTTAATGGAAAACGGAGTGTCTTATCACTGGGTTCTCAGATCCCCTCTGTCTACTAGCGTGAAGTTAATAAAATAGATATAGTTGGTTGCCCAAGTAACGCCAATACATATTCAGTAGTATAGTATTCAGTAATTAAAATGATTTCTTTATTAGTTTTTTAATGACAATGTGTTAGTAGGGTTTTTAATTTACCAACATATTAAATAAGGCATTACCATAATTTTGTATTTCATTAAAAAAAAATCTGATAATGCTTTGATAATAATTGAAACTAACAGGTACAGCGTCTTTAAACACTATGTTTGTTTGTTCGATGCCATCTCGGCGATTTTTTTATTTTTCATTCGACTCTTTTGGAACGAGGGAACGAAAGTGTCTTAATGGAGAACATATTGTCTTAACGATAGGTTCCCAGGTTCCCTCTGTTTACCCTGCCATGTGCGGAATACTGTATGAAGCTAATAATATCGGTATTGTTAGTTGCCCAAGTAATATCAATACGTCTTCGATAAGAAGTCATTAAAATGATTTCTTTAATAGTTCTTTAATGACAATATGTATTAGTTGGTTTTTTATAATGTACTAAAATATTAAACATTACTTTAATTTAATGTTACATTAAATGTTCTTATGTGATTGTGATACTGTGGTTTGTTAATTACTAAAGCTATAGCGTCTTTAAACTAGATGTTTGTGGGTCTGATGCCAACTCGGATAAATGATTTTTTTTTACATTCCACTCATTTAGAACGAGAAATTCATTTTCACGTCATTCAACCCCGATGCTTAACAAGCAATGTTTCGTATTCTAGTGGGAAGTGAAGAACGAAGTGTCTTTACACTAGGATCCTTCTGACTTCCGTTGTGTGTATTATGTGTAACGAAATCTAAAAAATGCAAATTTTTAGGGTTCCGTACCAAATTACTGAGAACTCCGCTGTCTGTCTGTCTGTCCGACCTTGTTATCACCAAGCTTTATCTTATGAACCGTAATAGTAAGATAGTTAACATTTTCACATACATATAATCAATTTCTGTTGACGCTATTACAACAAATATTAAAAACAGAACATAATAAATATTTAAGGGGGCTCCCATACCACCTACATAGTTTTTTTTGCCGTCTTTATATTCCTTTTAAAAAAGAGTATAATTTCTTTAACCCTTCGTATGCGTATCCGACTCGCACTTGGCCGGTTTATTTTATACCTATAAAATATTTTGTAACTTTTAGCGCTATCGTAGCGCATTTGGGATCTGGCTGACTGAACGCGATTGTTCTGGACTTAAATCGTTCACTGGGGAAATTTATATTATAAATGTAGGTGTTTTCTCGGTTTGGTTGAATAAAATACTATATTTTTAACATTTTTAAGTGTTATCCCACACTTAGGAAAGAAACGGAGGCGCGGGTTCGAGTCCCGCTACGTTCAATTTTTTATACGTTTTCTAAATAGGTATAAAAACACTATATTATTTTCTGTTACTAAACTGTTAATAGTAGTGTCTCCTCTTTGCGAGTATAGTGACACCTCTGCTTTTGTAGTGTTCACAATAAATAATAGTAACCAGAATTGATAAAAGTCATTAAGTCATGTTTCCTCTATTAATTTTGAGTACCTTTATAGTGTAGAAATACATTTGTGTTTTTTGCGATATAAATTCAATTCCAGCTCGATATCTCAGAGTTCCTGACATACAATAAGGGTTCCTTTTTTCCTTAAAGAGTACGGAACCTTAAAAATTAAGTAGGTACCGTGTGGCAATTTTGTGCCATTATTGACTTAAATCTAGAAGTCGTCGTGCCACAGGCACAAGGTCTGAGTGAAAACGAAACGGGATGCTATCATTCTCATTCGGCAGAATGAATTAGTTTAATTTTCAAAACAAAGAGCGGCGTTCAGTTCCGCCACTCAATATGCAATGACTTAAAAATTGGACGGGTAGTGGTGACGAGAGTATTTTATTACTAGCTTCCCTCTGTATACTCTGTTAAATATGGGATACAGCGTTAAGAAACATGTTTAAACTAATTTTATCTGGCACATCCTGCCTTCGAATAGTTATTACGAAATGAATACGAAAAAATTTTAGCTGAATAGGTTAATAATATAACTATGCGAGTTAAAAATATATATTTTATTAATAATAACGATTGCTTATTGTTTTTTTGTTTTCTTTCCAGAGGTTCACACAATACTTGGCATCGAGTAATTCCACATTTCAACTAAGTAATTTCCTAGATAAGAGCGGAGTGCAAGGTACGTAATATTGTGACACTATCGTTTGATTGAACATTTATTTATTTATATTGGTTGAAATGCTGCGAATAAAATGTATTGTAATTATTATTATAAGTTTATTGAACTTCATTATTAATAATGTATGATAGTAATAAGAAAAATAACTTTAAATTATTTTTTATGATTTTTAGTATATGATTTATAAACAACAACTTTGTTTATTTGGATTATATTATGTGAATTTTAAATTTCCGTTTCCATTTGTAATTTTCGGAAGACCTCTCTTGGTCTCATATTTATATTATAGTACATCGGTCTTAAGTCTGGGATCGATCTCGAGATGCCGTTATCATTCATACATTATAATCTTTGAATGGAAATGGCATCTCCGAGAGTTGACATCGGTTTGCCAACTCTTGAGATCGATCGATATATAAATATGGGTTTTATTGCTTCCATATTATCCAAGGACCCTCCTCCTTTCAAGGAACCCCGAATATGACCTACTTTTGTTTTCTGCTCTGCGTAATTTTGATTGTGTTGTCTGTCAGTCACTCAACGAAAAGAAAGTGTTTTATATGATATATATAGATTAATCTTTGATAAAATTATAATTTTTCATTATATTGTAAACATCAAAGGTTATTGTCGTAAGCTTTCAACTTGTTTAAGTAACTTATAGCGTAAATATACAAAGGCCGTCCAAATCGTTAAAATTTGGGAGCTATTGTAGCTCAGTGGAGATGACTCTCCGGGACCTAAATGCAAATCTATTAGGTATAGTACTAGCTTCAAATTCTTGGGAAATGTTTTTTTTTAAATATATATAATTTTTTAGTTAGATTACATTAAACGAGGCTAAGTATTATACCACAATGATTGTAATTACAATATTTTTACAAAACAAAACGTAGAATTAAATCAACTTATTGTTATAATGTTTTAAATCAACATATTATTAACATAGTATTTGCATAGCATTGTCTATTCGAGGTCATGCCTTGATACAGTTTCTGACTGTAAACAAGTTGGTTAAAGGTTTGATTCCCACTCGGGGGGGATGATTACATTTAAATTATTTTTAATTCTCCGTTGGACTCCGTCACTTATAACGGAATGTCTTAAATTAGTTCGAAAGTGAAGGACGTAGTGTCTTAACACTACTGTCTTGTACGTGTAATTAGTTTTTTTTTAATTAAATACTTAACTCGCATTATAAAACTGTTTGCATTGCTTGACTTATAAAAGGCAATGGCGTAAAGTTCTTATAAGGTTATATTGAAATCGATCACTTAATTTCCTGTCATATAGACTCCAAGGACCTTGATTTTTATATCCGACTTACAGACATATATACAGTCATTTTAAAAATATATATTAGAAGTGCTCATAAATTAATACGTTTAAGAAAATACATAGATACATTACAGCTTATCTATATCTACTAATATTAAAAGTAGAGGGAAATTTTGGATGTATGCCCTAATATCGTGTACGGCTGGTTTCGGATGCCGTAGTAGTATGCGCGAGCGATCCTGCGGCGTCTCATTCTCATATTGGTGGAGAGGGTTTCCACTGAGTTTTAGTGGGCAGAATAAGAGTCCCACAGTACCGCTCGTCCTTGAGGCATTTATCTTCCTTGTGGGCGGTCTCGATCTGAAGAAATTCATTTCCCAGCGATAAAATAAAAGCGACGACAGGTTCGAATTGAAAAATATTTTTGTCTTAATTTATGATTTAAAAAATAAGGACGAAAATAGTGAACTAGCTCTCTTTATTCCATATTTTTTTCAACATAAAGTAAGGTAAAGTAAATAAAATATACTGGTACATTATATTTTTTTTCTCTAACGGAGCACGCAATAAGGGATGAAGGACGATGGCAATCATTTTTAACAACGTTTTTGTGGTTTATAATTATTATACCTTGTAAATATAATTTGTTTAGACCACCAGTTTTGTAAGTGGGTCAAAATAGTAGGTACTTTAGTAATATTACTACTAAAGTTTTTTCAATTTTGGTTTAGTCATATATTTATCGCCTCTGAGGCCAGTAGTCGCTCAGTGGCAGAGGTGTGCGACTGTAAACGTGACATGTTGTGGATATGATTCCCATTCGGGGAAATTAAATATTAAACTGTTTTATTTTGAGGCCAGTCGTGGCGTCGGGGCACAAGATGTGACTGTAAAATACATAGACTGATTGTGGGTTCGATCCCCACTGGAGAAAATGAAATATTTATTTACATTTATATTTTCATTTCCTCGGTCGGCGGAAAGAGGGGAACGGAGTGTCTTAACACTAGGTTCCCTCTGCCTACCCTGCTGTGTGCGGGATACAGCGTGAAGCTGATTTTTTACATAGAGTACGCGTTATACGTAAAGAACACTTTCGTTAGATCTCATATTAAAATATTATTTTACATGCCAAGTTTCATATTATATTCTATGTTCGACCTCACTCGAATTAGGTTAAGGGGTCAAATGCAAAAGTACCCATCGCAAAGCGATATATAGATATATTCGGTTATCTTCTTGAAATTGTTTTTCCTTGAGGCCATCGCGGTGTCTGGTCGTCTGACTGTAAACACGACCGTTGTGGGTTCAATTTCTGTATGATTAATTTTCTTGAATTCGGGCAGAAAGTAGAAAACGGGAGTGTCATTAAGATACTTCTGTTCCTCACTTTCCACCAAATTCTGAAGGCATTGCGTGTGGAGTGGCAGAACTCAACGCCGCGCCGCTCGTTACCAAAGCGAGGAAACGAAAATATTAAATGTTTCATTTCCACTGGTGGTAATCGATTTATTACCTGTGCCTCTGCACCACGACTGGCCACTTTTTCTAAAATATGTCCACCCACTAAAGTAAATTACAGCTTTACGCTGTATCCCGCACACAGTAGGGTAGGCAGAGGGAACCTAGTGTTAAGATACTCCGTTCCTTACTTTCCGCCAAATTTTGGAGGTATTGCGTGTTGAGTGGCGGAACTCAACGCCGCTCTTTGCCTTGACACCAGAGTGAAAAAAATAGAAATATATTATTATTATATTTAAATTAAAACAAATATTTTATTTCTTTGAGTGTCCGTCAGTCCACACCCTTATGCCCCTGGGCCATGACGGCCTTTTTTTTCTATATATAACACGATTATAGTTGATATTGCTGAAATTTTATGATTATGAGTCTTTATACACTTACGAAATAACAGCGAAACTAGTTTTGTCTATTTTTGTTATGTAAGCCTGAGTAGACTTGTGAGATTCACTTTTATCTTTCAAAGTGGTCGATCTCCGCTTTGAAGGTTGTTCAAATAGTAGAAATGTTTTGTAATGTATTTTATATATTTTTGTTTTTTTTAGACATTATATACGCGCGTCGTTGCGTTCAAAACAGCGACAAACTGTGACTGTAAAATTTGGTTGTATGTTCAGTTCCCACTAGAGGAAATGAAATATTAAATATTTCCATTTTCTTCGCTCTTATATCGAGGCAAAGCGCGGCGTTGTTTCGACACTCAAAACGCAATGCTTTAAAAATTCGGCGGAAAGTGCTAAACTGAAATGTCTTAATAAGAACGGAGTGTCTTAACACTAAGTTCCCAGGTTCCTTCTGCTTACTTTGGTTCTTGCGCGATACAGCGTGAAGCTAACAAAATATAAATCAGATCTATCTAGAGGCCGTTGTCGTTGCCTGACTATAAACGCGATGGTTGTGAGTTTGATTCCTACTTGGACGTATGTATCAGTTTTGTGATTTCCTCGCAATCGCAGTAAGAAGGAATCGAGCGGTGCGCGGAAACGGAGTGTCTCCGCGGTCAGCCTTTCTTCATACTAGCTAAAAACGTCTCTTATGTATATTACAATTTATAGTTATTTTCATTTGGCCACAAGTTTGAGGCCGCAAGTAAAATATTATATGATATAAAAAGGCCAGTCGTGGCGCAGCGGCACAAAGTGTGACTGTAAAATCGGCTGGTTGTGGGTTCGCTCTGGTGTCGAGGCAAAGCGCGGCGTTGAGTTCTGCCACTTAACACGCAACGGCTCCAGAATTCTGCAGAAAGTGGGGAAGTGTGTCTTACACTAAGTTCCCTCTGCCAACCCTGCTGTGTGCGGGATACAGCGTGAATCTGATAAATATAACCCAAGTTCATGAATCCCAGGTTCACGTATTTTAACGTACAACTATCGTCACTTACGTCTAAATTGGACACAAAGTATATACAAATGACATACACAAATATAGTTTCCCATACTTATTACGAACTAACAATCGCAACTACACTAAAAGGAGGAAGGACATGGCTGGGTCGTGTCGAGTCAACGAACTCAAAGGTCGACTCAGTATGTAATCATAGAATACATGAAACTATGGCGGCCGACGGTTGGCAAAAAGCTTGGCCAAATGACTTATAAAGCTAGTTTTTTAGAAACGTATAAAAATTTGAACGTAGCCGGATTTGAACCCGCCCCTCTTGGAACCCGTCCAGGAGGCTCGTCTTGGATGGTTTCCAAGTGGTGCGCGTTCAAATCCCGCTACGTTCAAATGTTTATACGTTTCTATGAAAGTATTTGTCTTTCCTAAGTGTGGAATAATATTTTAAGATCTATAAAGTTGTTACGTAGATTTTTTTGGATAAAGTACTAAATAATAATAAAACTTTGATTTCCCTTGTCATGGTTTTTTTGTTTTAATTATGTTTTTTTTGTAAGGTAGGGGGAATAGGAGTGTTAAGACACTCCGTTTCCATTAAAACACTTCCGTACACAACTTTCCATCGAATTCTGGAAGCATTGTGCGATGAGTGGCGAAGCTCCACAGCATCATTGCCAGAGCCAGGAAGTGAATATTGCATAATAAGTGAATTAATATATAGTAAGAAGTGAATTATTATAGGTATGTAGAAATACACATACATATCATTCCCTTGATAATCGAACCCACAACAATCTTTGCGTTTGCAGTCATACGCTGTGCCGTAGAGTTCCGCGTCTCAACACGTAATTTCTCGAAAATAAGAAGGAAATTAGGGAACGGATAGTCTCGGCACTAGGTTCCCTCTGCCTACTCTGCTTATGCGGGATACAGCGTGAAGCTAAAAAACACTGTGTTTTTTTAGCTTCATATATTCTAGTATACCTATTAGGTACCTAATCGCGACCCAATTACAAGTATTTCATAACACCTTTGAGGTGTCGACGCTGTAATGAAAGGCTCAAGACGGCTCTTCAGCTTTGCCTCAGAACGAAAATGTTTGAATATAAATCCTTCGTACTCATCTTACGTATTTCAGGAGATGTAAGCTTAGAGTATTATTGTAAATGCTTCTTTATGAATAGGTAATATATTAAATATTTGTACTTTTATTTTAAAATAAATCAGTTATACGCTGTATTTCCACATACAGCAGGGTAGGCAGAGGGAACTCGGTGTTAAGACACTCCGTTCCCCACTTTTCACTGAATTGTTTGAGGCATTGCGTGTTAAGTGACGAACTCAATGCCTGCTTTTGCTTTTGCCGTCTTGCCAGAGCGAAGAAATGAATGTTAAGAAATAATGATTTATTCCTTCGAGTGGAAATCGAACCGACAATCTCACCCTTGTCCTTAAAATCGGCGTTGATTTCCGCCGTTTCATATGCAATGTCTCGAAATCAAGTGCGTGGAGATAGGATATGCTGCTATAGGTATGTAAGATGAAGTGTGAAGCTGAAAATAAATATAATTAACATATTTATTGTATGGTAAAATATTTAGACAGCTGACTTACAAAACTTTACAAATAAGAATAACATAACCTTTTGATAAAGAATAACCTAAACTTTACTTTGTGGGGTAATCGACCCTCCAAATTGAGGAAATCGGTAATTTATACTAATAAAGTAATTTCTTAGAAAATTCTCTTGAACTATGCTGTATACTTTAATTTAAAAGAGATATTTCATAAAACTCTTTTGAAAAAAAATGCTCGCTTCACGCTGTATCCCGCACAGAGCAGGGTAGGCCGAGGGAACCGTTCACCACTTTGTGCCGAATTCTGAAGGCATTGCGTGTTGAGTGGCAAAACTCAACGCCGCGGTTGTCCTCGACACCAGGGCGAAGAAATGCAAATATACATTTAAGCAAATATTTCATCGCCTCGAGTGGGGATCGAATCCACAACCAGTCGGTTTACAGTCACACTTTGTGCACCTGCGCCACGACTGACCTATATGGACGATATTACACAGTGTTATCTATTACTTTATTATATATCTATTATATAGCTTATGACTAATTTGTTAGTATAATTGTAAAATTATGATAATTTTATTTGCAGCATTCAATAATAACTCATTCTAACAACAATAAAGCGATACATTGATCTTTTAATATATATTTTTTATCTCATCCGTTTTTTTACATTGTATTTATCGTTTTGTTTATTATTAGTATTATTTTTATATTTTTTATATACTATAGTAATATAGAACTTAAGCCTATAGTAAAAGTGGTGTAAGTTTAAAATGTCCATTTTTAATATGACCATTAACGCCCAATATTAATAACCTATCTCCAACGTCAATCTTAGATTGTTTCATATATCTATCCTATCTAGAGATTGGATACATATATGAAACAATCTAAGATTGACGTTGGAGATAGGTTATTAATATTGGGCGTAAGTTGATTCCTTTAAACCTTTCTATCTTTAAATACATTATTTAGGCTATTCTGATTTCTTTCATTAGAGGTTTAATTGAGAAAATTTTAAAAGAGGACTAAATAAACATTACCTTTTTATATGTAATTAATGTATGCGAATACTATGTACTGTTATTTACATAAGTGTTAAAGTGATTTTTCTTACTTTTTTAGGAGAAATACTTTGCTAGTATACGTTATAACAGTAAAAGAGGCCAGTTGTGGCGGAAGGGCACAAGCGTGTAACTGTAACGCGACAGGTTGCGGGTTCGATTCCCATTCGAAGAAAAGATACATACATTTAATATTTTCATATCCTTGCCCTGGTAACGACATAAAGCGCGGCTTTGAGTTACGCTACTCAATACCTCCAGACTTCGGCGGAAAAGAAAGTGTCATAATTAGAACGGGGTGTTTTAACATTAGGTTGCGAGGTTCCTTCTGTATACCCTGCTCTGTGACCATATGTCATTTTCATTTATGTTTATAATAAATTCACATTTATAAAAAATAATATGAAGGATTGGTAAAATGCATGTTCTTGAACTATCGTTTTCCTCTAAATATAATATCAATTTATACTTATTTAGAAAAATACTTATTTAGGAAACGTATAAAAATATTTAAAAATAATATCAATTTGTTCATTTCCTGCAAAAACTTTATTATGCATGTACCTTACCTCTATTTTATTTAAGTGTAGACCTCACTTCACTAATCTACGTTTACGAGTGTGAGATAAATTGCAAATTGCCCGCAGCAGGATACGAACCCGTACCGTATTAAATTCCATCAAATTTTAGTCAATAAACCACTTATAAGAAATTGCTATGTTCAATTTTATATGAAATTTCAAAATATTGTGTTAATAAGTAACTATATTACAAAAAAATATTTAAAAAAAAAATATTTGGTAATTTACATCTTTTCATATGCAACTGTTATGTTTTTTTTTGTATGTTCTTACTTTCATAGTTTTATTTTAAATCATATAATTCTTCAGATTGATTGAAAGTATAGTGATTTCTCACTATATCACAAATGTATATAATAGAACATTCTTATTAAAATTAGTATCCAGGACCTACGTAGTTAAGTTAGACGTAGCATCAACCTATTTTAACTATATTTAGCTTCTTTTAAAATGTTATATCTCGAAAAATTTCAAAAAAATCTTTACATAAATTTCTTTTTCATCGCACAAGGCGCGGCTGGGGCCAGAATCGGTGAGTTTATACGTGTACCGCTTTGGATGTGGGTGCAAATGTACATGGTTTTGCACTGTTATATTTAGTGTTGTGTTTTTTTTTTGTATAGAATTTAATGTTGGCTTAAGTCTAGCTTAGTCGTTTTTGTTTTAAAGCTTATTTTTTTATTATTTTTAGGCATATGCCTGCTTGCCGTTGTACTAGGATACACGATGGCTAGAAAGTCAAATAGTGAAGAATGTGGTTAGAAAAGATTGTTGTATATGTAAATATTAGTAACGAAATTGTTTTATGGAACCTGAGTGCCTTAACAGCAAGTCCCCAGGTTCCATCTTCAAAATAAAAAAAATCTTCTAAATCCGTTCATTATTCACGTAAAAGTGAAACAAACATCCATCATTACCAATTTTTATAATATTAATACGATGGTACAATCACCCCCAGCATTATTAACTGCTGAGGTCAACTATTAATAGTAATAAAATTATTATATATATATACACAGATAGCTGAGTGTTGACTCATAACCTTGCATTTGTAGGTCGTAGCGGCACCTAGACTATGCACTTTTAATGTACATATAAGTGATTATATGCACAAACATAATGCACGTATTTTTTTTTTGTTTGTATGAAATGTTGTCTTTCACGCTTCTGTTACTGTTTTTTGAGTGCACTGTATTTTTTTTTGGATTTTAAATGACGTATTGGTTTGTGAAAATTGTAAAAATTGTATATTTTTGTATATGAATTCAATTTATTATTGTTTAATAGGTATCCAATCTCAATATTAGTCCAGTTTGTACTATGGTTAAGACAATTGACGTATATTCTTCTAAATATATAAATAGAAAAATTAACACCTCGTCGTTTAAAATACCGTATATTAAAGCTATAATATATATTTTTGTCCTAGATAGCGATTGAATCAACCTTAAGCTTAAGAGCTGCTTGAAACTATATTAACAGTCACTTAAATAAATATTACTTATATTCCCATACATATTTATTATTTTAACTTAAATAAAATGCTAATTTTATTCTGAATATAGGTTATGACATGTCACCATTCATCCGGCGGTACGCCAAGTACCTGAATGAGAAGGCGCTCTCCTACAGAACTGTTGCCTTCGATTTCTGCAAAGTAAAGAGGGGGTAAGTGAGAAATTATTATTTTTATAATATCAAAATTCATAATTTACTCATATAATATTGTTCCTATACGAGAATACTTTTTAACGAAATTATATAATATCAAAAATTGGTTGAAAATATATTGAACCCGCGTCTTTTGCGTTCCAAGCGTGCAGTGGGACAGCGTGCAACTGTAAACGCGATGGCTGTAGGTTCTATCCCCATTTGGGGTATTGATTATATTTCAATTAAATAATTGATTTCATTTTCTCGCACTGGTGGATGAAGCGCGGTGCTGAGTTCCGCTATTTATCACAATGTCTTAATGTCTAAACTCTCCTTCTAAAGATACAGAAATTATATTCAATGAAATAAACGTCTACGCTATTAAAGTTTATCCACCTCGGTTGAGTAATTTCGACAATCTCACGCGTTACTTTGTAAATTTTGTGTTAACTATAAATTTGAGCTTATTAAGTACTTAAGTTATTTAACCTTGTCACCTTTTTTTATGAATGTTCTTCTTTGAATTAAAATTTTAATAAGATTTATGAGTAAACATATTAATATTAAAATTTAATACAGTACTTTGTCTAACATTACTTAAGAGGATAAATTCGCTTTAAGTATTTTTTTTACTGATACAATTGTGATAGGATACATCCTCTTAAATTTAAACTTTAGCAGGTTCAAGCTATTACTCCATACTCTTGCCAAGATAGGCAGCGTGAATTCGTGCTTAGACACTCTTCTCCACTTTCCATCTGATTTTCCAGACATTGCTTGTGGAGTGGCGGAATTCAACGCCGTGCCTTGTCTACCAGAGGGAAAAATTAAGAATAACATATATATAATCATTTCCCCAAATCGGGTTACAACCCACGACCATCGCGCTTATAATCAGGCGCTGTCACACTGCACCACGAAGGCCACAATTTTGACTTACACTACAATAAATCAGGACATCAAAACTTGATCCATACAAACATGTTCATTAAAAAATATTTTTATAAATTTCAGCAAAGAAGAAGGTTCACTTCGTATGATGAATGCGGAGAAACTCCTCAAGACCCTGCCCGTCCTTCAGGCTCAGCTCGACGGGCTCCTCGAGTTCGACTGTACCGCCAACGACTTGACCAACGGAGTCATCAATATGTGCTTTATGCTTTTGTTCAGGGATCTTATAAGGTAATTTATTTGTACTTTTTCTCATTAATATTTCTTTTGCAGTATTTTATGTAATCAGAAGTGATAATATTTTAAATAGTACACATTTATCACGACCATGTAATTGTTAGAAAAAAATACAGTAAATTATATGCTTCTTCCGCTAACAGTTTCCCGACCAGATTTAGGGCCGCAAGTCTTAGTTCTGGATCTCCTTGCCATCGTCCGCATCCTCTGAACCAGCTATGTTGTGCTTACAATTTCTCAGGGAATTTCTTTTTTCCCTACTCATCCGGTCTCACCCGGTGTAAAAGCTAATAGGACATCGACAGCAAATAGCATTAACTTCATGTTCGAAAAAAACAACGTCGATAGTTAATTGGTGTAGGCCCATTTTTTAATGAACGATTGGAGAGTCTATACACAACATATTTTGTTAATATTTTTGAAATATGAGATATGTGGAAAATATCGAAGAGATATGGTCTTAACACTAGATTTTCTACACCTATTTAGATGTGATGGGTTAAGTTATTCAGCTTCACATATAGCATCGCATATAGCAGTAGGAACAGTAACAGTAAGCAGAAGGAACCTAATGTTGACACACTCCGTTTCCCACTCTCCGCTGAATTTTCGAGGCGAAATTTAAAATATACTCGAATATTTACTATTATGAAATAATCTGTTTAAAATTCAACGGCTAATTTAAGAGGATCATAAACTAACAAACATTTGTCTTAGTTGGAATATGTGTGTATTGTTTCACATATATCATACTTTCAGGCTGTTCGCGTGCTACAACGACGGTATAATCAATCTCCTTGAGAAATACTTCGATATGAACAAAAAGAACTGCCGCGAAGCTCTCGACCTCTATAAGAAGTTCCTCATTAGGATGGATAGGGTTGGAGAGTTTTTGAAGGTATGTTTCATATTTTTTGTTGTATGTCATAATTGTCATTTGACCTAGAAAAACTGAGGCCAGTCGTGGCGCAGGAGCACAAAGTGTGACTGTAAAATCGACTGGTTGTGGGTTCGATCCCCACTCGAGGAAAAGTAATATTTATTTACATTTATGTTTTCATTTCTTCGCTCTGGTGTCGAGGCAAAGTGCGGCGTTGAGTTCCGCCACTCAACCCGCAATGCCTCCAGAACTTGGCGGAAAGTTAATATTTGGAAAAGATTGTAACCACCTTACAAGTCAATAGATTATACCAATGTAATCGACGATAACTTTTATATCATGTGCCACATCTAGCCTCATTGTTTTCTTTAAAGTACAAAAAAATACGTTAAATAAAAACAAATACCACTCGCAGGTAGCAGAAAATGTGGGCATAGATAAAGGTGATATCCCAGATCTAACTAAAGCTCCGAGCAGCCTCCTCGACGCCCTCGAAGGACACCTCGCCACTTTGGAAGGCAAAAAGGGATCAGCAGCCAATACTCCTACGCAGACTGCCAGGTGAATGATTTGTTTAGTGTGGTTTAAGGTGTACCTCCATCTTAAAGACCGGCAACGTACCTGTAACTTCTCTGATGTTAACAGGATTGTGGGTCACGATGATAACTTACCATAAGTTCTATAGGACTCACTCTACTAACTGCTTGAATGGCACTGCTGCTGAGAAGGTAATGGAGAAGTTTATAGTCAAACACTGCGTCACTATGGCGTAATCTTAAAAAATTCTGAACTAGCTCTTCTGGTGTTTTGATTGTGGGCAGTGGTGATCAGGTGTCTTTTCCATTAAAAAAAACACTGAACTATACCATTTAGGTATTTATTAATCGATACTATCACACCTATAGGTTTAGTGGTTCTTAAGTACAGATTAGGAATTTAGATTAGGACACGAACACATCTGTTCAAAGTACATCTTGCTTTGAACTGATGCGTTCGTGTAAAAGTTTTTTACTTTTCGGGGTTAATTTTTAGCCATACTGGCTAAAAATTAATATCTGGGATGGGTACAAGACGAAGTTCTAGAGTAGGCACGGAAACACCCACCCAGCCCCCGTATTTCTAGTCATATGATCATTTGTCTCACCTTATACATTAAATATATTTCCAGCGCCCAAAAAAACGTCGCCAGCGTAATGGGAGCGCTGTCCTCGACCTCGTCGTCCTTCGGCAACGCGGCCGCCTCGACGCGTCTCGACAACCATGACCAGGCAAATGGAATATTCATTGATGATTCGTTAAAGCAACAGGTGCTGGCCGAGGAGGAGGCGGCCATGAACCAGTACAAGGTGATATACAGACGTTTTGTGTTGACATGTGACCGGTGACAGCTGACAGCTGACAGTGACAGGTGGTGTGTTCGGAACGCTTTTGAGAGAACTGAACTGATGTTGTGACTTTGACGTTTTGTTTATTTTTATTATTTTTTTTTTCAATTGTTTATATTTGTTGAGATTTTTTTTAAGTAGGTAAGAGGGTTTAGGTTGGGATTTTTCGGATTAATTTTTTGGGTCCAGTGGGTTATTTTATGTTTTAGGTAGAGATGTTTTTTTTTCAAGTACTTCATAATTGATTCGTAAAAATATTGTGTAATGAAGTTGTCTTAATAATAAAGTAAATGCGTAATGGTAAACAGATTCTAAGAGTATAGGCATATTAACTTTAAATATATTAATTAATAAGTTGGAAATTAGAGTTGAATTAATAAAACATAACATAAAATAGTTTACAAAAAAAATTGTATACATATGATAAGCAATGCAGAAGTATAATATTCATAAAACATGGGGTTATGAACATTTTATTTTATTTTTTATTTCATTAATTATTTTTTATACAACTTTAATAATTTTAGGTTAATTATTAATTTCTACAAATTACTTAAATAATCCGACCATCACGGTAAATAAATATATTCAATATATTAATGATAATGGAAATGCAAAAGTCTGTCTGTTACCTTTTAACTGCTAAACCCCTGATCCAAATTTTGATTATGTTGTAGTAGCTTAGATTAGTTACCAGAGACGGGCATCGGCTTTTATTATTATACATATATATTTTTTATTTACATTAATTTTGTTACGAGGTGGCAATAATTTATTTGATTATTTGCCTTTTTAATTATCTTTAAAAAGTTTATACACAGAAAGTATAAGTAAAAAATCTGAATGTTATGCTTATCTTAATCGTTTGCCATATAGACCAGAAAAATATATCCCACGGTATATATAGAAAATATATGCAATTCGATATAAAAAATATTTAAAATTAATAATTTGACAAACAACAATATTTTTTTATATTGGAATATCAACAAAAAAAACACTTACTTTCATTAATTTTATTTAGCATATATAATTGGTATTTTCACTTAAAAAACAAGTGGATAATTACAGGTGCAATTGTACCAAGGCGTAGAATTGACAGGGGAAGAGGATATAACTCATATATCGGAGAAATTCGTAAGATTATTAGTAATAAAAAAATAATTAAAGCTTCTCTTTTCTCCGTGGGTTTTCGGGATTGTCTATATTGGGACTGGTTTTTTTATTTATTGTTTTTACAAAGCTTTGGATTCGTCTCTGGGTTATTGTCTATGGTCGTTATTTTTGTTTAATCTGTGAACATTTACTTGGTAATTGTGTTTTTTTTTATTATAAGTTTAACCGAATGTTTCTTACAATGGAATGACAACACACTTAGAAGAACCCTGTTACATGAAACAGAATAAAGCGTGAAGCTGAAAATAATAATATTCTTTTTATCATTAAAAAAAAACAATAAAAATAATAAAATGTTATTACTTTTCTCATATTTTTATAATTTTCTTTACTTCTTCAATTAATATCTACAATTGATTTTAAAATTGGGTTAGATCTCTATACTTTCATATACTATTGCATATTATATACAAGTAAATATTCACGGTTTATTCAAATTTTGCATTACATCATGTATTTAAAATGTATGTGTTTTTTTTATATAAAACTCCTTTTTCATGGTATATAGATATGTCGCTTTAATTTTTAAAATGTTCATTTGTGATGTTTTACATATATCCTAATTATGTTTAAAACCATAAAGTGTTTAAAAATCATTTTCACAAGAAACTCGGTAGTGTTGCCATTATATTCAAATCCAGCATTTACAAATAATTTTTAAACTTTTTATTTGTAAATATTTTAAAAATCATTCTTATGGGAGCAGAAATAAACAAATGTTTGTTTTCATAAAAATGTATATAATATACATGTATTTTACACTTTTTATTGGGCCTTAACTATATATTTTTTAAATTGGTGTAACCGTCACATTAACGTCGCCTTCCATAATAACATGGTACGCTATATTATCTATAAAATGTCGTATATTAAGTGTTATCCATATCCATTAGAATATACTTATAATATATTGAAATTTTATAAGCAAATTTAAACTATCTTTGATCTAATATTAATATGAAATTTCAATATATTATACATATACCTACAAAATTAAATTATTTCTCAATAAAATAAAATATCTCAAACAGAATAAAGTGCAATCGCCGACTAATTCAGCGAATAACCCGTTCCTATCATCGGCTCCGCCTGCTCAAAATCAATCCATAGTGGATCTCTTCGGGCCCGCCCCAACTGATAACAATACGGCAAGCAAGGCCTCTGATGACCTATTGTCACTTGGTAACCCATTCGCGGATATGTTTGGAGGTAAGTGGAGTGTTTGAATTCTCTAGTTTTTTTTTACTTTTTCCTTAGTGGGTCTTTTCGACCTCATAATGATATTAGTAGGTTGGTGATCTGTTACACTTGGAAATCCTTATGTGGAAATGTTTAGAGATATTTGGAATGAATGATTCCCTTTTTTTTTTTTCAAAATTAGTAGAATTTCTTTGGCCCACACTAATAACAGTATTGCAAGTAAGGCCTCTTGTGACCTGTTATAATGTGGTAAGATTGAATTATATATATTTTTTAATTTTCTTAATGAGTCTTTTCTACTGCATATTACCTTTTTCCTATTTCCTTGTTTGTTATCACTTAGTAACCCCTTTGGCTGATATGTTTGGAAGTAAGTGAAGGATTTCACTATTAATTTACTCTGAGTAGGTATTTTCGACCTCATAGTGAAAATAAGCAAAGTCATTGATCTGCTGTTAATTGGTAATCTTCTTGCTGTTATGTTTGGAGGTAGGTGGAGTGATTGAATACTTTTTTTACCTAAATTTACTTAGTAAATTTAGATAAAGACTTAAGTAAAAAATGAACAATGCAGTGTCTCTTGAAATAGGTTCTCTACATCGATGGGATACAACGTGAAGCTAAAATAAGTGTTTAAATTGGTGATGGACCTTTTTGTACAGTTATTAGTTAGTTAAAGGGTTAATTTTATTGGTAGCTAGAATAAAATTCTATGTATGTATGTTTTTTAGTGTAACTTGTACATATTTGAATATGAAAATTTAGTTATAATATATGTGTTTCTTTCAGTATTTCTAGAAATAATTTCACGACTTGATAATTTCTATACCTGTTTTAATTAATATCTTTTTTTAGAAAATCCGTGTTTTTTATGATTGCCTTTTCTAGCACTTACGCTGTATAATAGATGCACAAATCACATGTCCCTTATATGAGTCCAACTAATTGTTTTTATAAAATAAAAAAACACGCTATATTTTCTGAGGTTCACTATTTTATCATTATTTATAAAAGTATTTATAAATTATATTAAGTAAATTTTCACGTTGCGTGTTTAGGCCGCCGTGACGCAGTGGCACACGGGTGGGACTATCACGCGACTGTTGTAGATTCGATCCGCCACTTAAGGGAATGAATTATTTATAAATATTGTAATTTCTTCGGTCTGGCACCAAGGCAAAAGCCCGGCGTTGACTTCCGCCACTCGTCCCGCCGAATATTCGGCTAAAAGTGGGGAACGGAGTGTCTTAACACTATGTTTCATCTGCCTACCCTGCTGTTTGCGGGATACAGCGTGAAACTATTTTTTTTAGATTTTCACATTATTTAATGAATTTAATAGTTTACCTTTGAATTATAATAGTTCCTAGGAATAAAAGTTATAACAAAATAAAACAACTAAATATATAACTTCCATTTCATTTCAAGTTACGTATATAATAAAATACAAAAATATAATAAATCTTAACATTCGGCTTCGATCCTGTAATCTCAAGTGAAACACGTATTCTAGCAGCCCCACAACCCGCGCCCACAAGCGCAGCACCGGCATGGACAACCCAAACCAATGGAATATCGTTCCCATCGCAACCGAATTCTTTCCCATCGCAACCGAATTCGTTCCCACCGCAACCGAACACGTTCCCATCGCAACCGAACTCGTTCGTCTCAGATGCAAGCTTCACTAACGTATTCAATACTGACACAGCAGGTGAGATGGTTGTAGATAGTGTACAGACTGTTATGGTTGTGGTTTTTTTATTATGATTAAGTATTGATTTTGACATAATTTGTGTCCCTATGACGGTAGTATTTTTGTAATTTATTTGCTTTTAAAGCACATTTTGTATTTGAATATTTTTATATTTGTCTTATTATGCGATGAAATCGATATCAATATGAAATTATATTATTATTGCCAAAATACATTTTATGGGTTCAATGATGTGAAAAACTATCGCCATCTTGTGCCACTTATTATACAACTCTTACTTTTGTTTTTTTTTATACAACCGTTTAAAAAATATATTTTTTAAATTAAATAATTGCAACTATACAGTTTGTACTATTTGCCTTAATCAATTATTTTCAATCCAATAAGGGCTGTTATGTGTAATTTTTGATACATTTTTAGTTCCATGATTGACCAAAATTGTAGGTAGTAAGCGTTAAATATGTATAGATCTTCCTTATGTAAATTATATATTATTACGCATGGCAACCCTATTATATCAATAAAAAAATAATTTCTGGTGAAGGTTCATTGTATATTTTTTTATTTTTCTTTATATATTATCAAAAAAGTGTATGTATTTATAATGAAAATTCTTGTGCAAGCCGCGGCAAACCCATTCATGGGTATGGGAGAACCGGTAACATCCTCCCCAGCAAAACCAAAATCCGCCTTCGACGATCTAGAGGACGTTATGAGAATGTCCCTCGGTTCCCCAGCCAAAAACCAACCGATAACCCAGCAACCACAACCGAAACCACCATTACTGGTTAACCAATCGCAACCGAGTGCCAACCAACCACAACCGTCGGTTTTCGGCGATGTCATGTCGATGCCGGTGCAACCAATGATGTTTGGTTCGCCTGCGAGGCAACCAATGATGGCAATGGGTTCGATTTGTGTTTTGGATTTGGGCTTTTTTTTTGTTTTAACGTGTTTTTTTTTGTAAGGGACTAATATTATTATTTTCACAAATTAATTTGATTTTAATTTTGCTAGAAAAGTATTTTGTTGAATAATTTCGCAGGAGCTCTTTGGAGCAGTCTATGGTCACCTAGTTATTTTTAACCATGGACTTAGATTGATATTACAAATAATTTTATGTGACTTTTATTGCAATTATAGTTTAATTAAAAATCTGTCTTAATGTTTTTTAAAATTGAATGTATTTTCATATTAGTCCCTTAAAAACTCTATATTGTCTTTGGCCAGTAAGCTTAAGTCGTTTTCAAATCACGCGCTTAGGGTTATTCTTATAGTATAGATTATGTAAGTTGCACTGCGTTGTATCACTGCTATTATTAACTTTATTTAATTAATATTTTTTGTACATTTATGAATATGTTTTAGTTTAGATGTTGTAACTCGTTTTTGTGTATTTTTTTTCATCTTATTATTGTTTCAGTGCTGCTAATTGTTTATGCATTTTCGTCATTTTTCGATTCCTGGTGAACTCAGTAATAAGTGTCTGTGTTCTGAAATATTCATCCATTTTGTGCTGTATTTCATCTAACTACTCTTAACAAATAAAATTTCTGAAGTTCAAATTTTTGGATTAACAACTATTGCATTTAGCTGTCACATCACTATCGTGACGTCGTTAATGTATTAACTTTTTTGTTTATTTATTTTTTTGGTTCGTTTTTTATTATTTAAATCAATGCTTTTTATAGCATATATGTAGTATAATTGAATTTGTGAAAAGTGAGCATGTTTTGTGATCCGTCGTTTGCATAAATTCTATTGAGAATTAATTAATAATGTTTGAGTTTTTGGTGTCATTTCGTTATTTATTATTTATAGCTAATTTTTCTTTCTTTTATTTTACTATAGCTATACTGCTAGCCTGTAACTTATAGATAGATGCCCAGGAGTATTTTATTTGACGGTATTTATTGTTTTTCTTCTAAAATTATAGGTCAACAACCTCAACAGCCACAGCCGAACAAAGTTCTAACTGGTGACTTAGATTCGTCTCTCGCCCAACTTGCTAACAATCTATCTATCAATAAGACGGCCACGGCACAAAAGTGAGTAATATTTTATATCTTATTATACGTAGAATAGAGCTCATTTTGCAATGAAATTGTTATTGGTAATGTTCTTTGAACAAAAATGTATAATAGTGAAGTGAAACCTTTAGTTTTCATGATTAATAATATATATTAAATGAATTATGTACAGATTTGATAATATAATTTAATTTCCCATACACTGTATTGGGTTATTAAATTATTAATAGGTATTAATTATAATGTCATAACTATGTAAGTATTTAATATATATTTACTAGTTCACAGAACATTATTCGAATTTTCTTATATAAATAGTAGCTAGATTTTTTTTTAATTAAGTAAATTTTTAAATCATTGTCAAGTGAAGTTACCGTGATCATTGTGTTTGGATGATATCATGCAAAATATTTATAAAATAAGAATCTGATCGCCACTTTTTGGTGAAAGCATCGACATTTTTACAAAAAAAAAAATTTATTTTTGTATAGTCGAATTAGATTTGGTTGTAGGTATCATTTTCATTTCATTTTTGTCACACTTATATAAATTGTAGACACGTTGTGTGGTAATGTAAAGAGTAGAATTGAAGTAGTTGAAGTAAAACGGGATTTTTGCATATATAATGTTTATGTAGATGCTTTCACAAGTGTGTGTTTTTTATTAGTTTGTTCAGATGTTTTATAAGTGGATAAATAATCTTGAGAAATTGAATTGTGTTCCAAAATTTGTTTTAAATCGTGATGTTTTTAAATTATTGTTTTATATTAATGTCTTATTTTCAAATGTATTGCATTGGTCTTAAATGTCGTATTGATTTTAAGAGGAACTTAACAATTATGTGTTTTTTATTGAATATAGTAATCATTGATAACAATTTAAACAAAAATACACTATATAAAAAATTAACGTGTCAAATTGTGACGCTTTTTCTAAAAAATATCTCGTATACAGTTAGTAGCTTATCCAGTCCCCAAAATCTAATCCACAATACAAAACACAGCGAAAAAAACATATTTTGGAACGAACGATAAAACCATATGAACATCAATAAATACATATAAAAATAAAATATCCACACAAAAAAAAAACATCTGAATCGCACGCATGCCTCTCCCGTGCTAGACCGATGCAGTGGAGCTCGCCGAAGAACGCGAAACCGGCCGCGTGGAGTCCGCAACCCATGCAGGCGACCACCGGCGCCGGATACCGACCCATGGTAAGGATGTGGGGGGGATGAAGGGGTTAGGGGGTGAGGAAATAGAGGTTGAAAAGTAGGCAAGAATAATAGGTTCCTAACTGAAGTTCACCTGGATTTCGGGAGTTTAAAGGGTTAGGTAGCCGAGGAAATGAAATTGGTAGGGAGATTTCAGGGGCATAAATGGTTAGGCAAGGAAATAAATTACTATTCAACTATACTCACAGTTTAGAGAAATTTCTTGAAATATTTGGAATTACATTTTTTTTCTATTTAATAATCAGAATTGATGGCAAAAGATTCATAGATATCATTATTGTTAGGATATTACTATAATCACTACTTTTGCAAAACAAATAAACAATAAAGACTACTTAAAACAATTGTAAATATACAACTTAACCACCTGATTGTTTAACAAGTTAATTAAATTTTAACGGTACTCAAATGATTCTAATTTTACTTGCACAAAATCTATCCTATCCGCAATCTTCCTTGTTCTTACGAAATGCTAGTTCTGTACCCATTGCTTTTGATGTATTTTAATTTTTTTTTTTATTTTGATCCCTCATAGCAGCGTTGCCAGATTTTATTTTGGGAAAAGTATATTAGTAGTTTTTTTTTTATATTTGTCACAATATCAAATGGTTTTGTTTATGGAAAAAGTCACTTTACTTAAAACGATAACTGTGCCTAAGTGTGGCTTATTCTGTGCCTAAGTCTTCAGAAAGTATATATCTTTGAAATTATTAAGTAACTAATTAAAAAATTAAATAAATTAAAAAAGAGTACACAGAGAAGAGAGTGTGGAATAATAAAAAAAGTTGGATATGTCTGTCCCTTTCGAAAGATTACGTGACGGAACTCAACGCTGCGCAAAATGATATGGTTCAGAGATCTTCCAATAATATAACTGGACTGGGCTGGGCTAATAATCGGGTCGTCTGGCAACGCTGCCCTATAGCATGCAGGTTTCCTTTTATTTTGCGTTTTCCAGGGTCCCGGCATGACACTGCCACCAATGCCCCATACATTACCCCATACGTATCACCCCTCGCATTTTGTTCTGGTAAGTTGCTATTTTTTTTATTTTCTCTTTTTTTTTGTTTTTTCCCTCTGTAGCCCTTTTTTGTTTGTTCCCATGTAGATTGTGTGTAGGAGTAATAAGATTGCGTGTTATCTTGAAAAAAAAAACAATACTTTCTGCTTGAAATGTAAAATTGTGTGATTTTGTGAACTATAGAAAAATATATATATTTTTTTAATTTAATAAAATGAAATGCAGATTACATCTTCTTAAGAGGTAAAGTATTATTATTGAATGCCATTGCACGTGTGTGTTGCATGGCCACCATCACTCTCATACCATAGATATCATTAGGACTGAAGGAATTGAACGAATGGCATTGAATGGTTTTTCTAAAATCTTTTGTGCTTGAGTTTACTCTTGAATGATTGGCTTTTTTATTGTTCTTTCTAAATTCGTTCTTTTCTTTATTTTATTATAAATTTAAAACTTAACAATTTAAAAAAATCTCATGTTATATAAACTATTGGTTGAATAAATAATGTGTTACCTTAAAAATTGTACAGAAAACATTGTTTTTAATTATAGTCGTGTTTTAGTTTTTTTTTAACAATTTCTAGCAACAGCCGCCCATGGTAATGGGTATGAACCCCAGTCCCATGATGCCGATGGGCGCTATGCAGCCAATGCGGCCAGCAGTACCACCACAGCCGACGAATCAGTTCAGTTAAATGTTTCATTGTATGTAATTAGTATGGAAAATGGATGTATTTGTTGGTTTAGTTTTATTGAAATCGGATTGATATTATTATTTTATAGAGGAGAAATGAGAAATATGGGGTTGATTTTTTTCTTTTATAGTATTATAAAAATTTAGAAAATTGTGAAATATTTTTTATTTGTGTTTTCACAGTATTTTCACAGTATAGTAACGGCATCTCGGACATTGCTTATATAACTTTCGTTTATATTTTACTTGTTATTTAAATTTCATTATGAATATATTAAAAATATTTTTGCTCAAATTTCAATATCAATCCGATCTCGATAGCGCTTATACTTAATAGCTACCAGTGATCTATATGATCTTAATAATAAACGCAGAAACTGTGGTTTAAACTGAGGTTAATATAAAACAGATCTCTTATATCACTTGCGTTTATTAATAAGTTATTCTGCATTGTATGTACATAAAAAGTTACGGTATACACTGTGGTTCCTTGTTTATCACGCTCACATGTGAACCAGGTAGGTAGCTTAGTCGAATCCTATAGATTTTTTAGATTTACTTTAAAAATCATGTCAAAAATATAACAATTTGAACGTTTCTAGCGGCTGAGCCCAAATAATAATATACATTTAATTTCGTAATAAATTTATTAAGTTACCCCTTTTTTTCTTATTTTTAATAGGCAATTATACAATTGTAGTCAAACCATCTTATCTTATTATTGAATAATAATTTTAAGAAAATCTTATGAAATGGTGCATAGATTTTATTTGCCATTTTTTTTAGTAACATGCGACATCACATTCCATTTATGTACAAAATCTGTTTGATTAGCTTCAATTTTGTGCTGTCCGTACATTTTGGGCTAACTTAATATGACCAATGCGTACTCAGGTTGGCCCAACTTACTAGTAATTGTCGCATACTCTAGATTTTTAACTGTTTTATTATAATTATATATTGTTGTAAACCACAGTAAAACCGTAGTTAAACCACTGTTTGTCTTTTCGGTATGCGGCGTTTTTTTTTAAATAGCTCATTCCTACCTTTTGTCCATAGTCAGCATTTATGATTTGGAATTGAAAATAATTTAATAAATATTTGTTTTCATAATAAATTAATAAAATAAATGTAGTTGTCATATAATCATATTATATTATTATTATTGTAAAAAAATATATACTCTTATGAACGTCGTAAACATATATTGAATGCTTAGAATTTGTTTTAATTATGTATAGAATAAAAATGCCATTAAAAATATATGAATATATGTTTAGTTTGCTATAAAACTAAAATTTTTATGTGTACCCATCTTAAAATGAAATTATAATTTTTTAAACCAATAAAAAATCTTGGCATTCTTTAAAAGTATAAATGTATAGTATACTGTTAAAGGCTAGAACGGGATATTTCAAAAATGGTTGTCGTATTTGGACTAGGTGCTTATAGTGTTGCCGCATTTTATTTGCTGTAATATGGATTTTTATTTTCTTAATAATGGCATCATTTATATATCAGTTTTTTTTTTAAATTGTGTATTATATCATCTTTTTTATATTTATTTATATTATTAAATTATTATTTTTTTCTTTCTTATGAAATAAAAGAAATGTATGGCTCATTATAATTCTACGACACTATAATTAATTTGAAAAAAAAAAAATGTGTGATATTGCTTTCATAAGACTGCCAAATGTCAAAGTATTAACAATTTTCATCATTTGAGTGCTTTCCAATATAGCGACTATATTCAAATGTTGCCATTTAAATTTTATTATATTATTTACCATATAATGTACGTGTATAAAATTGTTTTGGTAGAAAAGTGTTGTTTAAATGGCAACCCTAGCGTATGTTTAATTGATTTAGGACCATTTTTTTATATGTATTTGTAGATGCTTTCTTTAATCAATAAATGTTAATAATAGTGCATAATGTTGTAAACTCTTGAATAAAAACAATAATTCTTGTATATAATATAAAGTAGACGTGTATATTAATTGTTTTGCTGCTTTTTAAAGGCATTTTTAAGGCTCAATTTCGTTTTAGAGGCCCTCGTGGTGTATGGTCATGGGTTCAATTCCCACTCGGGAGAACAAATTGTTTGTTTATTTTCTCGCTCTGGTGACCATGCGTAGGGATCGAAGAATCTTGATACTTCCCTCTGTCTACTTTTTTATGATTCTTAGACAATATCCTAAATGTAAATTCATTATTTTTATTTTAATCTTGAATTATACAATTAACTTCTGCCTAAAAAGCAATGTAACGATTATTTTTATTAAACTTACTTATGAATATTATATTCTTTAATGATAAAATTAATGGTATATAATATCATTTGGTGTATGATCTGTTGGTTGAGTTGTCGTGCAATAAAATTTATTTGTCCCTTTATTCTTTTTTTTCTGTCGTTTTAAATCGACTTGCCAGATGTCGTTAATAGATATTCAGCCATTCATTTTATTTAGGTTAGTATCTGATTTTCGATTTTTAATTGGTTAACCGAAGAATATATTTTTTTAATAAATAGTATAGTAATATAGTTTTGTCTTAATAACAACTGTTTTATCAAATTGCTATTAATTTTGTAAAATTATTTTGATATTTAAATTATATTTGTATAAATTAAATTATAAAACATTAAATCATGGTTACTTAAGTTAACGGGGATAACCATTGTCGGTTAACCAAATTAATAACCGAATTTCAGCTACTATATATTAATTTATACTGTGATCTTTAGTGGATGCGACTGATACGTTTTAGGTGGGATACCGCGGGATGAAACTAGTATAATGCGATTTTATATTACTTTAAGAATTATTCATTTTTTTTTATTTTATTTGTAACTTTACTCATAAAAATCGTTAAGTTGTACATTTAATTTTGAGCATTCTAATCAATATTATATGGTTTTTTTTTATGTAAATATCCTTTGCTATGTTTAGCTACATGTCGTGCCTTTAGACACCCAATTTAGTTTATTTATGAAATAAATAAAATGATTTAAGTACTGTATGTTTTGTTTTTTTTTTATTTATTTTCTTTTTCTTTTTACTTTTATGTTTTTTAATCGCAGGGTCCATCGTCAGCCTTCAGAATACATTAATATTTTTTTATCTATAAATATCTGTCATCTTAAGTAGTGATATCAAAATTAATATTCTAATACATATATAATCTATTCCAATGACAATACTTTTAACTAACGGTTTAGTCTTTCCATTTGCGGAACTATCAAAAAAAATAAAAAATATATCGCAAATGAAAAGAGAATTTCACTATTTAGTACTTATATGTACCATAGCGTTTTTGATGAGTCATAAAGTCCCTTTAAAATATATTAAAAGCAGATTATTAATAAATATCATAATAAATGTAAAGTCTAATCGTAAATAAATGTCTAATGCTAGTAGTGTTTCTGTTAGTTATATTAATATCCATACTCATAGTGACTTTTCTGGAAAGTTTCTCAACTTCACCCTATGAGTGATATGTTCAGAAATTTTGTTTTAATTACAAAAAAAAGAGATTGTAGCCAAAGGACTAAGATATAGTTGAGTAATTTTCAATTTAACACCGTATAATATGAGAGTAAGTTAGATGTTCAAAGCAATTTTTACCTAGCTACTTAGAAGTTAAGACAGTTATGTATATCCTAAAATATCTATATAACCTCTTATTTGTAAGACAAATGTACCCCATGTTATATAGAAATATATATTTTTGTTAAAAATGGATTGTTTTCTATTGTAATAAGTACTTGTAGAAGGCAATCCATCCAAGCTTGAAGTGTATGTGTGTTGTTAAACCGCAGTAGTAGCGGAATATGTATAATACAATAAATAATTAAAGTTGTTTTGTGAGTTTTTTTTTATTGTTACTACATATCCTAGGTTTAAATTAATTTAATGTTAATAATATAAAGTTAAGACATTGTGCGGTACTTCATTTTTAATTTAAAAATTTAAAATGTTCTACTGAGTGAGCGTTTACTCTATTGCTATTGTGGCTAAGTATCCGACCGCACCGTAAAATCTTTGAAAAAACAATATTAACTAAAAATAAAATAGCTGAAATAATTTATATTAATTTGATAAATTTATATGATAAAAAAATTTGGAGTTAAAATTTGTTGCCACAAACAGATATATAAATAATACTTAATTTAAAGCAAAGTTTTAGCTAATTCTATTTAATATTGAATATGAAATAAAAATTAAAATATTTTGTTAGTATCACGCTGTACCCTGTACACACTTTTCACCAAACTGAAGGCATTGCTTCTTAAGAACTCATTGCCGCGCTTTGCCTCGTTATCAGAACACGGAAATGAAAATATTTAAAACTAAAGTTTTTTTTTCAAACTATATTATACCTTAGTCGGTAAATATAGCTCCTTCTCAAAAAACTAAAGCAAAGTTGCTTTATTTCACAATTTACATATAAATATTGACCAACTTCTCATTCAGTATTATATTTAATACTTAAATATCTTAGGAGACCGATGTTTGTAAACATTTGTTTAATTAAATAGTTCATTCGTTTTAAAATAATATTTTAAATTAATATTAGTATTTAGAAAAGAGATTCAGCAAAGACTCAATATCATGACTTCATTATTTCACTTAAACAACAAGGATGATTTCTTCTTTACATATTTTTGTGTATGAATGTACTTAATATGCTTAAAATTATAAAAATAAAAAAAAATAAATCAGCTTCACGCTATATCCCGCACACGGCAGGGTAGGCAGAGGGAACCTAGTGTTAAGACACTTCGTTTCCTACTTTCCGCCGAATTCTGGAAGCATTGCGTGCTGATTGGCAGAACTCAACGCCGCGCTTTCCCTCAACACCAGAGCAAAGAATTGAAAATATAAATGTAAATAAATATTTCATTAATCCTCGAGTGGGGATCGGACCCACAACCAGTCTATTTTAAAATCATAATTTAACACATAAACATTAATTAGAATTAAGGTTAAATTTAAGATTCTTTTTTTATTACATGATATTTTTCTTTAAAACATAAGGCAGAACACGCATTTTATCATCTCTCCGCATAGTCAACCTGAACCGGAATAAAATATTTCATATAATAACAACCTCTACTTGCGGCAGTTATTTTATAGGCAACCATGTGTTATAGTGTTGGAATAAAATAAGCTTTAATTTGATATATAATTTACTTAAAAAACACATAAAAAAGAGGCCGTCGTAGCTCAGGGGCACAAGGGTGTGACTGAAAGGGGACGATTGTGAGTTCGATCCCCACTCGAGGGAATGAATTATTATTTCTTAATATTTTCATTTATTTGCTCTGGCACCAGGGCAAAAGCCCGGCGTTGAGTTCCGCCACAAAACACGCAATGCCCCAAAAAATTCGGCGGAAAAGGGGGAAAAAATGTATTATCACTATATTCCCTCTGCTTACCGTGCTGTGTGCGGGATACAGTGTAAAGCTGATTTCTCTGATTTATTTTATTTAAAAACATGGGTGCAAATTACCTACATTAAGTGACCTGTTTAAACCTGGCAACCCTGGAGTTGTTGCAGACTGAGAGGTGGCAACCATTGTTTTTCCAATTCCTTAAGCGATTTTCTTTCATATGATGTTGGATTCACATAAAAAACATACGGCTAATAATATTTTCTACTATCATATATCATTCTTAACCCGGCGGGAGTGTGGTGAAGAAAAGTTACATACAGTATGTGGCGGGGTGTGACATACCCGAAAATAAATCGGGACTTAAAATAGTTTTTTCAATAAAAATAAATGAAATAAGTGGTATATATTATATAAGGTATATATTTACGTGTAAGAAAATAAAATATACAGTAAATTCAATTTATTTTTATTAATTCACATAAAGAGATCTAAGGCACTTGTTTTTGGTAACAAAAATATTAACCTCTATTTAAAAAATAATAAAAAAATAACAAGTCTTATTTAAACAAAAAAAACTCTAAAAACTTGAAAGAATATGAGATCTTACACAAAATAAGAGCATAAAACATTATAAAATAGTTTAGGAACACTTTAGTATTTTCATTCAAAATCAGTACTTTTTTTGCAAGAAAAAATTGCTTGATGTAGGCATGTGGCTTTCCCACACCCAGTTCTTGCGTATTTTGTTTTGCGATTTTGCTTGCGTGGGCAATCTGAACATCGAGTATATCGTCCGGGTTAATTTTGGGCTACTGGTACGCAGCGTACTCTTAATATTGAATATTTTTTTGATCCTTGTAACTGCAAATACGTATAAACCAAATTCAATCCCAAATTGCGGAGGAATTCTGTACGTTTGTTCCTTTTATTGGCACTTTCTTGAAATATAAAGTTAGCATTGATAGCTGCCATATTTAAAAGTCCCTAAAAGATCGACAATGGCCAGCGTTTGCTATTGCGAAAGACATCATAAGTTGCGCTCAGTTTGTCGACAACTGTCTGTCTTCTCCAGCTTTTGTCGAGCTATAAAACGTAATAATTTTCGGCTTTTTCTCATCTCCAGTGCTCTCATCAATTTTATCATCATGGCGAAGAGTTGAGAGCTGGCTTCATCTGAAGAATGCTGTAAAACTTCGTTAAGCAATGATATAAGTCTTCTTTTACTGCTTACCACTGACATTTTTGTTTATAATCTTAAAAAAAGCAATAATTGGCAAATAAATAAAGAGCATTTCACGGAAAATATGCTGTTGTTATCGTAGATAAATAAAAAATAAATCAAAAATAAATAAAACCAAAGCAAAAGATAAAAAAAAATGTCACAAAATGTATACACATAGTATGTGGCGGGGTGTGACTTACCCCACACACGTTTGCACGCATGTATTACGAGCAATGGCCGGCGCAACACTGCGATCACGCCACTTTCCACTCTCACCATCCTTTCCCTCCAGCTACACAAAGCCGCTAAAACGTAACATCGCGAATTAAAATGATATAGGGTTATGAACTGTCCTAGGGGTATGTCACACCCCACCACACTCCCGCCGGGTTAAAACTAAGTACCTATCAGTAAAAAACAGATACATGCAGATTTATGCACTGGTATTTTAGGATTTATATTACACTGTACTTTTATTTAAATGGCAACTCTGACATTCAAATTAATTTTACATAATTGTAAATAAACTTGCATATTGTTAAATTACTAAAAACAATAAATTAAAATTATACATATACTACAATAAATATAATTTATAAAATATTTAAGAATGTTCAAATATTTATATGCTACCGTACATAAAAAATATATTATATTACATGTATATTACGTATTGACTTTTATGTGTCTGGTAACATTCAACAAATCGATGACAGCGACGGGAATTTTCAGTCGGGAGGAGTGACGACATTTTGTCAATAAATTGTTAATTTTCTCTAAATTTGTAGGTAAATTTTTGTTGTTACTAGTGTTATAAGCCATAAAAATGGCAGACAACGAGCAAAAAGCGATGCAGCTGATGGCGGAGGCCGAGAAAAAGCTGAATTCTTCGAAAACCTTCCTGGGATCACTGTTCGGGTAAGAACAATGATTGGTCATTATTTTGTTGATATTAGCCTAATTAATATTTTAGTGTCTTATTTTCCATTACTATTATTAATTTTAAGATACCTCTTGGAGTATACAAGCTAGGAGAGGTTCTGTTAATCTCATCTAAAAAATCTAATTAACTTTGTTTTTAAGACATATTTTTACTTTAGATTTTTTTTAAACTTAGTTAAATTATTACATTAAAAGTGTATCTGATTGTAAAAAATATTTTAATAAGCATTTCTCACTCAATGTGTGTTAAGTAATGATTCATAGATAATTTCACAATAGCTATTGTCTGCAATCTTTCTTCTTTATCTTTCTTATTCTTTCTTTATTGCAATTCTTTATTATATAAAGAAATATACTTAAAATGTACAATATACAATTTTTCGTTTGTAATTGTGATTTTTTTGTGCGTTTTACTAAAATTAAAAAAAAAGAAAGTCAAGTAGGTCAGTCAAATGCATGTATGACTTTTCTCTTTATCAATCTTTAAAATGGTTGCATAGACTTATGAGGGTTTCTTAACCTATACTCTTATTACATTTTGTGGATAACTGCAATGGTAACTCAATTGTCTATACTTCATGTAGATTTGTATTTATCCGGACATTTAACGGAAAAACTTTAAAAAGAAACTTGACAGTAAAACATGTATGTAGTTACACAGTTTTATACAGCAGTTTTATGCTTTCAGCCTGTCTGGATCTGTCAGTAATTAGTTTATAGGAAATATATTAAATGTGCATGGACAGTAAAGATGAGCATTAATATACACAGTAAAAGGCTCCTTAAACCTAAACTGGTGTCACAAGTGTGAAGCACAGTTTTTAGTCCCTTGTTAACAATGAATGTGTGTGTGTGTTACAAAGTTAGTCCAATAATATAATAATTAGTCCTGTTAATTTCTTTACTTAAGGCCTTCTCATACAGTAGAACCACATTTGGATGTTAACAACTATACAATAATTTGCCGTCTACTTTAAGGAATGTAAGCTCTTTTGATGCATTTAAAACGCAACTATCCGAATATATAATTAAAAACTACCCACTCTAAAAAAAAAAAAAACAAATGCATCAAACTAGTAAGCAAAAAAAAAATGTGTTACTGTATTTGACTAATGTACGATCGACAACTATTTTTAAATTTGTTAACCAATGTTTTCCATGTAAGTGGCCTATGTCTTTAATGGAAATAAAATATCTTTAACCTCAATTTATTTGGTTGAGGGTGCAATCACCACTATGGAACGATTATACTTAAGTAAGTATCATTGTCCCCACCCTGGAAGATAGAGCATTAAGTAAATACAATAAGTGGCATGCCACTAAATACAATATATCTTGAAAAGTGTATGGAAAGTGGAGAATAGAGTGTTTTAACACAAAATTTCATCTTTTTACCTTGCTATATGCAGGGTACAGTATGAAGTTAAAAAACAAATATCTCTCATCTTATAATAATGCTATCTTTGCATTAATTCGATTATCCAAATTTTCTATTATCCAAACATCTAACAACTGCAATATGGTGTATTTGTATTTCTTTTGTAATAAATATTTAATACTATATTTATCTATCAGAGGATCAGTAAAAGTAGAAGAAGCTGTGGACTGCTATCTCCGAGCAGCAAATCTTTTCAAGATGGCCAAAAAGTGGCCTCAGGCTGGACAGGCATTCTGTAACGCTGCACAACTGCACCTGAAAGCTGGAGTCCGCCATGATGCAGCTACGAACTTTGTTGATGCTTCTAATTGTTATAAGAAGTGTGATCCTAACGGTTTGTATTAATTTTTGAAATTATTTGTATTCTAAGTCACTACGGACACTGATGACACCATAGACTCATGTAGGAGGAATTAGTTAATTTCATTTGTCTGCTCTTATAGCACAAATGTTATAATACAAAGTGCAGTGTTAAGTTACGCCTCTCAGCATGATGCATTGTCTTCAATGCAGATGTAAAAGACTAGATGGAGTATCTTGATACTAAATTCTCTCTGCCTACCATGCTGTTGTGAGATAAAGTGTGAAAACTAAAAAAAATGTCGAAAAGTTTAATTTTACATGGTAAATTGTGCTGTAAAATTAATAAACAAAAATCCTTAAAATCTAATATGAACTGATAACCATAGGGTAAATACTAGCCACTGCGTCATGGTGAGACTTGACACCACACTTACCATCCACATATACATTGGTCTTTGGCATTAATATGGTTTCATGAATCTTATGATAACTTATTGTCGTGGCACAGCCTCCGACTTCCGAGCCGCAAACGGCGGTTGTGAGTTTGATTTCCACTCAAGGGATGGAATTATTTCTATTTCTTAGATCTGTAGCAAGTTGAATTCCGCCATTTAACACGCGAAAATTCGTCCCCATATATCGGGAACGGAGTGAAATTGGTTCTCTCTGCCTACCCAGCTACCATTAACCGAGCCATCCATGTGCTAAATATTTTGGCACTCACTAGATAATTTAGTGTGTTATAGCATAAATTTGTCCTAAATATATTAGAGTAGTATGCCATAAGGGCAATAACCTACTTACCGCTATTAACTGAGAGATCCCGACGTGGCGCACACTGGGCGGCGCAATCTTTTCATTCATTTTACATAGTGCCCCTAGATGTACGTTCATATGAAAATCGACAATTTTATAGGAAAACACTTTAGTATTTTTGTTCAGCTTCACGCTATATCCCGCATGTATCATGATTTTTATATTTCATATAAACACTATTTGTTTTTTATAGACATCAACAAATCAAACAACAAAAATAATGCTCTGGTGTCCAGGCAAAGCGCAGCGTTGAGTTCTGTCAAAAAAACCACAAAAGTGGGTAGCGAGTGTCTTAACACTAGGTTCCCCCTGCATACTCTGCTGCTTGCTATTGCGTGTTGAGCGTGAAACTGATTTTTTTTGATTAAGCTGAAATGGCGTACTAAAAAGATCTATTTTTTATTTTAAACTTCACGCTGTACCCCGTACATAGCAGGGTAGGTTTCCCCACTTTCCGCCAAATTTTTCGGAGCATTGCGTGTTGAGTGTCGGAACTCAAAAACTCAGCTTTTTCCTTGGTGCCGGAGCGAAAAAATTAAAATTTTAATAAATAATAATTAATTCTCCCGAGTGGAGATCGAACCCACAACCGAGCTAGTCTTATCTACAAAGTTATAAATAATCAAATTTGAAAAATTAAAATTGATCTGTATATTATTGTAAACAACTAACTTCCTGAAACATTTTACTAAGGAAAAATGTGTGGACTTCAGCCGTACAAGGTCACGCGAGATATTGGTCATCGCGTCTGAGATAACAAACAGCCTTTCATTATAGCTTGTATAGTTAGAATATTATGCTTGTTATTCTCTTTGATATATTGTAATTTTTTTTTTTTTTTGGGGATTTTTTTTTATCAGTGGGCCCGTAGCGTTTGGCGCTCCCTTCTCTCTGACTACGCCGCTAGGGATAAAGCTTGAAGTTAAGTTAAAATGTCTGGGATGGGCACGGACCATCCGTCCTCCCCTATGCCCATTTATACAATCCAATAAAATTGTTTTTGAATTCGAACCAGTACTTCCTAAGATTATTACGTTCAACCAAACAAACTTCAGTTTTATAATATTAGTATATTATATACATATAATAAACTTTATCATAGTTTCTAAATAAAGAGTTTCGGAATTAATTAAGTAGGAAATTTTTGACATTTTTTAAGACTTATTCCACACTTAGGAAAGAAAAATATTTATTTAGAAAACGTATAAAAATTTTAACGTAGCGGGACTCGAACCTGCGCCTCCTGGAAACCGACCATACGCTCTGACCAACGAGCCATACATTCAACGTGAACACTTGGTAGGTTTAATGAAATAAGACATAAATGCACCAATCGACTATTCATAAATTAGATTAATTAAATCGGTATAAAGCTATCCTAATGGAAACTGTTCACTGCATTGCATAGCTTTGCAGGAATTTCTAAACTCCTACTGATATGTTAATAAGAAAAATAACTGATACCTTATTGATCCTTGGGTTCTATTCCCACTCGGGAATTATTTTAATTTTTTTCGCTCTGGTATAATTGCAAAAGTGCAGCGTTGAGTTTCGCCACTCTACACGCCATGCCTCAATAATTGGGTGGAAAGAACGGAGTGTCTTAACACTAAATTCGCTCTGCCTACGGTGCTATATGCGTGAAGGTGAAAAAAAATATAAATTTGTCTTCAATTGAAAGCAAAGTCACCAAATTCAGTCGGATTCATCCCAATTGTGCCAAAATTTTGTGCCGTTTATCTACGTCTAGCTCTATAACATGCAGATCTACGTATTATCCATACTTATAATAAATTCGTAACTTCTTTGTGTCTGTACAATGGAAGATATATAAGAAAAAATAATAGAGACCTATTCATGTAATACAACCCAAAACAATGATTTTAATTTTTTATCTGTATGTCTTTGCATTTATTCACGCTAACCTCATAAACGGCTTAACCGATTCGAATACAGTTTTCACTATTTGATTTTGGTAAACTGCACTTAAAATTTAGTGTTTGTTTTAATTCAATCGGTTCACAAATTAAAAAGTTATGTTAATAATTATAAATTATAATATAATATTGTTATGTGTGTGTGTGTTGGGGCCAGTCGTGGCGCAGCGGCACGAGGTGTGACTGTAAAACCGACTGGTTGTGGGTTCGATCCCCATTCGAGGTGATGAAATATTTACTTAAATTTATATTTCCATTTCTTCGCTCTGGTGTAGAGGTTAAGCGCGGCGTTGAGTTCTGCCACTCAACACGCAATGCCTCCAGAATTCGGCAGAAAGTGGGGAACGGAGTGTCTAAACACTAGGCTCCCTCTGCCTAGCCCGCTGTGTGCGGGATACAGCGTGAAGCTATAATATATATATATATATATATATATATAAATATATATATAATATATATAATATATATATATAAAGAGTTGCATGCTACAATATTACTACAAAATAATTTTTGTTTTTCAATTGGCTAAAACTTTACCTATCAATGTATGAATATTGTTTTTAATGTGACAATGTTAGTAGATCGTCGTATCATATCACTAGTACTAGAAATACTTTTTAATACATATATTTTAAACTTTCTTTACAGAGGCAGTCTCTTGTCTTCTGAAGGCGATCGAAATCTACACCGACATGGGTCGGTTTACTGTAGCTGCTAAGCAGCATCAGGTATGTTATATAAGAAACTTTCGCCTTCGTTATATAAGTACTTATTGAACCCGTGATGCTGAAGTCAACGTCTGAATGTTGAGCGGCGGTTGTGGGTTCGAGTCTCATTCGGAAGAATAATTTTGTTTTAAATATTTAAATTTCATAGCTCTGGTAATCAAAGCACGACGTTATGTTCTGTCTATGTCTTAAAGAGTATTTTGGGAAGTTGGGACTGATATTAAGACACTTAACACTAGATTACCTATATAACATATCTATGCGTGAAGCTGCATTATTTTATTATATACATTTGAAATGCAGTATAAAAATAAAACGAGCGTGCGTGCATGTGTGCGTGCGTCTGTGTGTGAAAAGAAATTAAAAACACAATGATGTTTACTTTGTACTGTACAATTTAATTTAATCCAAATCAGAATATTCTTCGTCGTTATCGTTTTAAAAGAAATTATACTAAGAACTGGCGAGATAGATGGATTTTATCGAAAATAATTTGATTACATCATTTTCACATACTTTTTATCCAAAAATAATCCTAATATTAAAAATATGATAATATGTGAGGATAGATTCTTATTCTACTTTTACGCAAAGTCGACTGAACTGATCTAGATGAAACTTGACATTAACATAGCTGCATAGCATATCAGAATAACACGTAGACAACAGATAATATAAAGTTTTCATATAATTTGACTATAAACAACAAGTTGGGCGGAGCCGCGTTTGGATTGCTATTCGCTTATATCTAATATATCTTTCACTATTTAATTTAGAACATCGCGGAGCTGTACGAGACGGAGTGCGTGGACGTGGCGCGCGCCATGCAGCACTACGAGCAGGCGGCGGACTACTTCCGCGGCGAGGAGTCCACCTCCTCCGCCAACAAGTGCATGCTGAAGCTGGCGCAGTACGCCGCGCAGCTGGAGCACTACGACAAGGCCATACAGATCTATGAGCAAGTAAGTCATGCTTTTGATATTTTTAGAGTGTTATTCCACACTGAAGAGAGAAAAACCAGAGGCAAGAGGCCAGTCGTGGCGCAGGGGCACAAGGTGTGACTATATAACCGACTAGTTGTGGATTCGATCCTCACTCGAAGAGATGAAATATTTACTTAATTTATATTTCACCTTCTTCGCTCTGGTGTCGAGGCAATGCGCGGCGTTGAGTTCTGCCACTCAACACGCAATGCCTCCAGAATTCGACAGAAAGTGGGGAACGGAATGTCATAACACTAGATTCCCTCTACCTACCCTGCTGTGTGCGAAATACAGCGTGAAACTGATTTAATTTTAATTTTTAAGAGAGAAAAATAGTGTTTTGGAAAACGCATACAAATTTGAACGTATTTGAACCCGCTCCTCTTGTTTAAACAAGCGTTCTGACCACCAAGCCATTCGTTCTTATTAAACAACGTCGAACGTCTATAGACTTGTTAGATATAATCTTTTTTATTTACAAACAAGTGTACGATGAAACTGGTTCAGTATGTCGTTTAGTTAGTAAATTATTATTATTATAGCGGTGATGTTAAATACTTATTTAGAAAACGTATAAAAATTTGAACGCAGCGGGACTAAAACCCGCGCCTCCTGGAACCGACCAGGCGCTCTGACCACTAAGCCATGCGTTCTCGCTGAGCTACGTCGAAATTTTTATACGCTTGTTACAACTTATTTATGTTGTTAGTTGATGTTATTTGTCGAGAACATTGATCAATGAAATATTTCGAGAGTTTCCAGCGGTGAAAGCTTTCGAGAACTTTAGGCGGTATGCGGTTTATGAGAATCAAAAAATTAGAGAGACGAATGAAGTGATTTATCACTATGTCCGTCGCCATCTAGTATTTGATACTATCGTGTCAGTGATATTCTACAGTATTAAATAAAAACTCAGTTCAGATTCAGTTCAGATACCATAAAAATTCTATACAATTTTAGTTTGTATAACGATACTGAAGAGACTATTTTTATTATCGCGTAATAATATCTTGAATGTGGGAAGTGGGCGTTACAGAGTATACATTTGATCTATACCAAACATAAATATTAATATCAAATAATTTCGGCGGTAAATTGTGTCCTTCGTAGCTCAGCGGCACAGCCTCTAACTGTAAATTCGATTATTGTGGGTTCGACTCCTACTTCTGAAGTCAATGATTTTCCATTTCGTCGCTCTGATAAACGAAACACAGTATTAAGTTCCACCAGGTAACACGAAATATCTCGAATATTTGGCCGGAAGTAGAAAACGGAGTATGTTCTACTACACTGGCTGTTTTTATATATTGAATACAGCTTGCAGCTGCTTTTTCTTGTTTTCTTATCAGCTTCACGTTGAATCCCGTACACAGCAGGGTTGGCAGAGTGAACCTAGTGTTAAGATACTCCGTTCCCCACTTTCCGCCAAATTTTGGAGGCATTGCGTGTTAAATGACGGAATTCAACGAAATGCTTTGCCTCAACACTAGAGCGAAGAAATTGGAAATAAATAAAATAAATAAATCAGCTTCACGCTGTATCCCACACTCAGCAGGGTTGGCAGAGTGAACCTAGTGTTAAGACACTCCGTTCTCCACTTTCCGCCAAATTCTGGAGGCATTACGTGTTACGACACGCTTTGCCGTAACACCAGAGTGAAGAAATTGGAAATATAAATTTAAATAAATATGTCATTTACTCGAATGAGGATCAAAGTAACAACCAGTCGTGCTTACAGTCACACTTTGTGCCCCTGCGCCACGACTGGCCTTGTTTTTTACTGTGCTAATATTAATATTTTCTCACCAGATAGCCAAATCGTCTTTGGACAATAGTCTTCTAAAGTACAGTGCAAAGGAATACATGTTCCGAGCGGCGTTGTGCCATCTCTGCGTCGACATACTGAACGCCCAACACGCCGTCGAGAAGTATTGCGGGCTGTACCCCGCGTTCGCTGACACGAGGGAGTGTAAGCTTATTAAGGTTAGTTTTTATTGTCTTGTTTTTATAATATAATATTTTTTTTTATCAACTTCACGCTGTATCCCGCACCCAGCAGGGTAGGCAGAGGGAACCTAGTATTAAGACTCTACGTTCCCCACTTCCTGCTGAATTCTGGAGGCATTGCGTGTTGAGTGGTAGAACTCAACGCCGCGGTTTGCCTCGTCACCAGAGCGAAGAAATGAAAATATGAATGTAAATAAATATTTCACTTCCTCGAGTGGGGATCGAACCCACAACCAGTCGATTTTACAGTCACACTTTGTGCCACTGCGCCACGACCGGCATATGTAGATAAATATGTTAGATAGCTAGTATTCTCCTTACGGCTTTGCTCTCATGGTTTACAATTTTCCCAATGAGATTGTATGAGGTTTTCTTACGGCAAAAAAGTAAGTTGAAGTTTTCAATAAGCATTTGACTTTTTTAAGTGAGCTTAACTTTTTAATTTTGATATTTTATACAAACTTTCAAAACTGCTATTTTACTTCCTTTGGTTTGAATGTTCCAAAACTCTTCTATGCCTACCAAAAGTCTATCTGCAAAATGTATATATTGACTAGGATTATAATGAATTGTAGGTATATTTAGATTAGATAAGAAGCCATAGCCATCATGTGGGTTCAACTCTCGCTCGTGGGAGTGGTTATATTTAAATTATTTTCATTTTTTCCGTTTTAGTAGAGCGTGGCGTTGAGTTCCACCACTGAACACACAATGTCTCCATAATTACGGAGAGGTAGAGAACGAAACGTCTTAATACTAAGTTCCCTCTGTCTACTCAGCCATATGCGGGATACAGTGTAAAGCTAAAACATTTAAATCAGCTTCACGCTGTATCCCGCACACAGCATGGAAGGCAGAGGGAACCTGGTGTGTAAGACACTCCGTTCCCCACTTTCTGCCGAATTCTGGAGGCATTGCGTGTTGACTGGCAGAACTCAACGCCGCGCTTTGCCTCGACACCAGAACGAAGAAATGGAAATATAAATTTAAGTAAATATTTCATCTCTTCGAGTGAGGATTGAACCCACAACCAGTCGACTTATAGTCACACTTTGTGTCCCTGCGCCGCGACTGGCCTCAAACATTTATTTCTTATATATTACAGGAACTAATCGAACACCTCGAGGAGCAAAACATAGACGCTTTCACCGAGTCCGTCAAAACCTACGACAGCATATCCCGCCTCGACCAGTGGTACACCGCCATTTTGGTGCGCATTAAGAAACAGATCAACGACAATCCGGATCTCCGTTAAATTACATATATCTTTGTTCAACACCTGTGGGTATTGTGTTTAATCTACATATTGTTTTTTATCTGTGGTTTATTATTTTTTTTAGTCTGTGGTCTTATTGTGTGTCATACTGATGATGATACTCTGTGGTGTTAGATAGGCTGTTGTATTTATAATTGTTTTTTTTTTTAAATAATTATGTGACATTAAAAGTCTTTATTTATTAAAATTGGACATATTTAAATTTGATGTTTTTTAAATATTGAAGTAAGTTCAAAAGTTCTTTGTTTTTATTTATTAAAATTGGAGTTATTATAAGTTAGACTATAAAAAAATATGTAGATTAAATAGGACAATGGAGTCTCGGTGGTTGAGTAATTTTGGATCAATGCCTTTCTAATTATCAATACTAGACAGAAAAAAATAAATCGCATTATGACATAAGCTACATACATATAATTAAAAATGGAATTGTAAAATATCAACTTTTGACTTTAAAAGCAGTACAGAATTCTTAATAAAAATTCTAGTTGAATAGTTAACTATAAACTGTAAGTGCAGGTTCGTTAGTTACATTGAGGCATTGGGAACTAGCTCAAAGTTAGAGACGGCGTGGTGTTTTTTTCTTAGCTCTGATATACTTATGCCTATTCATAATATTTGATTGTATAGGATAGGAGCGTGTGACGTCATTTGCTACTATATTATTTTTATTTATGTTAATATTGATAAAGATACAGTGACTATTCGAGTCGTGGGATAATATTTTTATTATTGTTAATAATTTAAGTGTTTTCATATTTCTTTAAAAAACGTATAAGAATTTTAACGTAGCAGGACTCGAATCCGCGCCTCCTGGAAACCGACCAGGAGGCGCGGGTTCGAGTCCCTCCTACATTCAAATTTTTATACGTTTTCTAAATAAATATTTTTCTTTCCTAAGTGTGGAATAACACTTTAAAAATGTTAAAAATGTTTTCATATTTATTTATATTAATATAGAGTGATGGCTCGAACCCAAGATTCCTTATTTATATGAATTATAAATATATTTATAATTCAAATGTCACTACACTTTTATTATAGGAAAATGATGTTAACAGAAATAAGAAGAAATTGATTATTATTAATTCTATTTAGCTATACTCTAGGCAGGGAGCCGCGAGATAAAAATTAAACAGACCAGAAAAAAGGTTACCGACCAAGATGATTGGTGGATTGATGTAGTTTATAAAAATAACTATAGAAGTGATACTCTGATAGCATTGTAAATAACACTATTAACTTGATTGAAATTGAATATTATAAATACCTCAGATAATTTTTTTTTTGATACGGAGTACAGAGGCTGCAAACATTTTTTATAAAATGTGACCTTATATCATCAGTCGCTTTATATCCGCTGAGAGAATTGTTCCCATATAATTTCATTTAATTCTCGTTATTCCGTTTCTACTTTTCGTAATTTTTTTTAAGTTTCTTATTTTATTAAGCTGATTGTTATTTGTTTTTGTTACATTGATCGAAAAAATCTTCAATATGAACAAGGCGGCTATTTTATTGTTTTCTAACACCTAAAAAAACGATGCTGGAGGATTCGTATCCGTAGAAATGTGATATTACCAATAAAGGTTTGAAGCTTTGTTTTGTTTGTTTATGTTTTATCTCAAGTTTTTTATAACTAACTAAATAGAAGTAGTAATAATCATTAAAATTTCTTCTAAACTATTTAATTTTACTATAATGTAAACATGTATTGTGTATTTTTTTAAATTAAATCAAACATAATTAATATTTTAACAAACGGCGTCATACACAACAGTTAGTACGATTTAGTTATTAATGTAGCGGGTTAAGTCGATTTTCTAAGATACATAATAAAAAATAATGCACCGCAAAATATTCCATACATTATAAGTACACATGGCTACACTTGCTGTTTTATATTTAAATGGCAACACTGAAGAAATAATGATATCGCATTAAGTATAGGAACACTCAAAAGTTTTAAAGTGTTTGCCATATATATGGCAATGAAAAAATGATAACAAAATATGTTAAAATATCGTCCGATTTATTTATTAAATTGTAAAAGAAACAAATTGTTTTTTTTTTAATATGTTTTTGTTATGGTTCACGTTAAATCATGGCAACTGAGGTTAATCGCATTAAGTATAGCAACATTTGAAATATGTTTAGTATTGCCATACATGAAAATGAAAATAAAATATGTTACTACTTACAATATCGTCATTTTTATTTATTAAATTGTAAAATAAATAAATTGTGTTTTTAATATTTTTTGGCTGAAGTTGAAACTTGGCAACATTTCTTATATTGAATGACAGTTATACACACACACAGACAGACAAACAGAATTAGTCGCATTAAGTATAGAACCATGTGAAAGTTATACAGTGCTGCCGTATATGAAAAAGAAAATAAAATAAGTAAACATTTCGTCCTTTTTATTTATTAAATTGTTAAAAGAAACAAATTATGTTTTAGCTTCACGCTGTATCCCGTATAACAGGATAGGCAAAGTGAACCTGGTGTTACGCTCCGTTCCCCACGCACTGCTCGATTTTTGAGATACTACGTAACTCAACGACCTCTGTCTTGTTAAGATGGTGGATGGTGGGTGGTTGTCGTACTCAACTATCGTGTAAATTAAATAGTTAAATACAATCATGGTTAAATATATTAAAATATGTATGTATTAAATGCCTGTCTAGCTGAAAAGAGATAGCTGTGGATTCCCCTTTGCAGGAGTGGTTGTCTTTAAATTCTTTTCATTTACTCGATCTGGCAGCGGCGCTGTTTCCCCACTCAACACGCAATGTGAAAAGAAAAGAGGAGTGTTTAAACAGTAGGTTTCCTCTGCTTACCTTGCTATATGCGAGATATACAGTGAAGCAGCTTTTTTTTCCAATATTATTGTTCTTCATATTTTTTATTTAAACTCTTGAAGTTAGTGATTGGTATTTTCAGTGTTTCATTAAAATTGAATTGAAAATGGTTACTTAAATATTTTGATTATTGTACAATTCAGTTTTGTATTTTTTTTTTTTTTGTAAATATGTATGTTGATTTTGTGAAACGGTGTTTCGTTGTAAAAAATATATATTATTTTTTGTTTATTTTTGTTTTGTTTTTGTTGTTTTTACCTATTTTTTTAATGTTTGGTTATGCATTTAAAAAGTTTTGGCGTAACGGTTTTATAGAGTTATTAACAATCTATAAAAGCATAAAGGCTCCATATTCATACCCTATTGAGATTACTTACAAGTTTTTGACAAATTGTGTATATGAATACACTTGAGTACAGTACTCGATAGTAGTGGATTCTAATTTTACCTGGGATTCATATAATATGTTTGTTTTTATGGTTTTATTAGACAAAATGCGGTGTAAATTTTTACTATACAATATAAAATTTGAAATGGATGAAAAGTGTGACAAGAGTGATTATATTTATCTACTTTCATTTTGATCCTAATAAAAAAAGAATTGGTTGTCTGTAAGCTAGTCTACGGATCATATTTTTAAGCGATAACGTCATAAGAGAACATTGTATTGCATTATTTTCACTTTGTTTTGTATCATAGAAAGTTAAATTTGAAGAGTATGTTTGGTTGAACGCATTAATCTCATTTCAATTAAATATTTTCATTTCTTCGTTTTTCTCTGGTTGTCAAAGCAAAAGCGCTAAGCTTAGTTAAGCTTTTTGAAAAAGCAAATGCAAACAAGCGTAAGGTTCATCTGATGGTAAGTGATCACCGCCGCCCACGACCCCGTGCAACACCAGAAGAGCTACAGGTGTGATGCCGGTCCTTAAAATGGAGAGAGACGCGCTTTTTGAAGGTACCCAGGTCGTGCCGACCTGGAAACACTGCCGCAGGTACGGTATTTACAGTTGTGAGGCGTGTGGAAAGAAGTTCCTACTAAACCGCACAGTAGTGGAGTGCCACGTATCCATGTGGTGTAGATGATACTTGAGTTTGTGACGTACTGTGCGGTTAGAAAATTCGGCGGAAAATCAAGCAGTTTGTATTTTTCTAAAAATCTTTCCATCCTTCACTTCGTGCTTTACACTGTTTCCTGTTTGTAGCAGGTTAGGCAGAGGGAGCCTAGTAAAATAAATCAGCTTCACGCTGTATCCCGCACACAGCAGGGTAGGCAGAGGGAACCCAGTGTTAAGACACTTCGTTCCCCACTTTCTGCCGGATTCTGGAGGCATTGCGTGTTGAGTGGCAGAACTCAACGCCGCGCTTAACCTCGACCCAGAGCGAAGAAATGGAAATATAAATTTAAGTAAATATTTCATCTCCTCGAGGGGGGATCGAACCCACAACCAGTCGGTTTTACAGTCACACTTCGTGCCGCTGCGCCACGACTGGCCTCAGTCTAAGAGCCTAGTGTTAAGAAAATATTAAATATTTCACTTTCTTGAGTGGGAATCGAACCCACAAACCGCCGCGTTTACAGTTACACGCTGCGCCACTACAGGCCTCGTATTCTTCCTTTTTCGACATGAAATACATTCTTTATTGTAAAACCGACTGGTTGTGGGTTCGATTCCCACTCGAGGAGATGAAATATTTACTTAAATTTATATTTCCATTTCGTCGCTCTTGAGTTCTGCCACTCAACACGCTATGCCTCCAGAATCGGAACAGAATGTCTTAACACTAGGTTACTTCTGCCTACCCTGCTGTGTACGGGATACAGCGTGAAGCTGATTTAAATACATTTTTTAATGGCGAATAATGAAGAACGAAATAATCTAAAAACAAGCAATTTTAAAAATAATATCTACTTGTACACATAAAAAAAAATAGGCACATTGTTAAAAGTAAATAAACTGTAAGTAATTAAAAAATCTGGTAATATTAATTAGTATTTAATTTAAAACTGAAATATAACTCAATTGTTTAATTTACGACACGATAACGGATATGCTGTGTTTTATGATAATTTGTAAGTTCACATTTTCAGTTTTTGAATTATTGTTAGTCTAATGCATTTTTTTAAGCCACATACCTATAGTAAGGTCAACAAGTCGTGGCCGTTCTGAACTTAGCTGTGGGCTTGTAGATGGTCTTACTTTTGATTGTTTCCCCAGTGAATGTTACGCAGAAGTTCAGAAAAACTAGCTTCAGGGTGCCACGTCTTGTTGACATTACTGTACAATGCACATCCCGTATATTTAAAATAGGCAGAAGGTAAAGACACTGCGATCCCTACTTTCAGTTTAAATTTCGAGATATTTCCTGTTGAGTCGCGTAACTCAAAACCACGCTCTGTCTTGTTACCAAAACAAGGAAATAATCCGTTCCCCCGAGTGGGAATCGTACTAACAAACACAATTTTATGTGTATGTAAATCTAATTTAACGTAAATAATAAAGTAAAAATAAAATATTATTTTATTATTACCTAAATAGACTCTAATTGCAATTATTCAAATTCATCAGATGATTTTAACTAATTGCATGATAATTATAATAGGTATCTACTTAATAATTAAGACATTATCTTTTTTCTAATATTTAAAGTTTTTTAAAAATATATGTTAAAATGTTTTTAAAATATTTACATATACAATTACATATTTCATCCATTTGTATAGTAATATTAAAATTGAAAAAATCAGCTTCGTAGCAGTGTAGGCTGAAGGAACCTAGTGTTAAGATACTCCGTTCCCCACTTACCGCCGAATTCTGAAGGTGCCTCGTGGTGCCTCGACACCAGAGCCAAGAAATGGAAGTATAAATTTAAATAAATATTTCATTTCCTCGAGTGGGGATCGAACCCACAACTAGTCAGATTTTTCAGTCACACTTTCTGCCCCTGCGCCACAACTGGCCGTGCCGTGTGATCCCGGCCTAGAATAGGATCATCCTGGTACTGGTGGTGTCGTAAGAGGGGACTAAAGTACGTGTGGTAGAGTCACGTCGCCAGCAAGACGCATGGCCAGACTCGACCGGATCATTACCACCCCCGGCATTTAAAACCGGCGTTAAGTAGTGGCTTTATGCCACTGCGTTTCGCATCAGGAATGCCGGGCTCCGGCGCCCAACCCACCTTACAGGCAGGCAACGCACCTGTAGCTCCTCTGGTGTAGCACGGGGTCGTGGGCGGCGGTAGCCACTTACATCAGGTGCTCCCAACGGGCACGCTCGTTTGTCCTTTTCCAAAAAAAAAAAGATTGGTCATTAACAATCTAAATAGCTATACTGTCATTAAAATATGAAATGAGACAACATTTATTGTTAAACTAGCGGACCCGGACGCGGCTTCGCCCGCTTGAACTATACGAATATTTATGAAATATATTTATGAAATTATTTTCAGTTTTCAATAGGATTGGTAAGAAAATATAAGCCTAAATAATCAAAGTAAACCGAAAAAGAATAATAAGTAGAGAAAATTCTTATTATTAGAAAAAATACGTGACTAATTAAAATGAACAAAAATAAAATATAAACGTAAGCAAAGTAAAAAATATTAATAAAAAAAAACGAAACAAAACCAGCTATATTATTAATATTATCAACGTAAAATAAATATTTAAAAGTATTTAAATTAAAAATAACACGAAAAACATTATAATCTGTACTATAATAATACAGTAAAAAAATAAATAATGCTACTCGAAGATATATGCTGTCGCAGTTTATTTAATTTTTTTAAAGAATTACATTAAGTATGTTCGTGACAATACATAATTTTTTGTAACTAAACATTTACGCAGCGCATAACCGTTCATTTTAGAAACTGATATTTTCTCAAATATCCATTTCTGTGATATGCTGTAAAAACTAATTTCAATCTGTATAAAGCTCACAATGTGTCTAACATACGTAATCGAATAAGGAATAATACTGTACTATTGAAAATTGTTTCGCAATTGTCCCTTCTTTATTTTTAAACACAAAAATGGTTACTGTGGGTTATCCTTAACGACATATTATGCGCTATAGACTATGTAACATTACGGTGTATTTCTTTAGTTAGCTTTACATAACCAAATAACAATAATAATGAACGCCATCAAACCGCAAGCGCTGCAGAAATAATAAAATATATGCAAGTACATCGTACTACAAAAATATTCAATTTCATTCATTCTAATAAAAATCGGTGACACCGAATCTCTGATAAATAAGTCACAATAAGGCATTTTGCGACAAAAAATAATTGATAGCTGCAAAGTTTCCGATGCTTTGTCGGTTTCTTATAGATAAAATTTAAATTTCTGTTTGTGATTTCCAAATAGCTGTATTCATGAAGTGCATATGGTTATTCACATTATACTCAAATACAAAATAAAAAATAGAATGTGATCGATAGCGGGGGTTATGGAGCAACAAAAAGGCTACTTTTTATCCCGGAATTTCCACGGGATACTGAATTATCCGGGAAAAACGTTTTTACACGTTTTCCGTGCACGCATAAATACTAAATGAAATAACTAAACTCAAATACAAATAAAAGCGAGTAATATCAAATATAATCCCATAAAATAAAATTTACGATTCATTAAGTGTATAACAACGGTATAGATAACCGAACTGAAATACCAACCATTTTTTCCTCAATACTTAAATAATTTACACCACACCAAGAAATTAAAAAATTCTAACCAATCTACTACTCGAATACGCGAAGAACAAAAGAAAAATATAAATTAATAATAAACAGCAAATAACCACATAAAGATTAACATTAGATCCAAAATATATGAAAATTTACAAAACTGCCAACGTCGTCTGTCTGTTCGAGTCGGTCATATCGTGCGGCTCGGAGGCTAGCTCATTTTGATTGATATCTCCTTTAGTATTTATTAGAATAATGTACAGTAAAATATAATTTTAATCTAGGTGAAATGTTAAAGGTGACTATTATATTTATTTTGATAAGGATGAATACCAAATTATAGAAAACATATTAACAATAATCCGATAAATTTAAATTAAATATATTAAAATGGTTTCTGTATCTTAACCTTCAGGGATAAACAAATACTATCGCAGTCTTTTTCAAGAGATTTTTTAAAGGACAATATTTTTATAAAACATTATTTTTATTTTTTTATTTTTTTATTTTTATTTCTTAACACTACAGACACTTGGTCCGTACCCTTTTTAAATGTATTAATTTTCTTATCATATATATTAATTACATTATCGTTTACATACAATTAATACCTATAATAGGAAAATTATATTTTTAACTTTACATTATTTTACAAAATTTTACTTAGATCTAAGGTTAAGCGAATGTCTATATATGTATATTTTTATATTATGTCTCTTAAGGTTGAGTCAGCGCACGTGAGAGTTCAGGAAATCCATTTTGGGCAACTTTTTGTTGAAACAACAAAGTTCCTTGTTGTTGTTAGTTGTTGCTTAGCCTGCGTAACCTGTTGCTTAGCAACGGTTGTTATTAATATGGCAGAATAAATTGCTTGTAAAATTGAAATATAATTTATTATATGAGTATATATCGATAAAATAACAATCATGAGAAATATAAAGGATCTTGGGATGAAAATAGGTTATTTTCATCCCAAGATCCTCAAATATCTCTTTGTGAGTATTTAATCACAATTAAATTAGCGGTTTGGCCCTGATTGCGTAAAAGACAGACAGACAGACAGACAGAGTTACTTTTGAATTTATAATATAGGTATAGATTACGACGTGTTCGCGCTCATATGAAATTTTAGGGCTGCTACGAAGATTGAAGCATTAGATATATAGAAGCATTAGATTTGTAGCTTTAAGGTGGGTCCTGTACGTAGCAGGGTAGGCAGATGGAACCTTGGAATATAGTGTTAAGACACTCCGTTCCCCATTAAGTTTCTTCGGTCCTCCACTTTCCGCATATTTCTGGAGGCATTAGATGTTGAGTGGCCTTGTTACCGGAGCGAAGAAATGAAAATATAAAATATTTAATTTCTTCGAGTCGGAATGTACCTGCAGCTTGTCGCGCTTAGGTTGCACAATTTGTGCCTGCGCAACGACTGGCCTTCATGTATATATGTTTACATCTATGTAAGTAACTATATTTATATAGCTTCACACTGTATCCCACACGCAGCAGGGTAGACAGAGGGAACCTAGTGTTACACTCCGTTCCCCATTTTTGAGTCCCGCTTCTTAGCACTCAATATCTCGATAATTAGGCATAATGTGGAAAACAGAGTGTCATAAGTCTTTACACTAGGTGCCTATCCTGTTCTTTGCAGGATACATCTTCAAAATGTATGCATATAAAATACCTACTTTTTTCTCAGTATTACCAATCTTATCAAATGCATACGTTATAAAAGTCCAAGGACAAGTTGAAATGGGCGATCACATAGCGATGTTGTTGAAATTCCTCCAAAGCCAGCTGCCTAGTTCCTATGTGGAAAAGGAGGTAGTTCGGGGTTCAACCCCGGAGGTAACTGAAAAGGAAGAAATACCTTTCATTGAAGAAATTATGAGAAAAGATGATTTAACACACTTGTACGGACAGCACGTGATGAAAAATAATAAATATGAATATGTTAATATAAAATTATGATTTCAATAAATGCAGCGATGTATTTGATTTTTGATAGTTTTTTATTATGCACTAGCGGCCCTCCCACGGCTTCGCCCGCTTAAAATACATGATTATTGATTTAATAAGCAGAATTGATTTAGTTGTCAAACTATAATGACTTCTAATATGATTTTTTTATTACTTTAATCTGTAATATTCTAATATGACTTTTTTACGACATCATCGTAATTTATATAAGAATTTTTGATACGATTTCGAACTAAAAAATATGACCAATGTTGATATTTGATATTCATAAAATATACATAAAGCTAATTATTTATTATATGTATATATTTTTGTAACATTACGTTCTTTTTACCTATGTTATGTTTTTTAAAGCTCTGTTAAATGTGCTGATGTCACTTAATAATTTAATGTACTGCTTCAGAAACAGCCTTAAATGTTAAATTATTGATTTGGGTAAGGATTCATAGTATTCTTTGTAAAATAACTGTAATGTTTGCATATTAACTCCTGTACAGTTTTTAAATTAGTTACACATATTATTAGCTAAATGTACAATTGGTAAATATGTAGTTATTACAGAGTACCCTTAGAAAGGATGTTTTTAGGCATTTTTATATAGATTTATAGCAAACGAACGAACGAAACAAAAAATCTATGTATTTGCTTGATATCTCTTTGAAGATCAAATCGTTCTTTATCTCTGTGTTGAATTAATTACGATTTCAACTTAACTGTTATGATTTATGAATGTAATCTCCATTAACAATTCAATTTTGTTTACTTTATTGTATAAAATATTGAATAATAGTGCTTCAAAAATATATATTTTTATCAACAGTCATATAATCAAGACGTTTCGAATGTCATTCTTTAGCCAGGAATCTTACCAGCGCGATTACTATATTGCTATTGCGAACGTTAGTTCGCAGGCAAACTAATGCCTTGAGTTCATTCAAATGACGATACCTTTTTTTTTAATGAACCGATTTTGATGAATAAAGCTTTAGTAGTTAAGTTGAGTTAAAACAAAGCAATTGGTGAAACTTTTAAGTAAATCGGTTAAGTACTTTCAGAGAAAAGTGTGGACATAAATATATCGACAGACAGACAGACAGACAGACAAGAAATTAAAAAAAAATATTTTTGCTTTTTATTATTCTTTTTAAGTGTCCCTCTATCCATTTCAGTCAAAATTACAAAATGTACAGGCAAAATATCTTTACTGTCTTAGTATATATAGAGATTAACAATAAAATATCACTTTATGACAACATCTTAAATAGGTTATGTTGACATTGAGTATAATATAAAGTATGTATGTATATCTATTTGTGTGTATGTGTATGTATTTGTTTGCATGTGTATGTATTAGTATGTATGTGTGTATAATTCATTGTCTTATATATTTAAATTTGTATTTTATTATAAATATATATGTATCAATTTATTGCTATATATAGTTAACTATATGTATATGTACATATATATAAAGATATATTTATTTATTTTATTTTTCTGTTTGTATATTATACATATCTTTAATTTGCCACCTACCTGCCTGCTTATAATTATGACAGTTTCTTTTCGCCCTAAAGGTTGTCTGGAAAAGATGGCTACTTAGCCATAAGACCGCCTTTTGTGCATTTTTCTTTTTTTATTATATTTGATGTATGTATCTATTGTGGTGTACAAATAAAGTAATAATAATAATAATAATAACAAGTGACAAGTGTGGAATTCGACGTTATGCAAAGAAAAAATTATGAAAATCAGGAGAGGCAGAACGAACCTAGTATTAAAATATGTCTTGACATTAACTTAGTGCAGAGTTAAACAGTTTCCATCCAGCTTTCAAGACATTGCGTCTTGAGAATCTTTTAACAGAGCGAAGAAATGAAAATATTCTTTCCTCAAATGGGAATGAGGCCAATCGTGGCGCAGCGGCACGACGTACGACTGTAAAACCGACTGGTTGTGGGTTCGATCCCCACTCGAGGAGATGAAATATTTACTTAAATTTATATTTCCATTTCTTCGCTCTGGTGTCGAGGCTAAGCGCGGCGTTGAGTTCTGCCACTTAACACGCAATGCCTCCAGAATTCGGCAGAAATTAGGGAACGGAGTGTCTTAACACTAGGTTCCCTCTGCCTACCCTGCTGTGTGCGGGATACAGCGTGAAGCTAATTTAAATTTTATTTTTTTTATATAAAAGCTCACGTTATAATATGCGACTATAATTTTTATCTTATTATCATTGTATTTCGTTAAAATTAATTCTTGAAAGTAAACAGTGCACAAGAAAGTTATCATATTTCTATGAAGATGTAAATAAATATTTTTCACAATCGGTTATTTAATCATTACATCTGTATACGTAGTAGAAAATTATTTAATTAAAATTGACGAATGTTGTAAAATAACTGTTAAATAAAAACAAATAAGCCGATTTTAGATATTAATACTTAATGTTACACCACTTATATTTAGCACTAGCGACGCGCTCACGTCCTCATCCGCTTAAACAACATAATTATTTATTTACTAAACTTATTATTTTAAAGACGATATCTATACATGGATGACGTCGTGGCGCAGGGCACAAAGGTGTGACTGTAACGTGATGGTTGCAGGTTCGAGCCACACTTGGGGATTATTTTTTAATATATTCATTTCTTCCTCATGGCACCATAGTAAAAGGCTCGCCACTCAACACGCAATGCCTCAAAAAATTCGGCGGAGAGTGGGGAACGGAGTGTCTTAGCACTAGGTGCTCTCTGCCTACCCTGCTTTATGCGGGATACAGTGTAAAGCTGAAATCTATACATTGGTTATCCACCAAAGTTTCAGCCGATTCAATAAAACAAATTTTTTTGAGCAATTTACAAAATACTTTAAATTAATATAACCTTCTTACTTATGAAACCATTGAAATAAAACAAATACTCAATGTTAAGGGAAGTTTGTCAAAAGAAAATACTTAAATCAGTTTAGTCGTTTCTGAGACTAGCGTGAACAAACGCACAGACAATCCGACATACCGTGTAATAGAACCCGGTGTTCTACTACATCGTTAAATAATATTTTTTCTAATATCCACATAAGTTCCATCTACAGACATCGATGAGTTACGATTTTATTATAAGCATAAATAAGATGTTTTTTTTTTTCAAAACTATTGAATCTCCTTAAGGGAACTACAAAAATGCAACTGTAAGGTTTTAATAATTTTTACATTAAAACAGTAACGTAGCTCCTAGGTAGCTACCTAGGGTTAGCTAACCTCTATCGATCCGGCGGGCAGTGCAACCGAAATAACTCTGTCTTTTTAGCGTCCGAATGTGCTGGTCGAGGCAAACCAACTCAGTTGCCGGTATTTAAATTTTTGAGATATTTGACCATTGCCCGTCGTCGTCAGGTGTTTAGCTTTACTGTCAATATTTACCCACCAAAGTTGTGACTCCTGCTCCTTCAGACAACGCAATGCAATCCGTATGGGAGAAATAGGAATGTCACAATAAATGAGTGATTTACAGCGATTTCTTTGGCAAAAAAATTACAACTCCAGCAACATAATCGTATAGGGCACACTTCGAGGGAATATACGACATATTGTAGAGCAAAACGAGGCCAAAGCTGATGTGAGTCAAAGTGCATCAACATTTGATTTAAAATAATTTTCTCAAAGATTTTACTAAATGAGGGTAGTATAGAAACATGGCTAAAATTGTTGGGATCAGATGTACTACCCGATTTAAATATAGGTATGACTACTAAATTTCATTAGGTCAGGAAATACACCATACTCTATACAATTATTAAGTATAGTCACGAGGTGAGGAGCAACAGCGTCTATTATATGACTAATTAATTTAACAGAAATTCTCCATATATCTGATGTTTTCTTAATATCTAGGGACTTGAATGTCTTAAGAATGTCTCTTCAGTTGACCACTTTAAATTTAAAATCTACATCACATTTATTTACGTTCTCCTTAAGTAATGATTCAGCGACTGTCGTGGAAGATATGTGTTTTGGTTGTGAAAACTGGAATATCAGCAAAGAATTTTTCAAGAATACTGGCAACTTCTTGATCCGAGCTGGTTAAACCATTGTCAATTCTTAATTTAAATTCAGAATTGCAATCCCTGGCTTTTTCAGTTTCACAATTTATTATGTCCCATATCATTTTATTTTTATTAAAAGAGTTTTTAACCTTGTTTTTAATATGTAACGATTTTGCCATGGAACATACTTTTTTAAATAATGTTTTTATTACTTACTATGTTTCTACGTATCATAAGAAACCAAAAATTGATTATTTTAATATAATTTATTGTTGACTAGCGGCTCGCCAGCGGCTTCGCCCGCTTAAACTACATGATTATTGATTTAATAACCAGGATTGATTGACAACTAAAATGACTTCTAATATGATTTTTTTACGACATTATCGTAATTTCTATAAGAATTTTTGATTGTTTCGAACTAAAAAATACGACCAATGTTGATATTTGATTTATAAAATATACATAAAGCTAATTATTTATTATATGTATATATTTTTGTAACATAACGTTCTTTTTACCTATATTATGTTTTTTAAAGCTCTGTTAAATGTGCTGATATCAGTTAATAATTTAATGTACTGCTTCAGAAACAGCCTTAAATGTTAAATTATTGATTTGGGTAAGGATTCATAATATTCTTTGTAAAATAACTGTAATGTTTGCATATTAACTCCTGTACAGTTTTTAAATTAGTTACACATATTATTAGCTAAATGTACAATTGGTAAATATGTAAATATTACAGAGTACACGTAGAAAGGATGTTTTTAGGCATTTTTATATAGATTTATTGCAAACGAACGAACGAAACAAAAAATCTATGTATTTGCTTGATATCTCTTTGAAGATCAAATCGTTCTTTATCTCTGTGTTGAATTAATTACGATTTCAACTTAACTGTTACGATTTATGAAGGTAATGTCCACTAACAATTCAAATTTGTTTACTTTATTGTATAAAATATTGAATAATAGTGCTTCAAAAATATATATTTTTATCAACAGTCATATAATCAAGACGTTTCGAATGTCATTCTTTAGCCAGGAATCTTACCAGCGCGATTACTATATTGCTATTGCGAACGTTAGTTCGCAGGCAAACTAATGCCTTGAGTTCATTCATATGACGATACCTTTTTTTTTAATGAACCGATTTTGATGAATAAAGCTTTAGTAGTTAAGTTGAGTTAAAACAAAGCAATTGGTGAAACTTTTAAGTAAATCGGTTAAGTACTTTCAGAGAAAAATGTGGACATAAATATATCGACAGACAGACAGACAGACAAGAAATAAAAAAAAAAATTTTGCTTTTTATTATTCTTTTTAAGTGTTCCTCTATCCATTTCACTCAAAATTATTAAATGTACAGACAAAATATTTTTACTGCCTTATTTATATAGAGATTTTGCAAGCGAAATAGAATAACAAGACAATCTTCTTATTTAATTAGAAAAGTTTTTTTGATTTTAATAAATAATCAGGAGTACCACAGGGTTCCCACTTAGGTCCACTCTTGTTCAATATATTCATAAATGACCTGCCAAATTGCTTCTTATTTTCTACACCACTAATGTTTGCAGACGACCTTAAGGTTCTCAAACCTATCCGTAATCCAAACGATATTTGCTTGCTACAAAAGGACCTTACTAGTTTGAATAATTGGTGTAAGTTAAATGCTATGATGTTGAATGTAAAAAAATGCTTTCATATTACTTTTACAAGAAAGAAACTAAATATAACAACTAAATATTACATTGATGGTTCCTCTATTAGTACAGTGGATACAATTAGGGACTTAGGTGTCATATTCGACAAAGAGCTGACATTTGTACCTCACCTAGAAAATATCACTGCTAGAGCGAGCAGAATGCTGGGATTTGTAATGCGAAACTCAAAATTATTTAAAAAAAATTGCACGAAGGTGATATTATACAAAAGCTTAGTAGTAAGCGTATTAGAGTACGCCAGTGTTGTATGGAGACCTCATTACGCTTCTCACTGTCTCAGAATCGAAAGGCTACAAAAGCGCTTTCTACACCACCTCACCTTTTCGTGTGGAAAATTGAGATCACTTAAAACCTATACGGATAGGCTTGCGTACTTTAATTTAAGTAGCTTGGAAGATAGGAGAAAAATCCTTGATTCGCTTTTCTTATATAAAACTATCAACAGCATGTACGACAACCCATCTCTAGTACAAAATTTTTATTTTAAAGTTCCTAGGTATTCTCGGAAACAATCTAATCTTCTCGAAGTTCCTAGTCGGAGGTCTATTTTGGGCAATAATACCCCTATGTCTCGATTTTGCGTAATTGTTAACGAAAAGAAAGCTTTGGATCCTTTCGGTGACTGTTTGTATAAGTATCGCCGAAACGCGATGGAATGTATTTAATATATTTCAGTCATATTCACTGATGATTTCTAATTTTTTTTTTTTAATTACTTTAATTTTGTTAAACATCAACATCAACATCAAATTTTTACATTATAATTTTATATTTATCTCTCTGTAGTTAATTAATTGATTTTATATTATCGATTCTTTTAATTTATTTTTTTTGCATGTATTGTTTATTTTATTGTGTAAAGTAATTAGATACATGGTTATATAGTACATATTATTGCAAGTGGTATTCACTTTAAAGGGTAATGCATTTAGCTATAACAATTTAGATTTAAGTAACTGTTACTGTATGATTTAATGTAATTACCACTGGTGGATCTTAATAAATAAAATAAAAAAAAATAATAATAATTAAATTCAATATGCAAACGATTTTTTTATTTTTAAAGAAGTAGATTTTTTTAACTACTTAATACAAAAAAATATATATAATACCCGTCGTTTAGACGGATGGTTAGCTTAAACAAGGACACACGAAGGTTAGATATTTAGAGTTAAGTAAATAATTCAGTAGTTTAAGCGGGCGAAGCCGCGAGCGAGTCGCTAGTATAAAATATTTGGCGCAATGTTGTTGCTTCCATTCCCACTCGGGTAAATAAAATATTAAATATTTTCATTTGGCGTTGAGTTCCGACACTCTACATGTACAGTCTCAAGAATCCCTCATCATCGTCCTGCTATGTATGGAATCTGGCGTCGTTGAGTTCCACCACTAAGCACGCAATGCCTCCAGAATTCGGCGGAAAGTGGGGAACAGAGTCTTTTAACACTAGGTTCCCTCTGCCTCCCCTGCTGTGTGCGGGATACAGCGTGAAGCTGATATTTTTTAAAGTACCTATCTCTTATTGATATTTTAGGATATTTGTTGTTTATCTTTTTCTAATAAGATGAGTTCTCCGTTCACCATCTTTAATTTGTACTCGGGTTGTAGTAATAAATCTAATTGGTCTTCGGAGGAATAAATCTAGGATCCCTAGGTAAAAAATTGAAAGTGAAAAATGGCAAATGTTTTTATCATTCTTTTGAATTACTAAGAAGTATATTTTTAATGATTTATCTGTTTTTTGCAAAACAATTGTTATTTATGTATTTTTTAAATTATACTATGTACTAGAGGCCGTCGTGGCCCAGGGGCACAAGAGTGTGACTGAAATGCGGCGGTTTTAGATTCGATCCCCACTCGAGAAGATGAATTATTATTTTTTAATAGTTTCATTTGTTTGCTCTGGCACTCTGGCACGAAGGCACAAGCCCGGCTTTGAGTTCCGCCACTTAACACGCATTGCATCGAAAAATTCGGCGGAAAGTGGGGAGCGAAGTGTCTTATCACTATATTCCCTCTGTCTACCCTCCCGTGTGTGGGATACAGCGTAAAGCTGATTTTTTTACTATGTATGTAATCGAAAACTACCTTAGTTAGTAGTTGAAAACGGTAATAAAAGTTAAAAAAAAATGTTAATTTGTAATTTTTTACTTTCGATACTTTACCTAGAGACCGTCGCAATTATTTTCATTTACCCGCTCTAGCAACACAAACTGAAGCGTTGAGTTTCGTCACTCACGAGATAAAATGGACTAAAGAAGAGAAAAAAAAAACTAATTAAATAACAATGACTAATTACTAATAATTACTAACTATTCAAATCGTTGTTACGTTTGTCACGCAACACTGTCATTAAACAAAAAAAAAATTAAGTAGCTTCTATTCTGTAGTAATAGTAGCATTGGTTCTATGGTAGTATGTATTTTTCTTTTTATTATTGTCTGTGATATGAATATAACATAGTAATACTTTTTAGTAAACGGAAAAGAAATTGTCGAAGCGGGAATTGAACTCGCGCCTCTTGGATTCCGTCCATATGTATGTATGGCTTTGAACGTAACGATTGGTAGTCGAAGCGCTTGGACGGTATCCAAAAGGCGCGGGTTCAAATCGCACTTCATTTAAATTGTAGTAGATAGAATTTAATAAAATTTGAGCGTCTGTGATTTTAAAGAATATACGATACTAAAATTTAAACAAATAATTTTTAAATATTTATCTCTTTGTCTGTCTGTCTCTTTGAAACAAATGAATTGAATCTTATGGGCCTTTCATTGACCAATAGAGGTGGTCACGGAACAACGTAGCGTTTTATCTTACTTAATCAGCTTCACGCTGTATCCCGCACACATCAGGGTAGGCAGAGATAACCTAGTGTTAAGACACCGTTCCCCACTTTGTGCCGAATTCTGGAGGCATTGCGTGTTGAGTGGCAGAACACAACGCCGCGCTTTGCCTCGACACCAGAGCGAAGAAATGGAAATATAAATTTAAGTAAATATTTCATCTCCTCGAGTGGGGATCGAACCCGCAACCAGTCGGTTTTACAGTCACACCTCGCGCCGCTGCGCCACGACTGGCCTTACTTTGCGTGGAAAAAAAACATGTTTGTTGTGCACGCGTACCTACCTACGAAATAACTAAACATTGCTCTATTAAATACGACCATTCCCAAAAGATTAAAAATTACAATGCATTGACTGTATGACAATATATTCGTAGATAACCATAACAAAAGAGAAAGAAGCGGACGAAGCCGCGAGGTGGTCTACTTTTTCCATGTGACCTAATTCAGTAGTAAAAAGTATTTACAGTTCTTCGCTCTGGTGTCGAGTTCCGCCGTAAACCGCGACGTTGAGTTCCGTAAACCTTCCTCAACCCGCTAAGCCTCCAGAATTCGGCGTTGAATGTGGAACAGAGTGTCTTAACACTAGGTTCCCTCTGTCCATCCTGCTGTATGCGGAATACAGCGTGAAGCTCATTTGATTTAAGTTTTATTTCTTAATATTTGCGACGTCCTTTATTGTAATTGCAATAACCTTTATTAAATAGGCGAAAATATGATAATAAAACATCAATAATTATTAGGTACTTAGAAAATGACATCCATAAAAGGTAAGTCTGAGTTTTTTATTTACTAATTTGAATATTTTTCGAAAAATGTTAAAGTCAAAAATAAAGCAGTGTTTTATTCTAAACGCAGTGGCTGTGAGTTCAATCTCCACTCGGGGCGATGGTAACATTTAATGTATCTTCATTTTCCCGCTCTGGTAGAAGATGCGCGGCGTTGAGCTCCACCATTCAACATGCCATCGATTGCAGACACGGCGGGCAAGAGTGTCTGAAAACTAAATTCTCTCTGCATACCTGCCGTGAAAATGTAAAAAAAAATAAAAATACTCTCTACGGGTAAAAAAAAAACATAAAAATACTCTCTGCAGATACGCTCTTAACATGCATTGTTTCAAAATCTTTCGAAAAATAGAGAACGAAGGATTATAAGAATAAGTTTTCTACGCCTACCGAATCCGCACTACGCCCGCTTGTATTTAAGTTGTTTATATATAAAAGTGTAAACCTCACAGTTGCACCAAATGAGCGGTATGTAAAATATGAATTCAGGTACTTGATGAGGTCAGTTATTTTTTTAATTTACTTTACAATATTGAATTTGTTTTACATATGCGGTGCTTACGAAAAATAAAAGATTTACTTGACAATTTATTTTACTTTTTATGTTATTGTGTTTGAAGTTTATCGTTTATTGTTTTTTTCGTATACTTTAGGGTTCCGTACCTTTTAAAGAAAAAAGGAACGCTTAGAGATATCGAGTTCAAAATCAAATCATATACTCAGATCTATGGCCTCATGATGTCCTGAAAAAAAAGTATTTATGCATTTACTTAAAAAAAAGATTTGGTCGTTTGGTATTTTGACACTATCATGGAAATCAAAATTTATGACGTACTTCCGGTTGATATAGAATTATGAAATTTGGCAGCTAGCATCTACAAGTAGTACTAGTTCAAATAAAATAATCTGAAAACTAAACATTTGTGCTAATAATCTTAAAAAATAATAGGCTTAAATAGCAAAACATACGTATTAGTGTCTAGTTCAGGAAAAAATATGAAAATTATAATATACATTTGTGGTAAAATCAAGGGCAAAATTAGTTATTAAATCCCCCAATTCAAGTGAGGTATCAGATGAAAGGGCTCTGGCTAAGCTAAGCTTGAATTTCAGAAAAAGCTCGAGAACTTCAATTTTTGTACGGAACCCTTGGTGGGGGAGCCCGAGTCGCGCTTGTCCGGTTTTTATAATTTATATTCTGATGACAATTAGGGTTTGTCAACACTAAAATTTATGGGCTCTTTGACTATCATTTTCATATATTAAAAAAATAAAAATAAAATAAGTGCATTTTATAGGTACGTAATGTGTATATTTTTGCATATTCATTTGTAAAAAGGTACTATAATTTTGTTTCTCATGTGTAGTCGTGGTTTTGAGGATAGTAACGACACACTTCAATATAACTTCTTTATTGCAAATGATCGGGCAGAGTTCCCTCTTACTTGAAGTTTCAATACAGTAATGGCGTCCCTAACATAGGCTGCCTTATTTATACTATTTATTTTACAAATAATAATATCAATTTAACCAATCATTCTACGAATAAATATCAAATATTAGTTACAATAATTCTACTTATATTTATGCATTTATCATTGATTATATTTAAATTACATAGCCTCTTTTATAATTATATTAAACTAAAACGATTAATGCTAAGGAAGTAAGCTTTAGGCGCCATTTAGATAATAACATTGAAACACAATATTTAGTGAAAGATTAACTACAAAAGCTTGTTATTATATCATAAATTAATATTCAAGTAATTACTGTGCTATTGAAAGATTATGTAATCTTATTAAATTGATTATTCTAATAACAAAAAATAGACCGGAAATTAAATAGTATGGTAAGCGGAAAGCGCTTACAATAATATAGATTATTAATTATAAATATAGATTATTAATTGTATTTATGTAATCATTCAAGTAGTTTTAATATTCATAGTTTATTAATTGATCGATGCAGACGTTGATAACACATGTCATATGCAAATTAGATTTTTTAAATAGGCATACATTTTTGTGCACTAAAATGGCTTACTTTCCTATTTTAATTAACATTTTCATTTATTATAAAAAAAAATTGAATTTTTTTAAACACTGTCTCTGCGTAGGTAGTTTTATATTAATCCACGCGGCTTCTCCCGCTTAAGCTTAATGCTATATTTTAGCCAAAGTAAACAAAATATTTACATAAATTGTAGCCTATGTATTATTTTGATGTATAAGCTATATCATATTAAGGTTTCACCTAAATCCGTTTAGTAGTTTAAACCTGAAATTGGAACAAACATCCATACGCACAAACTGTCATATTTATAATATTAGTAGGATAATATATGAAAATTTAAACACGGTGGCGATGGTGGTAGTAGCAGCTTCATTTCCCCATTTTGTTAATTTGGAGTACGGCGGAAGCGGAGAACACAGTGTACCTTAGTACCTTTCTATCTATCTTGATATATATGAGAGAAAATACATGTTGCTGAAAAAGAAATCTAGTAAACATATTGCCATAAAACTCAATGTCATATTATGCCTAGCAAAAGTACTGTGTGGCACTTTTCATTTAAACATGATTGGGAACGGAGTGTCTTAACACTAGGTTCCCTCTGCCTATTCTGATGTGTGCAGGATACAGCGTGAAGCTGAAAAAAAAAATGATAACTATCCATGTCCTCTCTGTACACCCCTTTGCATTTCATTTAGTCTCTCCTCTTCCAAAAGCTTGCCTCGAAAAGTCACTCTTATAGGGTGCCTTTTGTACTGTCCCTAATATTAATATATATCATGATGTGAGCAATGGCGTAAACTGGTTACATTTACTATTTTCATGTGCTCTTGTAACAAGACAAAGAGCGGCGTTGAGTTCCGCCGCGTAAAGTGGGAAATGGAGTGTCCTAATACTAGGTGCCATCTGCGTATATGTGATATATAGCGTGAAGCTGAAACAACTAAGCTGTTTTTTTTTAAGGTGTAAATGATATTCTTCTTTTACTTTATCCCCTCGAGAAATTCGAATTTAAGATCCAAGCCCGCGTTTACTCCGACACGTCTCAACTTTCACCACGACAGTAGAAATATTCTTTGATAAGCCAACGTAAATATATTTGTAGTATAAATTTTATTTTCTATATAATATATGATGAGGAATGACACTATATGGAATTATAAAATATATGATTTTACCTGAGTTGTACATTTCAAATAACTAGAGGTTATGACACATTCTAAGTATACCTGACCTTCTAAGGAAACGTGAGTATATCCACAGGCATTGTGGGTTACATCGAATCGATTAACTTAGTCTAATATGAGACCTCCCGGACGCCCAAGGATAACGTGCAAGGTGGAGGTGGACGAGCAGTGAGGAAGACCCTGGCAGCTGATGCTAGGAAATATCTCGTTTCTTCGAGTAGGAATCGAACCGACAATCTGCCTCTACGCCACGACCGGCTTTAGATTTAAGTTGTTTTTCAGAAAAAGTGCAAATCTCATTGTTGCACCAAATGAGCGATATGTAAAATATAATACCTACTTATAACCTTATTATCGGGTATTTCAGGTCAAGACTTTTTTTTTAATTACTTTTTTTCCAGTCTTTTGTAAAAGGTTGTTTGAATTAGTTTTACAAATGCGCTGTTTACGAAAAAAAACGTTTTACATATTTTAATTTGTGTTAAATTTTATTATTGTTTTTTCGACAGTTGCTGGCAGCATAAACCGGTACTGACGCTTTCCTAGATAAATAAAAAAAAAATAAAAAAATCAGCTTCACGCTGTATCCCGCACACAGCAGGGTAGGCAGAGGAAACCCAGTGTTAAGACACTCCCGTTCCCCACTTTCTGCCGATTTCTGGAGGCATTGCGTGTTGAGTGGCAGAACTCAACGCCGCGCTTAACCTCGACACCAGAGCGAAGAAATGGAAATATAAATTTAAGTAAATATTTCATCTCCTCGAGTGGGGATTGAACCCACAACCAGTCGGTTTTACAGTCACACCTCGGGTCGCTGCGCCACGACCGGCCAGATAAATAAACTATCCAATACAAGTATCCAATTCGACCTACTAGTTCTTGAGATTAGCGTGTTCAACTAAACAAATCTTCCGCTTTTTAATATTACTATAGTTTAAGATCTCCTTCTTCAGCTTGCGTGCTTCTTCTTCAGATTGCATTGCTTGCGACATCAGAGCGAAGAAATGAAAATGAAAATAATCCCTTCCCCCGAGTGGGAATCGAATCCACAACCGCCCCGACTAGATGCTGTGCCGCTGAGCCACAACGGCCTCAATTGTTAATATTCTATATTTTTTAAAAAAGTCTTCGATTACTTACCGAGTGACTAACAGACTACACAAATGGGCTAAAAAATTTTAAATTTCAAAGACACACTAATAAAATTTAAAATATGACCAGAAATTCCTTGGGAACAGAAAAGAATTAGGATTTTTTTGTTTTATAGAAGATACTACAGAAGATAGAAATGAGAAAAATATATAGTATAGTCAAAAAGTCCACACAAAAAAAATACGAACAGTGATTAGTGTTTTAGGTAATCTTCCAATATAGTTGTCAAAAAATCAGTAAAATAAAATATTTCAAAGTGCCTATCGTATGAATATTGTGAAGTATAGAACGGAACTAAAATACTAAATTTCAAGACTAACTTTATGAAAATGACTTTTCAATTATAACAACAATAAAAAAAAATTAAGAAAACACTAAAGAATCAATGCGTCATTGCATTTAATACTTTTATTGTGATAGAAAGGTAAAACATGCCTTGTGTAGAGTTAAGGCACTCTAGGGTTGAACAGCGTTATCGATATATTGAAATTTCATATAAAAAATCTGAAAAGAAAGATTTAAATTCGCATTTCTTAGATAATACGTTTAAGTTATTTATTTTTAGGTTTCCGTACCTCAAAAAGAAAAAGACGCAACCCTTATAGGATTGCTTAATTGTACGTGTGTCCGTTTATCAAGACTTATCTCGAGATTTTGCAGTATCAAGCTGAAATAAACACCAAATATTCAGCATTATAGTCCCTTGGAGCACAGAAAATAGAAAATAGCTCTTCTAAGAAAATGCATTTAAAAGATAAGAAAAGCAATTGCGCATCATTTTTGTTTACCGAGTTTCTTTGGTGAGTGAGGCCGACTCGCACTTGACTAGTTTTTTCTAATATAAGGGCTTTAGCGCAATATTTAACCTAGCTATTATTTATCACTCGATTTGACATGCGGCTTTGGCTGAGTTGCATATAACATATGCCACATTCTAATTTGCCAACGTACAGGGAAAAATATAAACATTCCATTGAAAATATAAACATTTGCCTATAATATAAGCTATAGATAGCCTTCCTCGGTAAAAGGACTATCCAATACAACTTTTATTTAGAATTTTCAAGTTTGTCACTTATATTTTTAGGAAGATACTGTTAATTCCTTGATTTTTCTGTAGAAGTTAAATTATTAATTGACTGTAAAATAGTAAATTATTATTATATTATTTTCTTTTGTGAATAATATTTTCAAAAAATATATTAAAAAAAAATCGATTGTTACAAAAAGTAAAAGACGCAATGGCGCATTAAAAGAGATATAAGAACAGAACCTACATACATAATATGTATAATTTTTCAAATTCAAAATATTCTTTATTAAATTAAGCTATTACAAACACTTTTGAATCGCACGTTACATAGAAATGTCAGTAGTGTCAGTCCCTCAGGACTCTACCATTAGTGAGGAAGGCAGTTCTATTGAGAAAACTCAGCGAGAACAATCGTTGGTTTTTGTTGTAATTTTCTTTTGTTGTTTTTTTTTCTTTGAATTTATATAGTTTTTTCTTAATTTGACTTAAGTGTCATTTATATTTCCATTTCTTCGCTCTGGTGTCGAGGCAAAGCGCGGCGTTGAGTTCTGCCACTTAACACGCAATGCCTCCAGAATTCGACAGAAAGTAGGGAACGGAGTGTCTTTCACTAGGTTCCCTCTGCCTACCCTGCTGTGTGCGGGATACAGTGTGAAGCTGATTTATTTATTTTTATTTGTATAGTTTTTTCTGTCCATTCGGCAAAAATTCTCAAACTAGTTGTATATAATTTTTCCTAAAACTCAAACATTATATTTAATTTATCTATACTAAATAAATAGTATGTAAAGCTAAACCGCAATAACCCGAAACTCTTAACGTCAGATCAGGATATCGCACAGGGCATCTCTAACAATAATAATTTTCAATTTTATTTATACATAATATTCTTTTCAGCTTGAACTATAAATAATTCAATGGACCAAAGGTCTCTCATTCATATACAAGAATTCAAATGAACGTGTGGTTGGCGCTGTCACTGTACACTTCGACGCGTCTCGTAAAAGTATCGACTGTTCTTGTATAGAATTTATATAATATTTGTTTTTTAAACTTTGGTTGTTTTTTTTTAATATTTTAAATAATTTAAAAATGTACCAAGAAACGTCGGATGTCAAATCCAAAATGGATAAAAATAGATTCGAGAATTCCATCAGTGAATTGAGGAGCAAAAGTTTTGTGACACAAACCGACTTGCTGAATTATGGTAAGTTATTTAAATTCAGATGTTAATTCTGTTATAGCGTGCATCAGGCAATGTAGCGTGCGACTGTAAATGTCATAGGCTGTGGATTCGATTCTCACTCGAAGAAATGAAATATTTATTATTTTCATTTCTTCGCTCTGGTGTCAGGGGAGAGCGCTGCGTTGAGCTCCGCCACTCAATGCATCGTCCCCTCAAAATTGGATATGGAAGTGTCTTAACACTAGGTTCCCTTTGCCTAATCTGTTATGTCCGGCATACAGCTTGAAGCTAAAGAGGTGCGTGGCTCAGTTTCTATTATATACGTGATAAAGCATAAAACTTATAAATAAGTAGGTATGTACAAAGTATTTAATGTCAATAGTCATTGTCAAATGACATTATTTTAAACTATCCACTATACATAATAAAATAGAAAACAATTTCTAGGTAGGCAGAGGGAACGTAGTGCTAAGACACTCCGTTTCCCAATTCTCGGCCGAATGAAGTGAAATTGTGTGTAGAGTCATTGAGTGGCGTATATCAATATCTTTTGTTTCGTTGTCATAGCGGAAATTTAAAAAAATAATGAACTTCTCTAAGTGACTGATAATCGAATCCACAACCGTCGCGCTTACAGTCTGCGCCGCCGCACCACGACGGCATACGACCTAATGAAGATTCTAAAAATATTATTAACTACAATAATAATTTATATTAATATATCGTAAATTGGACAGAATGTGATAAAGATTATTTTAACACAAAGCCCTTTCCTCTGATAAAAAGCGCAAAGCAGCTTTCAAAATTTAGATATTAATTTCATCAGCGAATACAATATAATAAGAAAACAAGTGTGAGTCGGCCTCTCTTCCGAAGGGTTCTGTACTATATATATACTATATTTTTATAGTATATATAAAAATTACAAAAAAAACAATTTTTGTTTAGGTGCCCCCTTAAATATTTATTTTATTCTGTTTTTAGTATTTGTTGCTATAACGTTAACATCAAAGTTAGTTAACGTTAACATTAAAATCATCTGTAACAATTTCAACTGTCTATTTATCACGGTTCATGAGATATAGTCTGGTGACAGACGGTCAGACAGATAGCGAAGTCTTAGTAATAGGTTCCCGTTTTACCCTTTGGATTTGGAATTTTCCGTTCTTTATGCAATCTAAATTTTAAATAATAGAAAAATAATTAAGCAAAAGTTAATTAAGATAAAGCCAAGACGCAGATAATATATATTTGTTAAAATCATTTGTTCTGATAAAAAATATAATAGTATTAATTTAAATATTTTAGAAATTTACATTTTAATTATATTTTTTATCTGTCACGTGTGTGGGTGTGTGTTCTTTTATTAAAACGTATATGCGATTTTTAAAACATCGTTTTAAGTTATTTCAAATAAAATTTGAACATAACGGATTTATTTACAACAATCGACACCCACGCGGCTTTTGATCCTTATTCAAGTGTATTTAAGAAAAAAATATTAACAATTTTAGTATAATTATTATATTATAATAGATTTAATTTATTTTAGTACAATATAGATAATATTGTTTGTTATGCACTGAATAAATCGTAAGTAAGTATATTTTTGATTTTGCTCGCTAAAATTGACATATTAAATGGCGAAAAATATATAATCATTTCACATCTATGTAGAGTTCTATATGTATACAGGTACAAGCCCTCTCTATCTTTGAGTGCTAGTTTAATAATAATCGGTTCAGCTGGGCTGGAGCTAAGCTCGAACAAACACAGAGACAGAAAGACAAAAATTTTAAAATTGTTTATTTGTGTCGTATCGTGTAAATAAATATCCATATGGATATGCACTAAAAAAGACACAGTGACGTATATTGAAATCACACAAAAATCCTTCAATTTTATCTATATGCATAGATATATGGAAACAATCTAAGATTGGTTATCTATATTTATAATATATAAGTAAGAAAAATAAATTTAAAAGTAAGCGCATGTGCAAAGGCAGTTTTTCCCGCATTAAATCCTATTCCGATCCCAATTTTTTTAATTTTGAAGTGTTTATTATCATTATACAATCTCGAGGTTTTTCTATCATTATAGAAATAATTATTTTACGAACAATATCAAACAAGAAAACACTGAAAACTAAAGATTCAGCCTATTTAATAAATCAAACAGTTATCTATATATATAAAAGGACATGTACCTGACTGACTGAGGTAAGCAGCCGTAACCGCTGTGCGTAGAAACGTGAAATTTGGACAGATGTTCATTTTCATAATCTGGACATCCACTAAGATGATGTTTTGAAAAATTTTAACCCTAAAGGGATGAAATTGGGGTTGAAAGTTTGTATGGAAAAAAATTTTAATCGGCACCGATTTTATAAAATTTAAAATTCAGACTCTTAAAAATATTTCATTGAACACGTGTTTCGTGGTTTTTTTTAGTATTCGCCCCTAAGGGCGCAAAGAAGCAGGCGAAGCTGTGCGCGCCCCTTAGTATAGTATAAAACAACTGTTTTAAACGTTTTTTAAAAATCATTATTTTGGGTTCCATTACACTAAGCACGCACACACACAGCTTCACATTGAATTCCGCAAACAGTAGGGTAGGCAGAGGGAACCTAGTGTTAGGACACTCCATTCCACACTTTTCGCTGAAATCTGGAGGCATTGCGTGTTGAGTGGCGGAACTCAACGCCAAGCTTTGCCTCGACACCAGAGCGAAGAAATGCAAATATAAATTTAAATAAATATTTTATTTCCCCGAGAGGGGATCGGACCCACAACCAGTCGATTTTGCAGTCATACTTTGCCCCCCTGCGCCACGATTGGCCTCAAACATTACACTAATAATTTAATAGTTTTTCCATTTCATCTTTCATGCACAGACACCGATTAGTTACGATTTTATTATAAGTATAGATGTATGTTACATTCCCTTATCTTACATCGTTCCGGGAAACCGCCGATGAAGACTTCACACAGCATTTCCCATTGTTTGCTGTGTGAAATTATTATATTAATTAAAATATTAATTTAAATTATTAATATAATAATATTACACAGCAAAGAATTATTATTTTTCTAGGGATAAAGCGTGAAACTAAGTTAAGTTTAACAAAGAGATCTTAAAATTGTAACAATTAGATATTTATTAATTACTTGTATGAACTATCATTTTTCACCCATTCTTTAAATCAGTGGTTTCCAACCAGTGGTCCGCGGACCACCAGTGGTCCGTAGAAGCATGAATATGGTCCGCGAACGATTTTAATTTTATGACTGGGGATGGTGAGGCGAAGTTTCTGTTTAATTATAACAGTTAATTTTTATTATACCTACATGCTTAGTGGTCCCTGCCACCAAGAATGATATAAAAGTGGTCCTTGATCAAGAAAAGGTTGGGAACCCCTGCTTTAACCCTTTCACGACTACGGGGACACATTTGTCCCAGATGATAAAATTGAAGGTAGTCAGGAAAAAAGAAACAGATATGTGTTTTTTTTTGTCAATTAGTTTCTCGAAGTACCTTTTTATTATTTGATTATATTTAATTAGCTATCCAATCATCATACTTTAACTTATTAGCATTAAAAAGTGGCTGTTTGCTCCGCGCGGAATACCAATACTTTAGAAATAGATTTCAAGGAGTAAAAGTGACGTTTAAGGTTTTATTTCCTAAAATATTGATTCAGTGGTAAGTGTTTATTAAGTTTGTACACTTAAAATACATTTTTTTATGCTTTCTACTTGTATAAGTCGTCGTAAACCAAAAGGGACAACATTGTCCCTATGGTCTATGAAGGAGCTATTTTGCACATAAATTTTGTTGCAAAAAAAATTCATTATTACCCTCAATTATTTATTTTTATATTTTCATACTATATTTTGAAAGGGATGTGGAATTTTTGAACTCAAGGAAGATGAAATTCGAAATATTTTAATGAGATTTTATAATTACTATGACGACAATTTACTGCTTGACGAAGAAGATCAAAAACTATTGACACAGAATGATGATCAAGGCGCATGATGTAAAGATACATCATTGCAACATCTAGAAATAAAAAGCATATCACCTGAACTTTCAACTTCTGCAGTAAATCCTACCATAGTACCACAATGCAACAGTCAACCTGATTACGTGCAATCAGAGAACATACATTCCAAATGTTCTTCCTAATGTGGAGTATCAATTCAGAAAGATACTATTGATATATTTGTTTCTACAAAAAAATACTTTAGTTCAAATCATAGAGTCAGTTCAGATAATAGAACTAAATAAAGATATATAATACAACAAAATATCTCCTGTAGAAACATACGTTGTAAAACGACGTAAAACTGTAGTCAGCAGAGAAAAATTATGTGTAATGTCCAAGTATAGTAGATCACGTTATAGTAATAGTATATCACATTAAAAATATGCGTGAAATTGATCTTACGAAGCAACATAATGTGCTAGGAACTAGATCGGAAATCTAAAATGAAGCATTATCTACGATTATTCTTTGATTTGTTTGATATGGCTGTCAATAACTCGTATACATATATTGTATACAAAGGTTTACAATGAAAAAATGGAAGGAAGTCTTTTTACCACCCTACAGCAAGGCAAAAGGTAAAGAGCTTTAGGCAAGTCGTAGCTTGGAGTTTATTCAACGGCTTTACTACCAGACACCTCTGTGTCTATCCAAGAACATGTCTATGTTCTTATTTGAAAAGTAAGTGTCGTACGAAAATCTACAAAGCCACAGTTACCATTACAAACAATAGATGAAGCCAGTGTCCGCAAGAGACGCGTAAATTGTGCCAAGAATAAGGAGGAAAACCGTACAAATGATAGTTGTGCTGATCTGTAAAGTTCATCTCTGCTATACAAATGAAAGAAATTATTTCGCTGACTTTCATAACCAGTATAATTTTACTATTAGAGTATTTAGGTGAAGTAGTATATTATTTCGTTGAAAAATAAGAATATGTGTAATAATCATAGCGATTTGTTTTATTAAACCCCCTACTTAATTTATAAATCATATAATTATAAAGATGATTTTTATGACAATAAGTTACCTCCTACGACCACAGGGACAGCCGTGTCCCATAAAAAAACACAAAAACTAAAACTAAATTTAATATTTTTCTTTAAAAATATGTTTTTTAGATCCACAATAAGTTATATTAAACAGTTAAAATGAACGCAACACCTCTCAAAACCTTATGGTCCTGAAAGGGTTAAATGAATCTTTAAATTAAAAAAAACTGACAAGGTTCCCACTTTGAGCATATTCAACCACCTATTTAGATATAAGTTTTATTACAATCGGATCATAAATAAAAAAATATATCAATTCAAAGTAAGTTGTTCAACAAAATTGCTATTTGCTAAAAGAGTTTTCAATTCAATGTTTCAATGTTTTATGGAATTGCTAAATTGCTAAATCTTTGGTTTTCATTGTTTTGTTGTTTGATATTATTTGTAAAATTTTTATTTGTCATGATGATAGAAAAAATATGACTTTCTAAATATGATATGACTAGAGGGCGCGCGCGGCTTCGCCCGCTTATTAGGAGTGATTTCTAAGAAAACCATGTTCAATAAAATATTTTTAACAGTCTGAATTTAAATTTTTATAAAAATCGGTGCCAATTTAAAGATTTTTCCATATAAACTTTTAACCCCTCATTTGAACCCTTAGGGGGTGAATTTTTAAAAACCATGAAACATGTGTTCAATGAAATATTTTGAAAAAATCGGTGCAGTTTTTTTTTTTCCATACAAACTTTCAACCCCTACTTCATCCCTTTAGGGTTAAAATTTTTGAAATTCCCTTCTTAGTGGATGTCCAGAATATGAAAATAAACATCTGCCCAAATTTCACGTTTCTACCACCAGCGGTTACGGCTCTGCGTGCGTCTTACCTCAGTCAGTCAGCACAAGTCCTTTTATATAGATGATAAAAACATCGAAATTTCAATATTTAGGATTCTTCAATGTAAATTGACCTTATGTCTATACAACCAATCACGGACTGACAGTAAGGAAATTTTAAAAGATTATATTATTTTCTTTCTTATGTAATATGTTTTTGTTTGTTATTATTATATAAATAAAATTGAAGGATCTGTATGTAATTTAAAAATGAATGTGCTTTTTCAAATGCATTACCTATATATTTACATATTTACACGATACGGAAACAGGAACAAACAATATTAATATTTTTGTCTGTCTTACTGTTTGCCCATACCTTCTGAACTGGTTGTTATGGAACTAATATTGAAAGTTAGAGAGGGGTTTGGAGCAACGTACACCCTATATTTTATTCTGAATTTTCGCGTAGAATATTACAAATAAAAAAAAAACACATATTTATTCAGAATTTTTTTTCACGCTGTATCCCACAGTGTAAACAGACGAAACAACAGTGTTAAGACGCAACGGTCCCCATTTTCCGTCAAATTTTCTGAACTGAACACGCAATGCCTCGAAAAGCCACGCTAAGCCTTATTACCAGAATAAGAAAATGAAAATATTAATAAACAATAAGTCATTCCCCTGAATGGGAATCGAACTCACAACCGTGTCGTTTACAGTCAAACACCTGTGCCGCTGTGTCACGACGGTCCCAATTATAATTTTAAAATAATATACCTTGATTACACTTACTTTTTTCTGTAGAAGGTGGTGCTGTAACAGAAGAATATCAGCGACAGTACAGACGTTCCTTAGAAGATCCTGAGGGTTTCTGGGGCGAAGTCGGTAAATATTTAGAGTGGACTCGACCGTGGGATAAGGTGCTGGATGACAGCAACCCGCCATTCACTAAATGGTACGTAACGTAAAATTTTAGTTAATTAGTATATATTACAGTATTAGTATATATTACAAATGGTTGAGGCCAGTGGTGGCGCAGCGGCACGAGGTGTGACTGTAAACCGACTGGTTGTGGGTTCGATCCCCACTCGAGGAAATGAAATATTTACTTAAATTTATATTTCCATTTCTTCGCTCTGGTGTCGAGGTTAAGCGCGGCGTTGAGTTCTGCCACTCAACACGCAGTGCCTCCAGAATTCGGCAGAAAGTGGGGAACGGAGTGTCTTAACACACTGGGTTCCCTCTGCATACCCTGCAGTGTGCGGGATACAGCGTGAAGCTGATTTAATTTTACAAATGGTGAACACTCAGGTTATATTTACAATCGACTTAAAATATAGTAAATATTTTCATTGGAATTCGGTAGGCGTGCGATATGGATGGTTTAATTATATTTTATTAATCACACTCTATCCCGCACCTATGTGGTAGACAGAGGGAACCTAGTGTTAAGACAATTCGTTCTCCATTTTCCGCCGAACTCTGGAGGCATTGCGTGTTGAGTGATGGAACGAACGCTTTACTTCGACACCAGAGCAAGAAATGAAAATATAAATTAAAATAAATATTTCATTTCCTCGAATGGAGATCGAAACCACTACCAGTCGCGTTTACAGTCACACACTTGTGCCCCTGCGTCGCGACTGGCCTCAATATTTTATTAAATATATAAAATAATATAAATTGACTTAGTTATAAAATTCTTAAAAATTGGTGGGCATAATAAAACTGTAAGCAATGTTATTATATACCTATATTATGAAATAATTGTAGTTGTTTCCTTGATCAAATTTCGAAAAAAATACGTTGTATGGAGGACCAACGAAGGACGCTGTACGGTAAAAAAATATGCAACGCAATAAGACAAAGCATCTTAAAAATAGATCGAGTTAATTATATACATAAAATAATTTTATTATAAATAAATAAAATAAATCAGCTTCACGCTGTATCCCGCAGCAGGGTAGGCAGAGGGAACCTAGTGCTAAGACACTCTGTTCCCCACTTTCTGCCTAATTCTGGAGGCATTGCGAGTTGAGTGGAACAGAACTCAACGCCGCGCTTAACCTCGATACCAGAACGATGAAATGGAAATATAAATTTAAGTAAATATTTCATCTCCTCGAGTGGGGATCAAACCCACAACCAGTCGCTTTTACAGTCACACCTCGTGCCGCTGCGCCACGACTGGCCTCGAATTTTATTATTTATAAAACAGCAAATTTTATTATAATTATGCCTAAAGTGATTTTGTTATAGGTGGGTAGGCGGAGAGCTGTCAGTTTGCTACAACGCGGTAGACCGCCACGTGGAGAACGGCCGCGGAGACCAGGTGGCGCTGGTGTACGACTCTCCCGTAACGGACACTGTTAAAAGGATTACCTATGCTGAATTACAAGATCAGGTAAAAATCCTAAAATATTCATACAAAAATACCTACATCAAGCGAAATATTTACAAAAAAAAAATAATAAAAAAATTTGAATTTTCCTCTTTCGACCTTTATTTCCAAAATTCCTATTTCAATTCCTAATTGACCGTCGATTTGAGATATTTCTGAATATACACTCTCGTCGTCATCGATTCGATTCACAAAGTGTCTTTTAATTAATAGTTTTATTTTCTTACCCTCATTTTGTTTCCTAATATCATTTTACCTTTAATGTAAATACCATATAAAAGTATTTAAAATAGGAGATAGTATACAGAATAATGTTGATTTTTTTGTCGAAAAAGTCGAATTAAATAAAGCTCAGCGTTAGTTCCACTATTCAGAGAGTAATATCTTCAAAATGACCAGAAAGAAGACTAGAATGTACTGTTTTAACATTAAGTTATTTTATGCCCATATTTTGCCCATCTCATGGGCGTGAGAGCAAACCTCCCCCTTGAAAATATCTCTAGATACACCCATTTTTTTATCGCTCTATATACAAAAATATATCTTTTGTGTAGTCACACGCTGATGTCCCTGCTTTATCAAGTATTTGGGGTCAGTTCGGTATAATTGTAGGTCAGTCAGGGAAAGGGCCACGACTGGTCTAAAAATATAGACAATTAAAAAAAAATAATAACTAACCTGATTTAAATTCTTATAAGGAAGTTAAGTTAATAATAAGACGTCCTGGATGTTTAAAGCCACATTTTAACTATTTTAAATTCAAAATAAAATTCAAATGTATTAGTTGAATTTAAATTTATTTCGAATATCATTTTTGGGTTTTATGGTGCTCTTTTTACCCTATTTTCTACCTACCTCCTACCCTATTTCGCACAACGTTTACACATTATAAAATGTAATCATTTAGTACCTATTCGAGGTCAGTTGTGATGCAGGGCACGCTCTTGGTAAAAAGGCAAAGTGCGGCGCTTAGTTCCGCTATTCAACACGCAATGCCTTCAAAATTCGACGGATACTGGGGAACGGAAGTGTCTTAATAAAAACGAAGTGCCTTAACACTAGGTTCTCTAAGCCTACCCTGCTATATACAACGTAGCGTGAAACTACAAAAAAAATAATTAACTATACATCTCTAGGTATCAAGACTAGCTGGTAAGCTGTCCAGCTTGGGCGTAGTCCGAGGATCGCGTGTGGTCATCTACATGCCGCTAGTGCCGGAAGCCGTTGTAGCCATGCTAGCCACGAACAGGATCGGTGCTGTACACTCTGTTGTTTTTGGCGGTAAGTGGAAACAGCAAACACCGTAATTTTTTTCAGAATTTTCTTCAATTTTGATATTTTTTGTTAATTTCTTTAATTTAGCAACGAACAGGCAGAGAAAACTAAATATTTTGAATATAAACACTCCTCGAACAGTTTCAATCGAACCCACAACTTTCATTTTGGAAAACACGACTCAACTGCTATGTCATGTATACTCGTAAATAACTAATACGTAGGTTAAATTATTTATTGCATATTAATTATACAATGTAAATAAACCACCTACGCCCTTACCTTTATAATGTATTTATTATAAATACAAAAACAATTAATTAATTTTAAAAAAAACTTCGCCGTAGTATTTAATTTACAATTTAAATTATTTTTACTATTTTTAAACATTTTTAAAGTGTTATTCCACACTTGGGGAAGAAAAATAGTTATTTAGAAAACGTATAAAAACTTGAACGTAGCGGGGCTCGAACCCGCACATCCTAGAAACCGACCAGGCGCTCTGACCACTAAGCCATACATTCAACGTAGTTCGAGTCCCGCTACGTTCAAATTTTTATACGTTTTCTAAATAAGTATTTTTTATTTTTACTATTTTTTTATTTAGGATTCGCTGCAAGAGAGCTAAGGACTAGAATAGAGCACGCCCAACCAACTGTCATTATAGCTGCCAGTTGCGGTGTTGAACCTAACAAAATAGTCAGGTTGGTGTGAAAAATTTAATATTTTATTATTCTTTATTCTACGCACGAGGTGTGACTGTAAAACCGACTGGTTGTGGGTTCGATCCCCACTCAAAGAGATAAAATATTTACTTAAATTTATATTTCCATTTCTTCGCTCTGGTGTCGAGGTTAAGCGCGGCGTTGAGTTCTGCCACTAAACACGCAACGGCTCCAGAATTCGGTAAAAAGTGTCTTAACACTAGGTTCCCTCTGCCTACCCTGCTGTGTGCGGGATACAGTATGAAGCTGATTTATTTTATTCTACATAGAGATATATAATCAATTACTACGTCGTTTTGTCCAAATAAAGATTGGAAATAGCGGTTGGTAAAATTCGTCATTTTTTTGTAATCAGTAGAAATTAGTTACACAATGGTTTGGATTATTTTTGGTAAATCGATGTGTTTATAATTTTAAATTATTTATATAATAAAATAGTTACTTATGTGTACCTTATGGATCTCAGAATATAATATATAGGTAATTTAGAGAAAACGCAAATATAAAATTCAAATTTCAACTTTTTACGAGATTAATAAATGCACAGTACAATTATTAAATACTAAGGGTCTACTCGCGGCTTCGCCCGCATACCACCTATAATTATTTTATTATGTGCAAGCATAACCTGGCCTTTTGGCATGGCTTGCGAGGACGAAATCAGCAGCAAGGGCGCCCCCTGCTGGACTCCAACCTATGCTTGCGGCCGTAAACGGAGCGTTGAATTATTTTAATTTTACATTTTCTTTACATTTTAATTTTACATACATATATATATATATATATATATATATATATATATATATATATATATATATATATATATATATATATATATATATATAATTTAATTAGTTATAAAATAAAGTCCGCGACACACTATATATATATATATATATATAGTGTGTCGCGGACTTTATTTTATAACTAATTAAATTCAATGTTTCTATAGTACAATGTACATACATATATTTAACTGTTTCTGCAGCGCACGCGGCTAAAGTAATACAATGGCGTTCCTTATTATTATTTAATTATTTAAAGCGTAAAAAATAGTTAAATTTATGTAAGCACATTGAATTGCAAAAACGTTCAATATAATTAATTTAAAAAAAAATCCGCGACACTGTTTATTTTTTATAAATAAGTCACAATACAGTATTGTACAAAAAAATAAAAATTACAAACCTATAGGATTCCTGAGGAACGCAGCTTTCATACAAAACAAAAAAAAAATGAGAATTCGACCAGTAGTTCAAGAGATCTTAGCGTTTAAATAAATAATCAAGCTCTTTCCCTTTTTATATTAGTATAGATACGTCACTACATTATCAACGATGTATTGTATCCTTCTTCTTCTTCTTAAGCTTCTCGCAGCACGCTCTATCCCGCATATAACATGGTAGGTATAGGAACCTTGTGCTAAGACAATCCGTTCCCCATCGTCTTCTTCTGTCTCAATTTTCGAGACCTTGCATGTTGAGTGGTAGAACTCAATCCCGCACTTTTGCTTTGGTACCAGAGTGAAGAGTAAAAATTTTTATTCTTAACTAGCGGCCTGCTCGCGGCTTTGCCCGCTTGAATTACATGATTATTCATTTAAGAAATATAGATATTACAAACAGCCTTAATTATTAAATAATTGATTTGGATAAGTACTCACGATGTTCTTTGTAAAATAACTTATTATTTATTTAGCTTATAACTAACTTATAACTAATTAGCTCCTGTATATTTTTTAAATTGGTAACATATATTATTAGTTAAATATATAATTGGTATACAGAATATACATAGAAAGCACATTTTTAGGCATTTTTATATAATCTATAAAATAATCAACATTTTCGGTCAAGTTCAAGTCGTACTCATGCCCCGAGAGTTTCGTACCAGTTTCATGAATATATACACCAAAAGCCAAAAGAATAACTAATTAAGTTGTCATTTTGTATCAAATTAAGTACAGATTAAAATTTGTACCTAATGGTTTTTTTTCTATGACACAAATACAATAAATATTCAATTTTTTAAAAATTTTGGAATTTTCCTTTATACGTGCCGTAAATTTTAACTTCTTAACAAATTTCGTAATTGTATATCAACGGGAATTATCCTATAGTTATGATAGAAAATGCGACAAAAAACGAAGCATAAACCCTCATATTTCATCGTCATTTGATTGCGATGATTTAGAAGATAGATTCTTGTGCTCTAAGGGAATATAGACTTGAACATTGAGGTATCTAACCTTTAACCGATCTTGTACAAAATACTAATACTTGACAGACGGACAGACGGACTAACAACGAAGTTATCTTATAAGAATTTTGAGGTATGTACCCTAAAATACCCTAGGCACATACATACATGCAACATACAGGTGCAATAGTGCAATGCCGTTACGTGTCGCTTGTAAGTTATGAAATAATACTGCGGGATGTTTTTATAAACAGTATCAGAGCATTTTTTTCTTGAGACACAATTTTTTAGAGGTTGCTCCCAAAAGTTAAATATTTTATATGTTTCTTAAAAAAATATTAATAACATAAATGAACGAACGGACTGAAGAACCTATTCAAAATATTTCTTTGAATATTAAGTCATTCTTTATCACTGTTATTTAACATAATTACGATTAAGCTAGACTATTACGAAGGTAATCTTCACCAACAATTCAATTTAGTTTACTTTGTAGTTAGTACTATGAACAATTGTACTTTAAAAATACGTAAATTTATCAACAATCAAATAAATAAGACGTTTCTAAAGTCGTTCTTTTAGACTTACAATTGAACTGTAACCATTCGAACATTGTTAGAAAAATACTACTATGTTTATGTTAAATTTATTATAAGTATAGATTACACTTACAGGACGTAATTAACGTTAAGCAGATAATAACTCAACAATATAATAACATTCATTATGATATGTAGTCAATAGATATCATTGCGTATGTTTCTTTTTTTTTTCAAATATAAATATTTTTAAAACTTTAAGTACATTATTTTTTAGTATAGTGTAGCGGTAACCTTTCCAAACTATATTTTTATATTTATACTATATTTTACAGCGCCATCTATTAAGATCCCATCGCAATTAGTGATAGCGTTACGTGTATGAAAGAGAGTATCAAGATTCGTTAGTACCTACTATTTCTGTCAATAGATAGCGTTACTTGTGTCGATTTTTTCAATATATTAATTTCTCGACTAACGATCTCAAATATTAACTTGTTGAAAACTTAAATACTTATATCTTTTGATAGAGTGAAGCGATTACAAAGAAATAAACACTAAAAGCTACTTTGATTTATTTGTAATTTTTATGTATAAAAGTTGCTTAAATTTATTGTGTACTTATTACGTGATACGTGTTCACATAAACAGACAAACTGACAAAAATTCCAAAAATGTTGGAAATGTATTCTGTTAATTATCCTTTAACACCCTGGCTAATTTTTTTTTAAATATTTTCAATGTACAGAAACGACTTTTCTACTGATTTATTATAAGTATAGATTATTATAAGTATAGATTATGACATTTCTTATGTCCATAGACAATTTGCTTAAGTTATTACAAAACATATTTTATAAATATGTATTAATATAATTATTATTAATAATAATTTTACGGTGTATAGTTAAATTGGTAATATAAATTATTTGAATAAATATAAAAAAAATATCTGAACAATTTATAAATTAACAATACAAAGATGTTCAGTTACTGACGAGGAAAATTTTAGAATATTAAAATTATTTTTTGCACGAAGGTTAATAATAATAATAACACTTTATTGCACGTTTACATTTGGATTATACATTTTATTTACACAGTACATATAATATTAGACGCCACTCAATACGCTATGCCTCCAGAACTCGGCGGAAATTGGGGACCGGAGTGTCTTAACACTAGGTTCCCTCTGCCTATCCTGCTATGTGCGGGATACAACCTGAAGCTGTTAAAATACATATAAGATTAATCTGCAATGGCAACCTTATCACGAACAACGATCTCTTACAGACAACCGACAACAAAGGATCTATAAAATTAGAACGCAGAACGGTGCAAAAAATATTGCATTATAATAATAATTATAAAATAAAATAAAATAAAATAAAATAAATTTTTACAAGCACATAAAAAACTACAATATCTTTTAGATTTTTTATCTTCATAATAATAAGGTGCAAAAAAAAGCAATACAACCGTTTATATTCATTGTCTGCAGGTCATCTACATCTCTACAGTGTAATAATAAATATATAATATGTCAAAACAATCAGGATTTTTTTTATTGATATTAAGTGATCGTATCTTGATTATTGAGGCCGGTCGTGGCGCAGCGGCACGAGGTGTGACTGTAACACCGACTGGTTGTGGGTTCGATCCCCACTCGAGGAGATGGAATATTTACTTAAATTTATATTCTCATTTCTTCGCTCTGGTGTCGAGGTAAAGCGCGGTGTTGAGTTCTGCCACTCAACACGCAATGCCTCCAGTATTCTGCAGAAATTGGGGAACGGAGTGTCTTAACATTAGGTACCCTCTGCCTACCCTGCTGTGTGCGGAATACAGCGTGAAGCTGATCTTGATTTTAGTTTATTATATTTTTATTCTTTTTTATTTTAGATATAAAGATATTTTAGACGAAGCCCTCTGCCAAAGCTCTCACAAGCCTTTCAAATGTATAATATATCAAAGGCGACGTATCCTTGAATGTTATTTGGAAAAAGACCGGGACATATGCTGGGACGAAGCTTTGAACGCTGACCCTGTGCCTTGTGTTGCAACAGAAGCAAATGAAGCTCTCTACATACTGTATACATCTGGTAAGATTCGTTATTTTTTTTCTATTTTATTTTTGACATTTCGTATTTGGTGTCGTACTCTTTTTTTAAATTTCCGTACATCGAAAAGGAAAAGAACGGAACCCTCGGAGGATCATTTTATTTTGTCCGTCTGTGTGTCAAGACCATTTATATTATATATCAAATATTCAGATCTACGGTTCTTTAGAGCACGGATAAAAATTGCTTCTAAATCAACTCCATTAAAAATACGATCATTTATGCGTCTTTTTGCTTCATTTTGTATGAAATTCACCACATAATCAAAACCTATAGGCAACTTCCCGCGAACGTATACTTTTTATTTTTAATTTTACAATATTATAATAAAATTGTAGTTAAACGCTAAAGTTACTCTTATGTATATAGGTACCACCGACGCTCCAAAGGGCATCCAACGTCCTTGCGGTCATGCAGCCACACTGTGCTGGTCGATGGATGCAGTGTACGGCTTGAAAAAGGGGGTATGGTGGGCAGCTTCAGATTTAGGATGGGTTGTTGGACATTCATACATTTGCTATGGTCCCTTGTTAGCTGGATTAACATCAATTTTATACGAGGGAAAACCTGACAGAACTCCTGATCCTGGACAGTACTTCAGGTGATGTAACAACTTTTTTTCGTTGCCTCCGAAATTTTTATACATAAATTATATTATGCTCGAAGACTTATACACATACTGAGGGCGAAAGTATTAGAGAGAAAAGTATAGAGTTCGATTACTACGCGGGGAAATGCATTATTATTTATTATATTTTCATTTCTTAACTGCGGTACCAATGCCTCAAAAATTAGTCGGCAAATGGGGAACGGAGTATTACACAACAGCAACACAAAGCTCCCTCTGCCTAACGTGTTACATGCGGGATACAGAGTGAAACTGAAAAAAAAATATATATGAGGTCAACATTCGTAAACTACAAAAAAAACAACAAATGCGTGATTGCATGTTTAATTCTTAATTATAAAGTATTATTTACTAATAAATAAACATTTTTACAGGATCATAGAGCAACATCGTGTAAACGCTTTGTTTACGATCCCCACCACGTTCCGTGTGCTGAAAAGGACGGATCCTTTAGGAAAATATGCTCGAAGATATTGCAGTAAGACATTAAAGACTATAGTTATTGCTGGAGAACATTGTGATCAAGATACAAAGGTAATATTGGTTATATTTCTACTTAAGATTAATTATATATTTCTTAGAGGCCAGCCGTGGCGCAGCAGCGCAAAGTGTGACTGAAAATCCGACTGGTTGTAGGTTCGATCTCATTTTAAATTAATATTTATTTTTGTTAAATGTATATTTCCATTTCTTCGATCTGGTGTCGAGGCAAAGCGCGGCGTTGAGTTCTGCCACTTAACACGCAATGCCTCCAGAATTCGGTAGAAAGTGGGGAACGGAGTGTCTTAACATTAGATTTCCTCTGCCTACCCTGCAATATGTGGGATATAGCGTGAAGCTGATTTTTTTTAAATATATTTTTTTTGATTCTTGGTTAAATAAACCGCTAGCATCTGAAATGAATGCTCTATTTTATAAGTAACTTTAATATAACGTTACATTGGTTTACTTCATTTGTTACAATTTACATACAAAATTCTAAATCTACATAATGCGGTCTAAGGTCGATGCAAATTATTCTTAGTTTCTTGTTCAGGAAATATAGACCGTATAAAAAGTTTTGTTTGTGAATACGTTATATATTATTTTTTCACTTCAATTTAAAAAGTTACTTTTATTCTTTGGAAAAATGGTAATATAGAAATTACGCTACAATAAAACGCAATTTTAAATATGTTACAGCTTAAATAGTATATTTAAAATAATTACTGTGCAACGATATTTTTTTTTAAATTTCGTAATATTTTCTTTACAGCACTGGGCCGAGAACATTTTTAACGTTCCAGTCCTAAATCACTGGTGGCAAACCGAATCAGGATCCCCAATTACAGCCGCGTGTTTAGGATATGGTGTTAAAGGAGTACATCCACATTCCACTGGCTACCCTGTTCCAGGATACGATTGTAAGTTGGCAAAAAATATTTGGTCAAGTTTTAGATATTTTTCTATTTTCTTTCTGCTATCTTCGTATCTTCGTTTGTGAAGAATAAACTTATAGTTATAATACAATAAACTTAATTGCATACAAAAATTACGTGAATATTTCCTTGGATGAACTTGTACCCGCTGTCATTACTTTATCAGATAGACATGTCCCTACTGTGAATAAAGATTAAGGTATATTTAATAATTAATCTCTAAATCTAATCTAGTCTAAATTCGCGGCGTTGAGTTCTGCCACTCAACACGAAATGACTCCAGAATTCGGCAGAAAGTGGGGAACGGAGTGTCTTAACATTAGGTTCCCTCTGCCTACCCTGCTGTGTGCGGGATACAGCGTGAAGCTAATTTAATTTAATTTTTTTTAATCTCTAAATTTGTGACTGTAAATCCGTAATTTGTGACTGTAAAACCGACTAATTGTGGGTTCGATCCCCACTCGAGGAGATGAAATGTTTACTTAAATTTATATTTCCATTTCTTCGCTCTGCTGTCGAGACTAAGCGCGGCGTTAAGTTCTGCCACTCAACACGTAATGCCTTCAGAATTCGGCAGAAAGTGGGGAACGGAGTGTTTTAACACTAGGTTCCCTCTGCCTACCCTGCTGCCTGCGGGATACAGCGTGAAGCTGATAAAAAAATCATTTAATTAAATAATTAATACACTCACCTGTCATTTCATTTATAAATGAATTTGTTACAGTGCGATCACTAAGAGACGATGGCTCAGAATGTCAATCTGGTGAGGTTGGCCGCCTCGTTGTAAAGCTACCGCTACCACCAGGCTTCGCTTCTACTCTCTGGCAGTCCGATGAGCGCTACAAGAATACATACTTCAGCACTTTCAATGTAATGTTTTTTAATTTATCTATTTATCGCACACAACAGGGTAGGCAGAGAAAACCTAGTGTTAAGTCACTCCTTTCCACACTTTCCGCCAATTTCTGGAGTAATTGCGTTATGAGTGGCGGAATTCAACGCCGCGCTTTCCCCTCGACACCAGAGCGATGAAATGAAAATATAAATGTAAATAAATATTTCATCTCCTCGAGTGGGGATCGAACCCACAACCAGTCGATTTACAGGCACACTTAGTGCCCCTGCGCCACGACTTAATATTGATTTTCTTTAAGTGTCTTTAACGCAAGTGACGGTAAGAGGAATTCAACGTTTTATTCACTTGTAGCCACGGACTACTGCCAGTACTACTATGTACAATGCTAAATATACGCTATTAAACCAAATGAAAAGTTTTTAGAAATGTGTAAAAATCGAAAAAAATTTATGAATTTCATACCTATTTTAGAATTATTAAGATATTACAATATCAAATATTTAAAAAAATAAATAAATACGAATATTTTATCAATAACTTATCTTTATTTTTAACGTTTGAAATAAATTATTAACAGGGATACTACGATACACAAGACGTGGGCTGGTTAAGTGCAGAGGGCGCTGTTTGGGTTGTGGCTCGAGCTGATGACGTCATTAACGTGGCTGGACACAGACTCTCAACATCTGCTATAGAGGACGTCGTACTGAAACACGCCAGGGTGGCCGACGCTGTAGTTGTGGGTGCACCGGATCCGACTAAAGGAGACGTACCACTGTGTTTATACGTAATGAGACCGCCTCAGGATGGTTAGCATTTTGGTTTTCATACATCTATAATAGTAACTCAATAAGGATTATTATTACTTAACTTAACTTAACTTAGCTTCACGCTTTATCCCTAGCGGGGTAGTCTGAGAGAACGGAGCGCCAAACACTACGGTCTCTACATACTTCTTTCGCCTCGTCCACTGTCATCAACCTCTTCATACATGTCCTCCGGGGGTTCTCATGCTTTTTACGTGATCTTTCTCCAGTATCTTTGATACTGTGTTTTCGAAGGTCAACCGAGGTCTCCCCCTATCTCTTCCGCGTGTAGATGGTAACATCTACACGCGGAAGGAATATTATGAAAAAAAAGTATTAAAAAATTATTTCAATAATACAGAAATATTTAAATAAATATGTATGTACATTTTGATTTATATAATAATTGATTTATATAAAAATGTGTATATTTCAGACGAGGAGATCGTACTTGAAAGTACCGTCACACAAGAATTGATAGCACTGGTACGCCACCTAATAGGTCCTATTGCTGCGTTTAGAAAAGCGGTGGCTGTTCCTGCTTTACCAAGGACACGTTCCGGCAAAGCATTACGAGGTGCCATTTCAAAACTAGCGCGATCTCAACAAGTAAAACTGCCGGCTACTATAGAAGATGCCAGTGTGTTCGGTGAAATAAAGATCGCCCTACAGAAATTTGGATATGCAATTGATGCGCCTGATCCCGAAATGTAAAATATAATTCGCAATAGAGTATAAAGTATGTAAAATATTTACAATATTATTATGTGTATATGGTATGATTGTAAATATACAAGGAAAGTAAATAATATAAGTAATATTTATTGTACTTCAAAACCGATTTAAGCTGTAATATAATTTTATTACTATCATGTGATTGTTTTGTAGTTGATAATTTGATTACAATTGTAGTTGTAACATTTACTTAGATCAAAAAAATACCTAATCGCTTAAAGCTATAATAAAATAATTGTGTAAGTTTTATTTGTTGTAAATTTTTATTATTAATATATGTTTTTGTTTAAATGAAATTTGTTTGTCTTATTTTTACCCCCATACATGTTTTATATTTGATAATAAATCCAGTAAGGAATAATACAAGATACTTTAGATGTAACTGAAATAAATGGAATGACTGTAAATAAATATTTAACAATATCAAGGAGTGAAATATGTAATATTTTAATTTCTGCTACATTAATTTCCGCCACTTAGCATGTTATGCCTCCAGTATTCGCCAAAAATGGGAAGCGGAGTGTCTTAACACATGACTCTCTCTGCTTATCCTGTTACATACAGGATGATATATTCATCGTCTATTAAACTCTATATTCGTATCTACATACTCGTGTGCATATATGACTATATTTTAATACCTGTAATAATATTAAATAATAATTGAACATTAAGGCCTTATTATATGTTTATAATTTTGCATAGCAATATTTAGAGGGAATTTTATTTATAATTCGTTCGCTAATTTTCAAATTAGAGGGCATTTTATAGTTTAGCTGTTGCATAATCCATAAACAATATGAAACGTCACCAAATGACACTGTCATCTGTCAAATACTTCAAGTTATCATGACGCATAGTGTTACTTCCCGTATTTGTCATTGTTTTTCCTGTTTTGATCTTTAGCTCCAACCATTTTGGACCTGAAACTTTAAAGTTTTTCATTAATTCTACATAATATTTATATATTGGAGTGTCTGTTGTGTATATAAAAAGCGGATCAATAATACACCCACACCTTAACTTTTAATTTTGAAACGTCAAACCGGCTTTTACCAAGGTATGATAATTTCTACGTTTCCTTAATATTCGTAACTTTCTCTTTGGATAAATATATTCATATAGACAGCAAACAAATATTACATTTTCATTGAACTAATAATATTATATAAACACTAAATTATCAATGTGAAATAAGATAATGAAATATCCAAGATAACGATTATTAGTAATACATGAAAGTAAATAAATGTATCTTTTGATGTATGGAAACATAACTTTTTAATTTTATTAGTCATAATTTATCTTTAAGTAATCCTTTTAAAGAATATATAATCAATAAAATTTGGTCTTAGTACATCACTGCAACAGATGGGCACCATATGTGGCCAACAAAAACAAGAACTGTAGAAACAATGTCATCTTACAGTACTCCATTAATCAATTAATATATTATCTTCTTATGAATTTTCATATTCCTTATTGACTTGGTGATCTATTCTAGAAGTATTTTTTAAGAAATATTTATATTTTATAGACCACTATTTTGCTATTTAAATCAATTTGTCTAAAGTAACATTGAAACGGTTTTAATAACTAAAAAAAATTTTGATATCTGGGTTGTATATAATGTGAATGCTAAATTTATCTTGTGGGCCCTTGATAGCAGGCTTGCCTGCAGCTCCGCTGCCATGATGCATTGCTTTTTGCATCATCAGAATGCGAATTGCAGGCATTCGTTTTATTAGTAAAATAATAAGGATTGAATTACAGTTTTATCAATATAAATCAAGTGAAAATACAACTTATAAAACAACTTTTATAGGTTCCTAGGCATTTGCATATTTTGTATGCAATGAACTAAAATTATATATTTGTAATAGTTTTTATCTATAATATAAAAATAAATCACATTAGATTGGAACATTCATTCAATACTTTACACATTGTAATTATGCAGTGTATATATAAAGTTGACAAATATAAGTTTGATGCACTCATTTTGAATTAAATGAACAAAGGAAATACTTATAAATTTTCACATCATGGATTTTTACCTTTATTCAATTGGGAGTTCTCATTTGGTGCAAAATTTTATGTCCATGGGGAGCACCATAGATTTTAATTATGTGGCAAATTTCATACAAAATACATCAAAAATTATGCATAAATTCTCATATCTTATGTTGACTTATGCCCAATATTAATAACCTATCTCCAACGTCAATCTTAGATTGTTTCATATATTGATCCAATCTCTAGATTGGATAGATATATGAAACAATCTAAGATTGACATTGGAGATAAGTTATTAATATTGGGCATTAGTGGTTTGATTTGCTCCACACAATCTCAAATTAGCCTTGACAGACAACAAGGTGATTCTATAATGTTTCCATTTTTTTTCTTTTGAGGTACACGAGTTTATCTATATAAACCTATATTAAAGTTTATAAATTTTGTTGTTTGATTTTAGAAAAAGAAATATTCATCCTTGAAGACAAAATGTTATTTTAAAGAATCACATATAATAGTATAAATAGACTATAGTAACTGGTAAAGCCATTAATATTCTTCATTTATTTAGATGTGGAAAGCGGCGACTGATGTCACAGCTCCTCCCCCCGCGGAAGCTGACGATTGGGAAACAGATCCCGACTTTGTGAATGACGTCACTGAACAAGAACAGAGATGGGGACCTGGTGGGCGACACGTTGAGGCTATAGAGTAAGTTATAAGGCTATCATTCAGATTTACACTTTTTATCTTGTATAGAGCAGAGTAGGCAAGCAGTGGACCTTTTGTCATGACACTTTGTTTTTGTTTTTTTGACGTCTTGAGTGACAGAACTTAATGTCAAGATTTTATTTTGTTCTACGTTCAATGTGATATTGTTGAAGTGATTTTGTGATGAACTGTATCACGTTAAAAAAACGCCATAATTAAAGAACTGAACTCTTTCTTATTAAAGTATGGATTCCCCTGTTGGTAATCGAACCCACAACTGTGGTGTTTACGTTCAGATTGTACTGTTGCGTGCCTTAAATAAATTTTGATTATTATTATTTTACTAATTTCACTTAGTGTCTCGCAGTAGGCAGAGTTAACCTAGTGTTAAGACACTTCCGTTCCCTATTTTCTGTCGATTTTTGGAGGCATTGCGTGTTGAGTGGCGGAACTCAACGGCGCGCCTTGCGTTGTCACCGGAGTGAGGAAAGGAAAATATGAAATATTTTATTTCCCCGAGTGAATATCGAACCCACAACCGTCGCGTTTACAGTCGCACACTGTGCCCCTGCATTACGACGGCCTTCAACCAAAATATATTCTGTTTATAAATATTTATTAAAGTTACGAAGGGTCAAATTTACCTTCCTGTTTCCCTATACAGTTGAAACACACATTGCAATTTATTATTATAATGTAACAAAAAGGAATAATTGCAAAATACATATGAATTAGATTGTAATAGTATGAATAAACATTACTTATTTTTATTGTTTTATGTTTATATTTAGTGACATTATTCTCCTCTGAATTTTGTATAGTACTATACTTAAGTGTGTAACTATTTTTTCTTACGAAATCTCTATATATAATAAGACAGTAAAAATATTTTGTCTGTACATTTAGTAATTTTGACTGAAATGGATAGAGGGACACTTAAAAAGACTAATAGAAGGCAAAAAAATTTTTTTTGAATTTCTTGTCTGTCTGTCTGTCTGTCTGTCTGTCGACATATTGTTGTCCGCATTTTTCTCTGAAACTACTGAACCGATTTACTTGAAAATTTCACCAATTGCTTTGTTTTAATTCAACTTAGGTTCTAAAGTTTGGTTCATCAAAATCGGTTCATTAAAAAAAAAGTTATCGTCATTTGAATGAACTCAAGGCATTAGCTTGCCAGCGAATATTATACAGCAATCGCGCTGGTATGACCCTGGCTAAAGAATGACGTTCGAAACGTCTGGGTTATATGATTGTTGATAAAAATATATATTTTTGAAGCACTATTATATAATATTTTATACAATAAAGTAAACAAAATTTAATTGTTAGTGGAGATTACCTTCATAAATCATAACAGTTAAGTTTAAGTCGTAATTAATTCAACCGGCCGGTCGTGGCGCAGCGGCACGTGGTGTGACTGCAAAACCGACTGGTTGTGGGTTCGATCCCCACTCGAGGAGATGAAATAACTACTTAAATTTATATTTCCATTTCTTCGCTCTGGTGTCGAGGTTAAGCGCGGCGTTGAGTTTTGCCATTCAACACGCAATGCCTCCAGAATTCGGCAGAAAGTGGGGAACGGAGTGTCTTAACACTAGGTTCCCTCTGCCTACCCTGCTATGTGCGGGATACAACGTGAAGCTAATTTTAATTTATTTTAATTCAACACAGAGATAAAGAACGATCTTGAAAGAAATATCAAGTAAATACAAAGATATTTTGGTTGGTTCGTTCATATAATATATGTAACTAATTTAAAAACTGTATAGGAGTTAATATGCAATTAATACAGTTATTTTACAAAGAATATTATGAATCCTACAACCTAAATTAAATGTGCTGATGTCAGTGAATAATTCACTGACATCAGCACATTTAACAGAGTTTTAGAATTATGATGAGACGTATATTATATAGGTAAAAAGAACAAAAAGTTACAAAAATATATACGTGTAATACATAATTAGCTTTATGTATATTTTATAAATATCAAATATCAACAATGGTCGTATTTTTTAATTTAAAACAATCAAAAATTCTTTGACGATGATGTCGTAAAAAAAATCATATTAGAACTCATTATAGTTGTCAATCGATTGTGCTTATTAAATCAGTAATCATGTATTTTAAGCGGGCGAAGCCGTGGGCGAGCCGCTAGTAGTTAATATTATAATTTTATTTTTATAAAATAATGCCGAGATGATCAAATGCTGATGATGGCGGGCCACGCGAACACAGAACGACAGTTAGGTACTATCGAAGATGTAACGGTGAGAATGAAGAAGAACGTGCTCAGCTGGTTTGGGCACGTCGAACGAATGGGTGATGAAAGAATGGCAAAAAAGATTTATGATGGAAAAGTGAGCGGTAAGAGAGGTAGGGGGAGACCTCAGTTGACCTTCGAAAACACAGTATCAAAGATACTGGAGGAAGGTCACGTAAAAAGCATGAGGACCCCCCGAAGGGCATGTATGAAGAGGTTGATGACAGTGGACGAGGCGAAAGATGTATGTAGAGACCGTAGCGTTTGGCGCTCCGTTCTCTCTGACTACCCCGCTAGGGATAAAGCGTGAAGCTAGTAGTAGTAGTAAAAAGTGATATAAACATTGCGTATTTCACGTTTCAAAAGATTCTAGTAGTAATAAATTTCCCCGAGAAGGGATTGAACCCATAAGCATTACGTTTACAGTCAGACGTCCCACTTCACCACTACGACCTCTTCTTTAATACTGATCCTTAAAGAAACATTAATTAATGGTTCCATTTCCACTCAAGAGGGTATTTAAATTTCTATACATTTTTTCTCCCGTTTTTACACACAATTTGTAAAAGGACTTTGAACTCACGACCGTTCTGTGTAATTTAAATTAATATTTAATATTTCACATTTACTTACACAGCCTGGCCTTTGCCAAAAAAAGTTTTTATTGAAAAACAATAAACGGTAAGTAATGTTTTGTCGAATGCATTTATTTATTCCATAAATTTTGTTTTTAAATTTTAAAATCATTTTTTTTACAATTAAATCGGAAACTGATTCATAAAAATAATGTGAGTGCATTCACCTTGCAATATAAATATTAAAATAAAAGGAAGTTGTGTATCACTGAAATGAATGCAGTACATTTTGATTGTTGTAATGCCTATTTGTGTTTTGTATTATACTTTTGTTCGAGGCCGTCGTGGCGCAGTGAGACAGATTGTGACTGTAGCGCGATGGTTGCGGGTTCAATCTGGGATATGGGAATTGTTTTAAATTCTCTGTGGTAACGCAAAGTTTGGCGTTGTGTTTCGCCATTCACTCCAATGTCTCAAGAGGGATAGTGGAGAACTTTATTTTTCATTATTTTTCTTAATTTTAGTTCTCATAACCACTAGATTCTGGTTTATTTTTGGAAACTTCCATTATGTGTCCCGCATTTAACAGTGTAGGCACATATAACCTTGTTTCTCCTATGCTGTGCTTTATCTTACTATTGCAGCTAGGAAATAAAAATTATTTCCTAGATTGGGAATCGAACCCCTAACCGTTGTTACATTTACAGTTGGGCGCTGCGCCCATATAAGCCTGTAAAAATTATACCTACATATTTGTAAGTCACTTAGTTAAGAAGTTTTAGTGATGGTAGCTTGAAGGAAATCGAACCCGGTATTAATCAGAATCGTCTTTGCTTACTCACGCATAAAATGACTAAAATTTTACAGTACTTAGCCCCCTTTACTTGAAAAGGTTTCTTAAGCTATTAATTTGATACCCCTCTATAGGGATATGTTTCAAAACGATTGATTACAAACGTTTATAGTCATTTACGTTTTGTCATTCCTTCAGTCTAGACTTGTTCTTGTTCTAAACCTAGGAATAGATTCTTTTTTTTAATAAAATAATTTATTAATAAGTTTAACATAAATTTGGAAATTTGTAACCTTTTGGAGTGTTCCATGGAAAAAATTCGACAGTTGGTATATTAAGATTTTTATTTGTTTTTTCGGTTTGTTTTTTTTTTTTTGGTTTAAGACAGTGTGACGGCGTTTAACTATAAATGACATGATTATTAGTTCGATTCTCACTCGAGAAAATTATTGTTTTGAGTTATTTTCATTTCCGCGTCTGGTAGATAAAGCGCAGCGTTGAGTTCCGCTCAACACGCAATGTCTCGGTTTGTCCACTTAGGCAATGCGTGAACGGAGTGTCTTAGCTTAACATTAGGTTAGTTCGCTCTGTTTACTGTGCTATGCGGGCAAAACTTTAAGCTGCTTGTTTGTTTTTGCAGTTTTTTTTAATTATTTTATAAAATTTTGTTACAGCATGGCGAAGTTGAGGGAGGAGGTGTTCGAAGCGGACAAACAATCGAAGCAAAAACAATATGAGGAGGGCCCCAAATCGTCCTTCGGGTAATTTTATAACTTAACTTTTTTTATATAAACTTATTATTTTTAATTTTTAAAGGGTGGCTTGTAATAATTCAATTATGAATATTTGTGATTGATACATTTTTTATTATTCTGTAGTTATATATCGTTTTAAGACAAAGGTTTAATAAGAAGTCCATTTTTAAAATTATTAAAATATAGAATAAAATTAGATTTTTTCGTTTTTATTTGGAGTAGGTACGTATATGTACGCACAAACACACATTAGAAATTAACATTATTATAAATAGATAGATACATGCAATTTTTATAAAACTAATAAATAAACGACTTCGTGGAACAATGGTATAAGCGTGTATCTGTAAACGTGACAGATGGGTTCGAATTCCACTTAGGGGAGTGAAATATTTAATATTTTCATTTCTTTGCTCTCGTAACGAGGCTAAGCACGACATCCATTTCCGCTCCACCCGCAATATCTCGTAAATTCAACGGAAAGTGTGGGACGTGAAGCACAGCGAGGCATTATACATATTTACATAGAAAACTTTTAATTTACACAATTTTTTTTGTAGTTATGGCGGTAAATTCGGTGTTCAACAAGACAGGATGGACAAGTCGGCGGTCGGCCACGACTATGTGGGGAAAACGGAGAAGCATGTCTCCCAAAAAGATTATGCGCAAGGTAAAGCTTTTGTATATGTTTTATAATGAAAAAATGTTATAATATTACTTTTATTTTTCCTGGAAACTATAGATTTTTTTTTATTAAAATGTTACTCCGTTCTTTACGTTTCTTACCTATGAACCAACGAACTTCTAGAATACTATACACTATGGTAAAAAAATCAAATCCAAGATGGCCGCACTCACAAACATAATATTGATATTATAAAACGCCAAGTTTTCGCCTCCAAAAAGTTAATAAATCTTTTATGGGTGTGTAATAAAATTCCGCAATGTATTCTCCGTTTGCCACTACCACAATTTAAAGTATCTATAAAAAATACTAACAAGCAAAGCTTATTACACTGTTCAAGAATATTTAGAGGATAAACATGTATGGAATTAATGTCTATTGAATGTGATGCAGGATAGCTGCCAGTTTATGTAATCATTGAATTATACCATTGACTTTGAAAAGAGCAACAGTTGATCGTGGTCGGTTTCCAGGAGGCGTGGGTTCGAGTACCGCTACATTCAAATTTTTATACGTTTTCTAAATAAGTATGTTTTCTAAATAAGTATAGCAACTCTTGAGTTTCTTGTCGTCACTTATCAGCAGAACTGCCTTCCAAACCGGTGGTAGCTTTTTTGTTTACATGTTCATTCGACGATTGAAAAGTGCTTATAATAGTCTATTTGAATAAAAAATATTTTGAATTTGAATTTGAAAAGAGCAACTGTTGAGTTTGTTGCCGTATATTCTCAGCAGAACTGTCTTTTTCGCCACTGGTAGCGCCCAATAGGACTGACGCAACTGACATATCTATGTATCTGAACGATTCAAAAGTAATGATGTAATTTAATAAACAATGTTTTTATGACATTTTCATAGACCGAAACGTCCAATAATCGAGACCTTTTTAATATAAATTTTAGTAATAATTTGCCGTTTGCCTAATAAGTTAATATAATGTTATTTCAAGGCTTTGGTGGTAAATTCGGCGTACAAAGCGACAGGATGGACGCGAGCGCGGTCGGGCACGACTACGTGGGGAAGGTGGAGAAGCACGCCTCCCAGTCCGACTACGCGAAGGGCTTCGGAGGGAAGTTTGGTGTACAGACGGACAGAGTTGATAAGGTTCGTTTATTTATTTGTATGTTATATATTTAATTTTATTCTCAGTTTCGACTCATATTACCGTACTTATATTTATAAATATTTGTTTTATTCTTAGATTTCTTGATTTCTTTATAAAGTAATTTGAATATTTCATAATATTCTTTTCTATATTATGCTGTTTACAGAGTGCAGCCGGCTGGGAGCACAAGGAACAAATAGAAAAGCATCCATCCCAAAAGGACTACTCGGTGGGTTTCGGAGGTAAATTCGGTGTGCAGACGGACCGACAGGACGCGTCGGCCGCGGGATGGGACCACCACGAGAGCGCTGAAACACATCATTCACAGAAAGGTATCAACTTTTAATTGCTTTTTATTATATTTATATTTATTTATTATACAAAATCTTTTCATCGTAGCTTTGAATTGTACTCTAGTACCTATATGTTAATTTAAGATATAAGCTATATAACTGTAAAGTGTTACCCAAATCCGTTGGGTGGTTTTTGCGTGAAAGTGAAAGAAACGTCATTCCTCGTAAACTTTCACACTTTTTAATATTACTAGGATTTGTATAAAATTGAACCGAATATTATCTTTTCTACCATCTTAGGTGTTAGTTACTTCCTGTTTTGGGCGGCGGAACGTCGCGGCTTGTCCAGTCACAAAGGAAAATTTTTAATAATTATACTAATATATGTAGTTAGTCTTTTTCGAATTCCATCCATTTCTTTTTTTAACATATTTGTTTGTTTTAAAAAACGCATTGAAAATTTGCTGAAAGAGGGATTTGAACCCGTACAGTCAGTTAACCGTCCAAGCGCTCTGATCACTAAGACATATCCTTTCGTCATGCTACACTACGAAATTCTTATACGCGCGGTTACAACTTATTTATGTTGTTAGAATAGCACTAAAAAAATATTGTCTTAAAACTCTTTATACAAAACATGATTTTTTTCTATCATTTTATATATATTTTTTCAGACTATGCTATAGGTTTCGGGGGTAAATACGGTGTGCAAACGGATAGACAAGACGCGTCCGCCGTGGGCTGGGACCATCAAGAGAAGACACCCGCTCACGGCAGTCAAGTTGATCATAAGAAGGTGGGTATCTCTGGGTTTTTGGGTAATATTGGGTTTTAGTGATATTTTTTGGGCAGAATATGAAGTCCTCCTTACTATATAATTGTAGTGACTATCACAAAGTGTGGGTACATTTAAATATATATTTTTCAGCGTGATTGAGCAAATGCAAATGCTTTTAATATTGGTTCATATATTATTAAAAATAATAGATTTGATTTCTATTTTCAATATATATTTTTTAAATATGTGGTGTATCAGCACAGTGTCTGAATGTAAATGCGACAGTAGTGCTTTCTATGTAATCGTTTTGGTAACAAAACACAGAACGCAGCGTTGAGTTCTGTTACTCAACACACAATGTCTGGAAAATTTTGGTATTTTTTTTATATTATACAAATTTAATTTGTCCGGCTATAGGGTTTCGGAGGTAAATTCGGTGTGCAAACAGACAGAGTGGACAAATGTGCCCATAGATTCGACGAAGTGGAGAAAGTCGGCACAAACTACACTAAACAGAGGCCGGACATTGGCGGCGCTAAACCTAGCTCTATTAGAGCTAAGTTTGAGAACATGGCCAAAGAAAAAGAACAGGTTAGTAATATTACCAAACATAAATAATTAATATTAGTTAGTAATATTAATTATTTATGTTTGGGAAAACAGTATACAAGCGTATTAGAATTTCGACGTAGCTCGATGAGAACATATGGCTTAGTTGGTCAGAGCGCTTGGACGGTTTCCAAAGAGGCGTGGGTTTAAATCCCGCTACGTTCAAATTTTTATACGTTTTCTTAATAAGTAAATACAGCAAGTTTCCCATAACATTTACTGTTTGTTTTATTTGAATCTGTACATAACTAAAAAAGGTGGTATCAATATAAAGTATTTTGTTCGAGAAAATTCCTAAATAATAACAGTTTTATTGAATCGGCTGAAACTGTAGTCGTCAATGGATAGATGTTGTCTTTAAAGTGATATAGTTATTAGAACACTGAAGAAATTCAATTTAATAAATAAATGATAGCTTAGTACAAGCGGGCGAAGCCGCGATCAGGTTGTTTGTATAATAATATATTTTTACTTGGTCGCAGGAAGCGTTGCAATCTGTACAGAGGATACGACAAGAGAGACAACAATTGGACAAAAATTTATCTGAAAAGGTAATAAACAATAAAATGTAGTTTAGATAATTAGACCCGTTTAAAAAATAACTTTACTTATATAAATCAGCTTCACGGTCTATCCCGCACACAGCAGGGTAGGCAGAGGGAACTTAGTGTTAAGACACTCCGTTTCCCACTTTCTGCCGAATTCTGAAGGCATTGCATGTTGAGGGGCAGAACTCAACGCCGCGCTTAACCTCGACACCAGAGCGAAGAAATGGAAATATAAATTTAAGTAAATATTTCATCTCCTCGAGTGGGGATCAAACCCACAACCAGTCGATTTTGCAGTCACACCTCGTGCCGCTGCGCCACGACTGGCCTCGATTATTTATCTTAATGACCTAGAGTATTGATGTAATGTGATTGAATATATATAAATATTGCGAATCGTTTGTAAATACTACATTACTTTATAAATATTAATAAAAGTTGCCAAATTATTAGAATTAAATATAAAAACAAACTAACTTTTATCTTTCACAGGAAAAAGAGCGTGTTTCAAAAGATAAAGACGAACCCCAAACACAAACTGAACAAAGCACAAACATAAACACAAACGTAAAGGTGAACACAAACACAGAAACGAACACAAACACACAAGCAGACACAAAAGTAAATACACAATCAGAAGAGAAAGCAGATATAGTGACGTCAGTGGAGACTCAGAAAGAAGAACCTAAGGTTATTCTACCAGATGTCACTCTAGTTGGGGAACCGGATGTTAAGGATGAGAAGGAAGAGGTTAGTTTAAAATTTTTAACGTTTTTAAAGTGTTATTTCACATTGTGGAAAAATGTATGGTATAAAGATTTGGAGCGCCTTGCAAACGCTACCATTGTGGTTATAATTATAAGCCATCACTACCACTTGGAAGAATGAATTATTTAATATTTTCGTTTCCTTGATCTGGCCCCTCTGAATAGAAATCGCACCTACAACTATCACTTGCTTACTGCCGTTGTACCCCTACGTCATGACGACCTCAAAATTCACAACTATACATATTGGAAGTGTCAACACCACTTAAATGAAACCACAGTTATAATTACTCTATAAAAGCCTAATACAATTTATTCATTTTTTTTCACAAAAATAAAAAAGTGATTTTGCAAAAAAAAAAAATTGTTGTAATATAAAACGCCATTTGTTAAGAACGACGCACGCACACATAAACCTATCAAAGGGAAACGGCCGCATACGTCTCACTCCGAAATCGAGTTGTAGGGTAGGTATTGGCGGCAAAGTTCAGTTGTTTACCTTTAGTAGTATTTTTGTAGTAGTACGTTATTGGTATCTATGCGTAACTGCATCACACGAAATACAGGTAAAATACATGTATGGATAAACATCGTGAAATGAAAAAAAAAATCTAAGTCTAAACTAGGTATCTTAATTAATTTCTTTAGGTATGAGTTTAAAATATTTTACTCTATGCCGTTCCCGTTCGTTGAGGCCGGTCGTGGCGCAGCGGCACGAGGTGTGACAAAACCGACTGGTTGTGGGTTCGATCCCCACTCGAGGAGATGAAATATTTACTTAAATTCATATTTCCATTTCTTCGCTCTGGTGTCGAGGTTAAGCGCGGCGTTGAGTTCTGCCACTCAACACGCAATGCCTCCAGAATTCGGCAGAAAGTGGGGAACGGAGTGTCTTAACACTAGGTTCCCTCTGCCTACCCTGCTGTGTGCGGGATACAGCGTGAAGCTAATTTAATTTAATTTCTGTTCCCGTAAAAGGAGCGCTGACACTTCCACCTTGTATGTTATTGTTTTATGCATATTTAACTATGAAGTGTAATGAATATTGTAATCGCAACGCAGGTGCCCCGCCAGCCCACGATCGTGGTGTCGCCGGTGGGCTGGGAGGGCGAGCTGGCGGAGGCGGAGGACGACGAGGACGGCTACACGGCGCGCGCGCTCTACGACTACCAGGCCAACGCGCCCGACGAGATCTCCTTCGACCCCGACGACGTCATCACCAACATTGTCATGGTAACCAGATACGCCTGATAAGACTTCCTTTGACTGCTACGATATCCTGACTTATTTTGTTATGGAGTCAAGGTTTAGGAGATTAAATGGTTAAAGAGGTTGGTGAAAAGCAGAAAATGGATTTGTATAATTTGAGTCGAATGCACCAGACAAGATATCCGTCGACCCCAATGATGTCACTATTACTATTGTTATGATCAATTTTTGGGGTTCACAGTTAGTTAGGGTACAAATGATGTTCAGAGAAAGGAAGACCGGTTTATTTGAAGTTGTGATTTAGAGGTTTGGAGTCTCAGGGATCGTGACCCCTCTCTCAAATCTTATATTTTATACTACTATTAAAAAAATACAGTAGTGTAAAGTATTTAAATAGCTTAAATCCTTAAGATTATTAATAATGAATTTTCTTATCTATCATCCATGTACAAACAACAATTAGTTACATTTTAATTATATGTATAGATAAAATTAAACCTACAACATTTACTATAGAGGCCGGTCGTGGCGCAGCGGCACAAGGTGTGACTGTAAAACCGACTGGTTGTGGGTTCGATCCCCACTCGAAGAGATGAAATATTTACTTAAATTTATATTTCCATTTCTTCGCTCTGGTGTCGAGCTCTGCCACTCAACACGCAATACCTTCAAAATTCGGCAGAAAGTGGGGAACAGGAGTGTTAACACTAGGTTCCCTCTGCCTACCCTGCTGTGTGAGGGATACAGCGTGAAGCTGATTTGATTTATTTTTAACATTTACTATAGTAAAATTTGGTTACAGATCGACGAGGGATGGTGGCAGGGCTTATGCAAGGGCGCCTACGGACTGTTCCCAGCCAACTATGTACAGTTACAAGATAAATGAATTTATGTTTAGTTATAACTATTAACTTAGTTATATTCAGTTATTTACTCTGTATATGAGTTATACATTTGTATTATTTTTTTGTTGCGTTCAATTTAGATAAGAAATAACGTATTCGTTCATTCATTCGTTCATTTTCATTTGGAGCATTTAATAGATAATGATTATAGTTTTAATAGTGTTTATATTTTTTAAATATTCTTTAAACCATCGAATTAACTAATGTTTATATTAAAGTATAAACATTATTAAATTTCTCTAATTAATGAGAGAAAAAAAAACAGAATGATGTTTTTGATTCATCCTGTATATGATTTGAATGAGTGAATAGTGTTACTATGAAAAGTTTTAAAAAGCGCAAAATAAGTATTAAATAAATGAATAGAAATATTTATATAATTAGTTATTTCGGATTGCATTCTTTTAATGTGTTGAATGTAAAAAAATGAATGGTATTTTCAAATCACAGGAATGATAAGAAATCGCAAACACAATGGTTCCAACAATGAATGAAATGAAAAATTAAAAGGACGATAAAAATTATGGGTTCAAATGTATGATAGGCTTTATTGCATTTAATGACAAAATATGTTGTTTTTTTAATTGTGTAGTAATAAATATTGTCGTAATGGATATTAACTACAATAAATTTAAAATAATAATGTCTTAAAGTAAAAAATATATATATTTTATTTTTTTAAATATATATATATTTTACTTTAAACTACTACTAACTTTTTTTTTAAATATATATATTTGTCAAATTTATCTCTAGTTGGCTTAGTTTGTGCGTGTCACATCGTACATTCTCACTAAAATTAGAAAAAAAAATAAAAACGTTGTTATCATGACTTTCTAAATCTTAATAAATGTTGTGAATTACTGCTTGAATAAACTTTTTTTTTAATAAAAACAATGAATGCAATTAAAAATACGTATAGGTACTTTATTCTCTATGGTTTTTAAATATGTTAGAAATTTATCCTTTTTAGGACTTTTTTTTTAAATTTTGACCACTTGTAAAACTAATTTTAAGTATAAAATCAAGTATTCTATTTTTTTCTTTCAATCTTAAAATAAATCTCTATTTTTTCCATTTATTCTTTATGTCTTAACGCCACCACTGAAAGTAATAGTTGTGAGTTTGAAATCCATTCCGGGGAATACTCGTAATGTAATAGTAACCCGCTTACACAACTGACGCCGCGCTTGTTTATACAAAAAGAAAATAAAAATATTTTATAACATATATTATTATTTAAATATTGCCCTCAGTGGAAATCGAACAGACAACAAAAGTGATAATCACTTTTTTTTTTAATTTATATCATAGAGAATATAAGTAAAGAATTTAATAAATATTTTGTAGTTTGTTTATAATAATGTATTGTAATTATTAGTGATCATAAATTTATATAGAAATTTTAATGTTTGACAAATAGGAATTGCATTGAAATTATGGGACTTAGGAATTGTATAGTAGCTTTACTCAGTTTTTTGTCTATGGTTTTTTTTTTCTTCAGAAAATACCAAAAATTTATTTAAGGCACTTTCTTTTACATCTGTAAAATAAATACAGATTATATTTGATTATTTTATGTATATTTTTTAAATTGATGCCTATTTTTTTTGCATTTTTTGTACTAGTAACTTTACTAAATAGTTACTTATTTCATATTGAACTGAGAAAGTTTTTTTGAATTAAACAGTGACAATACTACAATTTATCAACTTTTAATATAAAGAAATTGTATTCTTATTTTACTTAATTATTTCTAAAATTGTATTTTTAATATTTTAATATTATTATTATATATTATTTTAATCTTGTAATAATATTGATACATAATTTTTTACATCTTTTGAACTAAGCAAGTGTAGGTTCAATTTCAGGTTAGTTCATAATTTTAGTGAAGAAACCTCTTAGCAAGGCTATAATGGCGCAATAGGACAGCTCCTGACTGTGAAAGCGATGATTGTGGGTTCGATAAATACTCAGCGATATAAACAATTTTCCTTTGCCGATTTTGGTAAACAAAATGCAGCGTTGAGTCCCGCCACTTGACACGCAATATTTTACTTACGGATGGACAGTGGAGAAAGGTGTGTTTCGACATCGTTTTCTCTGGATAAAATACTGCATTCAAGACACACCGCCCAATTATCGAGACATTCCGTATTGAGTGGCCTGTTACTAGAGCGAGGAAGTTAAAAGAGTTGGAATCGAACCCACAATGGTCGTATTCGCAGTCAGAACTGTGCCACTGCGCCACGACGGTCTAAGAAGGGTTTAAGGTTTAGGTATGTAAAGCGAATTTGACGAGACATATGAAATGTAACCTCAGAATAAGGAATTAAGAATATTATGATATAACGTATTGCCTAATTATAAGATGTATTCGAACAAATATTTTATTAAAACAGTTAATGTTTTAACATTTTATAATATGTAATTAATAAAATGTTGTAAGTTTTTGTTGTGTCTTTTTTCTATTTTTTTTTTGTTTTTCTATTTATTTATGTTTTAGTGTTCAAAGTTTTTTCGAGTTGCTCGTATATAATTGAATTAAAAAAACAACAAATGGGGTAGATGTGGTTGTGGGTTCGATTCCCACTCGTATTTTCAATTTCTCAACATGCAATGCCATCAGAATTCGGTGGAAAGTGGAGAACGGATGTGTTCTAATGGGATTGGAGTGTCTTAACACTAATAGGTAGTCCTCTCAGTACCGTCTACCCTGTTATGTGATATGATTAATAATAATCAAAAAGAAATCGATCTCAAAACTATACTTATATACAAAAAGCGAAATAAATTCTAAATTGTAAAAAATAATACATTTCAAAGTAAGAAAGATAGCTGAAAAGTTATTTAAAATTCATTATTTTTGGAATCAGTGATGCCGTGGGCTTACTGTTTTAGCTTTTGTTGCGTGTATTTAGTAGTTAATGTAATTTTAAGTCTCCTAATGACACAGACTTCCTTTTTACAGAAGAAGTCGGTTAAAAAGTACGGAGTTTGGCTCTTCTTTTAACCTCACAGTATCAAAGGTGAAATGTGGAGAAACTAGAGAGATTTAAACAATAAACTTATTCTTCTGTTCACTCCAGGGTGTGTATTATTTTAAGCAAATCTCAGCCTTCAACATGAAAGTAGTGGGCGAGAATTACACAGAAGTGAATACGAAGATCTTCGACTTTTGAACAAGGAATACTTTTTTTAGCTTCGTCTGCACATAGTAGACCTAGAGTTAAGACACTCTGTCCGCATTAAGAGACTTCCGCACATTCCGCCGAATTCTCGAGGCAACAAGTATTGAGTGGAGGAACTTAACGCCGCTTTTTTCGTTATCAGAGCGAGCAAATGGAAATATAAATTTAAATGTCGCCTACACAATTCGGTGGAAAGTGCGAAACGGAGTGTCTTGACACTAAGTTTCCTCTGCCTCCTGTGTGAGGGAGACAGCGTGACACTGATTTATTTGATTTTTATTTACTTTGTTAAATGGTTGAAGTTTACGATAAATTTTGGAGCATTTCGTGAAAATTTAAATAATTTATAAATAGCTAGTCATTTCCACAAGAGGGGATCGAACCCACCGCTCACTTCACTTGTCCATCGTATATAAGTTATCGTATTTTTCGTTGTTTAACAGCTTATTGGTGCAGTACTCAACGCTGCTAACAAGTAAAAAAAATGTGACGGTTATTGATTCAATATTTAAAAAAAAATTAAATCAGCTTCACGCTGTATCCCGCACACAGCAGGGTAGGCAGAAGGAACCTTGTGTTAAGACACTCCGTTCCCCACTTTCTGCCGAATTCTGGAGGAATTGCGTGTTGAGTGGCAGAACTCAACGCCGCACTGCCTCGACACCAGAGCGAAGAAATGGAAATATAAATTTAAGTAAATATTTCATTTCCTCGAGTGGGGATTGAACCCACAACCTTTCAGTTTTACAGTCACAATTCGTGCCGCTGCGCCACGAATGGCCTCTATTCAATATTTAGTATTATAATATTTATTTTCCTATCGAAACGAAAAATCTATTAATATAGGTGTCAGTTTTCACTTTAAGCTCACGTTCAGTTTCAACTTACTGTTCTACTCTTTCTTTGTACTTAAAAATTTTGTTCGTTATATTTGACCCATTTACCAGCTTCCAATCGAGATGTAATTTTGCACCCATGTTTAAGTTGAATGACAATGCAATATTAAATAAATAAATCAGCTTCACGCTGTATCCCGCACACAGCAGGGTAGGCAGAGGGAACCTAGTGTTAAGACACTCTGTTCCCCATTTTCAGCCGAATTCTAGAGTCATTGCGGGTTGAGTGGCAGAACTCAACGCCGCGCTTAACCTCGACACCAGAGCGAAGAAATGGAAATAGAAATTTAAGTAAATATTTCATCTCCTCGAGTAGGGATCGAACCCACAACCAGTCGATTTTACAGTCACACCTCGTGCCGCTGCGCCACGACTGGCCTCGTAATCGACAATGCAATATTAATTTATTATAATAAGTGGATATGAGAGTTACAAACTTTTCTTTAAGCTTCAGACTGTATTCTGCATCTAGAGGGAACCTGTGAACCTGTTCTTAGCAATAAGTTCACAGGCTCCCTCGTTACCTATTCTTGTCCCTATAGGACACTTGAAGTTGGAACTCAACGCCGCGGTCTGCCTCGACGCCAGAATGAAGAAATGAAAATATTAATTATTTCATTTTCTTGAGTTGGAATCGAACCCACGACTTCTCGTTGATAGTCATACGCTTGTGCCTCTGCAACACGACTGGCGTGGCCTATTACTTACTATTTTGTCACCCTAAATTATTATTTCGTATAAATATTAAATGCACAGATACATTTTTTCTACCGTGTTTGTGTAATATTGATAATATACGATATACGACAATATTCGAATCAGGTGAAGGAAAATTAAATAAGGCGTAATTGTAAAGTGACAGAACTTAAAAAATATTTATTTTAACCCAAAGCAACTTTTTTAACTCTTGAAAATAAAAACATATATTTTTCAACGTCTTTTACTTTTTAAATTTTTTTATAAGTAACATATTTAAACAAACTATTAAAATTACATTGTAATCTCTTACAACAAAAACTTCTTAAACAGCAAGAAAAATAAATTCCACAAACATAAAACGTCAAATACTTCAAAAACCGTATAATGTTCACAAATCTGAATGATATTAAATTTGTTATTTTACTTGGCGTTAGCGGTATACATCAAATGTGAACAAGACAGGCGAGTTATAACAACTTTGAAATATTCCAAATTCTATGTAAAACCGACAATAGTCAATGGTGAACCGGCAACCACCGGGCAAGTGCCATATTTAGTGTCCATAAAGGAACCTATTCACAAAATCGGTGAACGAAGATTTATATGGACGAACTTGTGCGGAGGCAGCATTATAAGCGAAAGGAAGATCCTCACAGCAGCACATTGTTTCGAAAGTTCCAATTATTTCTATAAAAAGCATCCGGACCACCTCCGCGTGGTTGCCGGCAACCTACGCACCAACCTAGCTCACAGCGGCGACTCAGAAACCAACATCATCAACCAATGGCGCGAAATCGAAGACGTTATCCTCCACAGACACTTCTATTTTCCAAAAAACGATATCGCCATAGTTTTCATTAAAGACGAATGGAAATTTAGTAATAACGTAGATTATATAAGCGTGGCAACAAAAAGCACAGATTATACGTCGTGTATGACAGCTGGCTTTGGCAGAATAGGTTACAGCCTTCGCGATAAAATATCTCCTATACTGTTGGTCGCACGAATTAACACCCTAAGCCAATGGAAATGCAATAAATTATGGGAAATGTGTATGAATACATACATTTGTTCAGATTCTTCGTTAACAGATGTTTCTAGAGGTGACTCTGGAGGTCCCTTGGTGTGTAAGAACACTTTGGATCCGGCGGAGGAGCCTCACAAAGATCTATTAGTTGGTATAGTAAGTGGAAAGAACTTTGATAGAACAACTCTATATACCAGAGTATCGGAATATCATGATTGGATCGGTAGGAACGAGGGATCTCGTTCCTTTAAATTTGTGTATTTAAATTGTGTTGTTTTGTTTATTTATGTATATTTATTTATAAAAATAAATTATATTTGTATAATTATATAATTTATTTATAATTATATAATTATACAAATGTAGACAGAAAGCTATCCGTTAACCATAAGCATTTTCTCCATGTCGTTCATATCATCGTCCATAGTAAAGAAGTATAGATAGAGGCCAGTGACGACGCAGGAGCACAAGCGTGTGACTGTAAACGCGACAGGCTATGGGTTCGATTCCACTCGAGGAAATTAAATATTTACTTATATTTATATTTTACAAGAGCGAAGAAATGAAAATATAAATGTGCGCGGCGTTTAGTTCCGATTCTCAACACGCAATGCCTCTAAAACCAGGTGAAAAGTGGGGAACGGTATCTAGGTTCCCTCTGCCTACTGCTGTGGTGCTGTGTGTGGGATACAACGTAAAGCTGATTTTAATTTAATTTGATTTCATTTTCTCGCACTGGTGACAAGTTCAGGCACTCAACACACAATGCCTGCAGAATTAAGCAGAAAATTGGGAACGACAGTGTCTCAATGGGAAATGAGTGTATAAGCACTAAGTTTCCAGGTTCCCTCTGCCTACCTTGCTCTGTGCGGGACACAGCGTAAAGTTAAAAAAAATAGATTTGTAGGGTATGGTATCGTGGCGATGTTAGTGATACGAGACCTTATAATCAACTCTTTTATTATATATTTAATTTGGTTATTTATACGCTACAAAACAATAGTGGAAAATAATAACACAATTGTATTTGTAGCGAATAAATGTAGGACGCTGATTTAGTGTGTTTACAAATGTTGTTTATGAACAATATTAAGTATTGTGCAATACCTCTACAGATTTATTTATTATATATCACTAATATACCACCTAGTAACGTAATACGTAACGTAACGATTACTACAATTTTATTTAACATTATGAAATTTTCTAACTTCAGAATAAAATATTATGAAATTATTAAATGCATTAATTAAAATTCATAATGAAAGAGACTCAAATGACTCGCTCCTTTGAGAGAAATTGAAAGTTAACATTTTTTAATGTTATACGAACTCTGTTATTTTACAATAAATTCTTTTTAATATAAAAGTGTTCATTCCGTAGCTCAATGATGTCAGAGGCGTCATGCCAGTCGTGGCTCAGAGGTACAAAATGTGACTGTAGATGCGACAGATTGTGGGTTCGCGTTCCGCTCGAGGAAATTAAATATTTAATTATTTCATTTCTTCGCTCTTGTGCTGAGGCAAAGTGCGGCGTTGAATTCCGCCGCTCAACGCTCGAAACGCTCCAAAATGCGACGAAAAATGGGGAACAGATTGTATAAACGCTAGGTTCCCTTAGGCTGCTTACCCTTCTGCGGGATATACAGCGTGACGCTGAAAAAAAAAGAGTGTTGTACCTTAAGACGATAAAAACACAACGATGTACTCACAGATGATAATTATCGTTTAACTGACATTAAATCGATAGGTCGGTAGTAAGATTATGGTTTTATAAGCTCTAATAAGAAAAGTTTCAGCGGGAGAGTTGGAACTTTTCCTAGTTTCATTAAAGAATTTTTTATTGTTTTTTTGTGAAAATTATAGGAAGATTATTTCTATAATAACAAATAATTCACGTTTGTATGAACATCAATCTATATAGAATAGACATCTAAAATGCCGTTTAAAATAGATGCCTAAAATGTATATATTATTTTTTTTCTTTCCTCGAAAAGACAAAATGCGGCGTTAATCTCCTCAACATACTATTTAAATTTTCTTTTCTGCAATCCTACAGAATGTGAAATCTATTCGATTTCGCCTTCGTTTCATATGTGGAAGATACGCAGGCGTTAATTAAAAGAGAATTCAAAAGAAAAAAGCCGACCGTTTAATAATATTTAGCACTATCACTATGAGGCGAGTCGTGGCGCAGCGGCACGAGGTGTGACTGCAAAACCGACTGGTTGTGGGTTCGATCCCCACTCGAGGAGATGAAATATTTACTTAAATTTATATTTCCATCTCTTCGCTCTGGTATCGAGGTTAAGCGGTGCGTTGAGTTCTGCCACTCAACACGCAATGCCTCCAGAATTCGGCAGAAAGTGGGGAACGGAGTGTCTTAACACTAGGTTCCCTCTGCCTACCCTGCTGTGTGCGGGATACAGCGTGAAGCTGATTTTTTGATTTATTTACTAATTCATTAGTTCTCCGATTTCTATCCACATTAATTGGATAGTAGAGAACGGAGAGTTTTGACATTAGGTTCCCTCTGCCTACTCCGCCATATGCGGGATACAGCGTGAAACTGAAAGTGAAAAAAAACATCTACAAACTAATGCATTGATCTTACGCTATAAATATTTAGTACACCTTTTAAGATTCATTGTCGTATATTTGTAGGAAAACGTGCATTCGAGTATTATAATAACTCTATCTATATGGTAATTGTAATAATAAATGTTGGAGTTCCTTATTACAATATGTTTTTTTTAGATTTACTTACAAAGTACTCTTCATATAATTTAGATTAACTTAATTTTCAAGACATTGCTTGTTGAGTGGCGGAACTGAACGCCGCGCCGTGCTATGGTTATTAGAGTGAGAAATAATTTACCTCGCTAAATGTGGGAATTGAATCCACAACCGTCGTGTTTACATTCAGAGGTTGTGCCGCTGCACCACGACGGTGTTTATTGTGTAAGCTTATATGTTGCTATTTGCTTCTATTATTTTTTTTATTTAATATTTTCTATATGTGAGGTAGTGCTACAGCGTTAGGTTAGGTTCCCACATTCCCTCTGGCTCTATAGTACACATAGTAGGGTACTATGTGTACTATAGAGCGTACACCTTAAAAAAAACAAAACTTTTTCATCTCTGAATGACTGACAGATAACTCATAGCATAGATTTCTGAAATTTGACACGCAGGTTCCTACGGAAGTATAGAGAGAGACGGGAAAAAATGGGACTTCACGCTTTATCACTTTTCACGCAATTAAAGTTGCCGGCGATAACTAGTTTGTATATACTGTACTAGTTTCCCTCTGCCTACCCTGCTGTGCACGGGATACAGCGTGAAGCTGATTTTTGAAGTGGGAATGGAACCTACAACCGGCGCGTTTACGTTTTAGTCGCTATACGCATATTGAAAAGTAATAATAGTAAGACTAAAAAAAAACTAAAAAATAAGTAATTGCAATCTTGAATACACATCTCAAGAATTTATTTCATATCGAGACCTTATACCTATATATTCGTTTTAAATGATATGAGTTACTATATTGCAGATCGTTGAAAGCTACATTCTTGCTGACTGCTATGCAATATTAATATCCAGTTTTTTATTAAGTTGTGGCACAGACCCTCAAGTGGGAGACTGTAAACGGGACTGGTTGTGGGTTCGATTCCTATTCACACACATATGTACATATTTTCATTGAAATGCCTCGTAAAATTCGGCGGAAAGTGATGATCGGAGTGTCTTAATATTAGGTACCCTCTGTGCCCTGCTGTGTGCGGGATACAGCGTGAAGCGGATTTCTTATTTATTTATTAATATTATAATACTTGAATGCTTTAACTGATTTGAATTGTGTAAGTGATGAGTGTAGGTTTGATTTACATTTGAGAAATCTATACAGTTATCTATACAGATAGAAACACATATATAAAAAATATTTCTGTTATTGTGTGACTGATAAGTGATAAGACACAGACGACATTATGTATTTAAAATATTGAAACTTTTCATGTTGGTAGGTTATGGAGTGTCTCCTACTCTCAACAGAGAAATTTTCTTTAGAGGGGATTTCGAGCAAAATTCTAACGGTAACAGGAAAACCGCGATATAATGTAAAGCCATTTTGTAGTAAGGCAAGTTGAGGTCGGTGGTGGCGCAGGGGCACAGCCATGCGATTGTAAACACAACAGGTTGTGGTTTCAATTCCCACTCGAGAAAATGACTTATTTAATATATTCATTTGCTCTCTCGCTCTGGAAACGAGGAAAAGCGCGGCGTTGAGTTTCACCACTCAACACACAACGTCTCCAGAATTCGGCAGAAAGTGGGGTACGGAAGTTTCTTGACACTAGGTTCCCAGGTTCTCTTGCCTACACGTCTATATCCAAAATACTGCGTGAAACAATAAAAACTCTTAGTATATATATATATATATATATATATATATATATATATATATATATATATATATATATATATATATATATATATATATATATATATATATATATATATATATATATATATATATATATATATATATATATATATATATCAAAATAGTCCCGTTAAAAATAGGTTTTTGAACTCATGAACATCCTAATTTCACATAAGAATTTAAATCTATTAGTCCTACAAAACCAGGAGGAAGTACGTCATACTTTATCACGACACAAAGATTTGTGATAATCATTTCTATGTTAATGTGTTAATGGTTTTTGACAAGTAGAAGTGCTGCTATTAGTAACTGATAAGAGAGTTTATTTAGTTACTACTTAATGAAATTAACGTAAAAATAATCCATACTTAGATTATAAAATTATTTTTATTGACTTTTTTAGAAACGTATAAAAAAAATATTAAGCCGGATTTGAACCTACATCTCTTGGGAAACCTGCTACGTCCAAATTTTTATACGTTTTTGAATAAGTATTTTTCTTTGATAACTGTGAAATAACACTTTAAAAAATGTTAAAAAATATTGTTGTATTTTTTTTTATTTTCATACTGTATCTCGGATATAGGGGTACGGCAGAAGGGACTTAGTGCTAAGACACTCCGTTCCTACAGATTGCTCAATTTTCGAAATATTCCATGTGGAGTGGCACACTCAACCTTTCTGTACTGTGCATCAAAGTGAGGAAATGAGAATAAAAATCATATTACACATCAACATTCTTTTGTTTTTATTAGCTTCACGTTTTATCCTGCACAATGTAGTGTTACGGCTCTCTGTTCCCATTAAAGCATTTCCGGTTTAAATGGCGGAATTCAACGCCGCAATCCCATCTTCATACGAACATGATTAAATTTACTTCTACATATAACAACCAATGAGCGTTCATTCACTTCCAAACGTTACAAGAATTTCAAAACTTGTAATTTGTATACACTACTACCACCTACTACTACTAGTTAGTTACTTAAATTTAGTTTTAAATTAAACATATACAATTACTATGCATTAGGTCCACTACAGTACGTTCAACAAGTCGTGGCCTCTGGATGAAGTTAGATTTTCCGAGCTTATCCGTATTGTTCATTTGGGAAGAAACTATTCTTCAAAAGTAAGAAAAATCCAGTCTTGCCCAGTGTTTTGTAGCTAACTCCAGAGCGGCCACGACTTGTTGACCGTAGTGTACATTGCATTAAATAACAAAATTATTCACATCGCACACTCATTTGGTAAGCAAACAGTCTAATTAGTTTTAAAGTTTTGGCCTACGTACCTATCCTTACGAAATGTTTGTTCGTAATATTATATTAGAAGGCTATGGTGGTTCAGTGGAATAGTAGTCAATTCGATTTCGATCCTTTCTATTAGGTCAACTTTTTTTTTTAGCTTCACGCTGTATCCTGCACACAGCAGGGTAGGCAGAGGGAAAGTCGGTTTTACAGTCACACCTCGTGCCGCTGCGCCACGACCAGCCTCAAGTCAACGTGTAACTATATAATAAAATTTAAGAACCTGAATTTGAGTAGTCTATATCTATTCTTCACATCGACGGATACAAGATATAGAAGATAATATGTTATTGGTAGCATTTAATAGAACCAAAAACAATTAATTAAATTTTTGATTTGTCTGTACATTTCTTCGCGCTAATCTCAGAATCAGTTTAACCGATTTAATTGCAGCTTTCAATATATTTTTGTCAAGCTTCTATTAACATTTAGTGTTTGTTTCATTTTAATCGGTTTGTAAATCCCAGAGGCCAGTTGTGGCGCAGCAGCTCGAGGTGTGACTGTAAAACCGACTGGTTGTGGGTTCGATCCCCACTCGAGGAGATGAAATATTAACTTAAATTTATATTTCCATTTCTTCGCTCTGGTGTCGAGGTTAAGCGCGGCGTTGAGTTCTGCCATTCAACACTCAATGCCTCCAGAATCCGGCAGAAAATGGAGAACGGAGTGTCTTAACACTAGGTTCCCTCTGCCTACCCTGCTGTGTGCGGGATACAGCGTGAAGCTGATTTAATTTAACTTTTTGTAAATAAAAAAAATATACCATTTTAAATAATGTTTTTCTACAAAATTACTATAAATAACTTTAATTGGCTCATACTTTATTTTTAAATAAATCTAAATTGTTTTTAAAACGATATTATTATTACAAAACTAATGTAATAAGCAAATCAATAATTACATAGTTGTAATAAATGTATTATTACAATACGATAATATGATACCGTCGAGCTGGTCTGATGATTCCAGGAAATTAATAGTGGAAACTTTAGAAAGTACTTTAGTAAGTCTCTGGAATTTAGACCCTTACAATTTATAATTCCGAGCATATCTTATAGCACATGCAGCACTTGATGTAGCTGTTCTGATGATGATGAAGTCAGGATTTGAATAGTGGAACTCTTCAGAGGATATATATTTATTACGTATTTTTTATATGTATATATTTTTGAAACTATAAAATTTTAAAGTTTATTTTACCAATTATAATGCGGATGGAACTTTACAGAGTTTTGTGTTGAATACTATCCATCTATATTTGGAAAGAAACTGTGCGTTGGTGTAACGTAAATAAACGTAGAAATACATTAATTTATAGGATCTTTCTGCCTACCCTTGATGATATCGAGGCCGTCGTGGCACATTGGCACAGCCGTGGTATTGGTTCGATTCCCACTTTGGGGGAATGAATTATTATTATTTTTTCAGCTTCACACTGTATCCCGCACACAGCAGGGTAGGCAGAGGGAACCTAGTATTAAGACTCTCCGTTCCCCACCTTCTGCTGAATTCTGGAGACATTGCGTATTGAGTGGCAGAACTCAACGCCGCGCTTTGCCTCGACACCAGAGCGAAGAAATGGAAATATACATTTTAAGTAAATATTTCATCTCCTCGAGTGGGGATCGAACCCACAACCAGTCGGTTTTACATTTACATTTTGTGCCACTGCGCCACGACTGGCCTCAATTTATTAATTATTTATTAATATTTTCGTTGCCTCGCTATGGAATCATTCTCTAGTTATACATTTAGCAAAAACTCGTATTAACTGACAGAACCATGTGAAGCTATAAAAAAAAATAAAAAATAACTATGTTCTAAGAATGCAAAGAAATAAAAAAAATCTTTATATTCATGATATTGGACATGAATAAATTCAAATTTATTATATCGTAATTTTAAATCATACATCACTTCCTACGTTTGGGATTTTAAAATCAAATATAACGTTTTATTCTATCAAATCGAGCATTTACAGTGATGTATATTGTTATAAACAAAGCGGCAAAACCCATATTCAGTTTTAATTCGGTAGAAATTCTTGTATTTTACCGTCGATTTAAACGATTTTATATTGTAGGGTTTCTATTATTTCTCCCAGCGTAGCAAACATCTTGCTTAATTTTATTTAATTGTACTATAATCCGTAGGGGCCGCCGTGGTCCAGGGGCACAAGGGTGTGACTGGAACGCGACGGTTGTGGGTTCGATATCCATTCGAGGAAATGAAATATTTATTTAAATTTATATTTCCAATTCTCAGGTTTCGAGGCAAAGAGCGGCATTGAATTCCGCCACTAAACACACAATGCCGCCAAAATTTGGCAGAAAGTGGGAAACAGAGTGTCTTAACACTAGGTTCCCTCTGCCTACCCTGCTGTGTGCGGGATACAGCGTGAAGCTGATTAGTACTAGAATTATACAATACTAATTGAGGCCGTCGTGGCACAACCGACGTCTATCAGTGGCAAGGATTTTTTTTACTGTGTAACAAGACAGAGTGCGGCGTTGAGATACAACTCAACGCGCAATGCTTACAGAATTTGCCGGAAAGACGGGAGCGGAGTGTCTTAACATTACACTCTCTACTATCCTATTGACATGGACACTTAACGAAAAGGAAAATCTCCATATATAATGTCAGTAAACACAATAAATACCTACAAATACCTAAAGGTTGTATCAAAACGAGTGCAAATTAGAACAAATGGGTTGTCGGGAGCAGGACAGGATTGACTTCGTGCTTCACCCCGTATTATTTACACTTTATTTGATGGCCTGAGCTCCTATATACCTGCTGTGATTTGTGTTTCGCTTCGCTTTCGCTTTAATATTTTAATTAAAATCCACTGGAAGTTTACAATTTAGTTTTGTGTTTCTACAATTGTTTTGTTTCATGTTTTATTTCTAGAAATATTAGGTGTTTTGATGTTGATATATTTTTTCTTGCATTTACTATTTAGTTATGAGAGCATTGCATGGTTAATGTATATTAAAAATATTTTAATAATTTCAAAACCGGTCAAATGCGAGTCGGATTCTTATACCAAGGGTTCCGTACTAATTTCAACATTGTATGTCAACGAGAAGTAAAATTTAAAAACTTGACACTTAAATTTGCAGATGTACGTACTCTAGACTCAAATCCCAGGGCTTCCAGACCATCATTTTAGCAAAGCTGAAACATTTTTAAAAACGCTCGTATTTAAAAATGTTTTAAAGAATAATGTAAAAAATATATATTTATGCGGGAGCAGCAGGAGCATGGAGTCACTGCCGAGATGATCAAATATGGTGGGTTACGCGTCTTGGACTTGTTCTGGTTTTTGTGCAATTTATGCTGGAAATCAGGGGTGGTCCCAGACGATTGGCGAGGATTAAAATTTTTCTGTGCTTTTGTGGACTTGGAAAAGGCGTTTGACAGAGTTGTAAAAGCGAAATTATGGGAGATACTACCACGTTACAATGTGAGCGGACCCTTGCTGTAGGCTGTAAAGTCTCTTAAGATTTTCCACAGAGATCACTCAGCCTGCGTACGAGGAGCTGGCATGCCGCCCTGGTTTGACATCCAATTTCAATGCCAAATTTCATAATTGTAGGTCCTTGAGAAGTACTCACACAGCTAAAAGATATATAAACGCCGTGGAAAGTGGGGAGCGTAAGTGTCTTAATGGGAACGGAATGTTTTAACACTAGATTTCCTCTGCGTACTCTGGAGGGTAGGGTGTGCGGGGTACAGCGTGAAGCTGAAAATAAATGTACATATATACATACATACATTGACATATGCCATATTATTCCATTTTTCTGGTATATGCTCCTGTATGAAAGAAATCGTTCTTAATTATAAAAAAAATCTCATAATATTTTTATTGTTAACTATGATTCAATTAAAAAATATATATATTATAAATATTCTTCAAAAAGTTTGGAAATGGTTTAGTTAAAATGTTAAAATAAGTAGTAACTGCAGTCAAAGGATTCATGACTAAAAGTTTATATATAATACTTGTTTTATAAATATGACCCCAAATTACTTTATTTTAATGTGTATTATTTCTTCTTTATAAGTTTCCTTTGAAAGCATTTTGACGTAAAATCTCTCTAATTTCTGTTATATATATGTATATTTCATATTAGTGTCTGTACTATCGTATGGAGTAGCTTAATGAAATGCTGCTAAATTTATGAATATCTTCATGAACCTAGTGCTAAAACAGTCACACTTTGTGACTTTAATTTATTATAATTATAAACTTATTATATTATGTTATGTCCTCTTGTGTTTTTTAGGGTTCCGTACCTTTTTTAAGGAAAATGACCCCTTATAAGATTACTTAGTTAACCGTCTGTGTGTTTAGTGCCTTTATCTCAGGTATGCTTGGAGATATTGAAAAAAAAAAAAAATAAAGCCAACACACACAAATAAAAATCATACACACGCAGTCACATACGCAATACTCTTAACTCACACGCGCACACATAAACACACTCTCACACACACACACACACATACGCTAATTCGCGCACACTTATTCTTCACACCTTCCTTACTTACATACTTAGATACGTATGCATTTGAAACCGCTAGAAATAACTTTTTTTATAAATACCTATTGTACTTTTAAATTGTCTTATTGTTTTTCTGTATGTATTTAGTTTTCTCCTGTGATTACAGTTCCCATACTGTAAGTTTCTTTTAACTATGGGTGCTGTTACATTTATATTTTTAACCCCTACCGCAAGTGAGAACCTGGCGACTGGTAACACAGGCCTAGAGCTTAGTACAAGCGTCAGTCTCACATAATTGTAAGTTGTATGTAACTAATGAAAAACTTACTTTTTTGTAAATTTTTGAATTTTGTGAGAAATAAAGTTATTATTATTATTATATTATTGAGTTGAAATTCAAACCACATATTCAGATCTACGGCCCCATGATTTTCTAAAAAAAAAAACGTATTTTTACATTAACTTAAAAAGAGATATAGCCGTTTATATGGCAAAAACGCGTATTTCGAGACTATAAAGAGAATAAAAATTAATAATGTACTTCCGGTTGACCTAGAATTATGAAATTTGGTTGCTAGCATCTACAGATGGTATTAATTCAGGAAAAAATCTAAAAAATATACATTTGTGGTTAAATCCTAAAAATAAGCCCTTTTAAGCCTCTATTAAAAGGGGGCCAAAATTTGATATTAAAACTGCATGTTCATTTGAGGTATCATTAGTTCCGTAAACCCCCTGTGGGCGAACCCGACTCGCGCTTGTCCAGTTTTTTAGCTTCACACTATATTCCAGACATAGAAGTGCAGGCAGAGGGAACTTGGGAACCTATTGTTAATACACACCGTTTATATTAAGATTCTTCCGTTCCTCACTTGTCGCGGAGCACGGAGGCATTTTATATAGAGTGGCGGAACTCATCGACACGCTTTGCCTTGTTAGCAGAGCGAACAAATGGAAATATTAAATATTTCTTTTCCTTAAGTTGACATCGAGCTCACAACCTACCGCGTTTACAGACCCACGCTCGTACAACCACCGCACCACAAGTGCTTGTACCGCACCACGACGGACTTCTATAATGTACTATTATATTATGTTTACTTAATAAGGAATTAACCTTAGAAATATTAAGGAAATGCGATTTATATAGAATCATGCTGATTTACGGCCGTTACGGTGAGTTCTATACGCATTAACCAGTAATAAATGAGTGTAGTATTTTTGAAAATAATCGTTATATGCGCGATGGTGATGGGTTCATATTGCACTTGTAAAAATGTTATTATTATTTGCTTTAACAAAAACTCAAAGAAGATTCTCATTTCGATTCGTTTATTTTTTTATGTTTAAATTAGATTTTTTTTGACTTAGTACTTAGATTTTTTTTACAACTTAGGTGGTTTTATATATATATAAAAATATTTAGCTACAATAATATCTAGATTAGATCAGAAAAAATTGGGTATTATATTATTTTAGTCCATTCGTATCTCTAAAAGAAGGAGGAAACACTAGTTCACTGAATTACTTGCCTTTTCGCTCGCTATTTAATGATAAAAAAATCTTAAAGAACAAAATATTATCAGCTTCACGCTGTATTCCGCACATAGCAGGGTAGGCAGAAGGAACCTAGTGTTAAGATCCTCCATTAGAGCTCAACACCGCACTTTGCCTCGACACCAGAGCGAAGAAATGGAAATATAAATTTAAGTAAATATTTCATCTCCTCGAGTGGGGATCGAACCCACAACCAGTCGGCTTTATAGTCACACTTTGTGCCCCTGCGCCACGACTGGCCTCAAGTGTATATTTTCTTATAGATAATATTCTAAAAAACATAAAAAAGCCAAGCATATAAAACTTTAACTAAACAGCAGAAAGATTTAAATAACTTAAATATTAAAAAAAACCTTAATAAAAAATTGTTTAAAAAAATATCAAAACGAGCAAGCCCCAAAAAAATCTATAGTTAATAATATGATAATTTAAAAAAAAAAACATGATAATTTTACTATAATACATAGGGCGGCGCGTAGGGCGTCACCGTCCGCCCAATATAAGGCGACCGTAGAGCGTCCGTAGCTCACTTGTGTCGTAGCACTCAACGCCGTAGCACCGTAGCACCTTAGATACTGACGTAGCAATGGCTTTCGGGTAAGTTTTGATTTTGGTAAAAGTTTTTTTTTTTCATATATATGTATGAGATTTTTTTTTAATAATGGAAAGGATGATTTTGTATTATGTGATAAATATCTGGTATCTTTTTTTATCCTGGTTAAAAAGATTTTTATTTATAAATATTCAACTATTAAAAGAGAATATTTCAATAATTTAAAGTAATTATGATGCTATCGTTAGGAAGAATTATTATTATATTTTATAGAAATTAAAAAAAATTATAAACTATTTTGAAACTTTAAAGTATTTAAGTAAATTGAAATATTTTCTTACTTCTTATAATATATTAATATTAATAATTTTTGATGCATATATTATATAAACAAAAATAAAAAATATATATCAAAATATATAAATTAAGCAATAGTAACTTAGAAATACAGAAGATCTTGAGGAAGCCACTATAAATAATTTAGACCAATATCTACTCCAAAACCTAAACAAAAAAGTCAAACTATTACTATAATATATATAAGTTTGAATAATGAATTATTATTTTGAAAACGTATAAAAAAATAAACGTAGCGGGATTCGAACCTGTGTCTCTTATTTACCATGCAAGTGCTCTGACCACTAACCCATTAGTTCTTATTTCATTACGTCAAAATTCTATTTTATTCTAAAAAGAACATTTGAAAACTTCTATACAAGTCTTAAAAACATAATTTAAATTTTGTCTAAAAGAATAACCTTACCCTTTTTATTCTTCATTTATCAAAGTATTTATGTATTTTAGTACATTCTTTCTCGGGAACTTTTGCTTTTAAACATCATTCTACCTGTAGTACTCACTTTCTGTATGTTTATTCTTGTTCTCGAGGGAAATATACTTTTTCAAACAGTAAAATTAACGCTGAGACTCCGTTTACTTTTCAATACAATTGTTTTTAATGAAAATGGCTAGAAACTATGCTGTACTATAGGTTTATTGAGTATTCTTTTTCTTTAAAATATTTTTTTATAGTTTTACACTGTATCCCATACATAGCAAGTAGGAAAAGGGAACCTGGGTACCTAGTGTTAAGGCACTCCGTTACCTCTAAGACACTTCCGTTCACCAGTTTGCGCCGCATTCTGGAGGCATTGCGTTTTGGGTGGCGGAGCAGTGCATTTCCTCGAGTGAGAATCGAACCCACAATCTGTCGCGATTGCAGTCGCACTCTTGGGGTCCTTGAGCCACGACTGGCTTAATTTTTTTACGTCTGGCCCATCAGCACATAATGTCTCCAGAATTCAGCGGAAAGTGAGGAGCTAAGACACTTTGACTTAACCCTAGACTACCCTAGGTAGGGAGAGGGCTCCCTACCCTTCCACATGCGGGATACGGCGTGAAACTGAACAAAAGAATATTGCGAATAGCCTTACACCACGACCTTTTAATTACTTTAGAAATTCTCAAAGAAACTCTTGAAAATTGATACTTTGACAACTTAATTGCAAAATGTTAATTTATTTCTATAGTATTAAGTTAAAACTTAAATCCAACTTTTACATTAAGTAAAAATAAATTCCTTAATTCTTTTTTAGCTTCTCGCTGTATACCGTTCAGCTTTAGGGGACCTGGGAACCTAGTGTTAAAACATTGTTCTCAGTAAGACACGTTCCCTACTTTCCGCCGACTTCTGGATGCGTTGCGTGTTGAGTACTCAACGCCGCGCTTAGCTTGCTATCAGAGCGAAGAAATGAAAACACTAAATATTTGATTTCCTTGAGTAAGAATCGAACCCACAACCTATCGCGTTTAGGGTCGCGCGCTAACGCTCCATCATGATTGGCCTAAATCATTTGGCTTAAATCATCACTAAAACATAATCAAAACATCCAAATCATCACATATTTTTAAGAGAAAAAAACAGGTGTTCTTTTTAATATTTCCGAAAAAAGAAGGAAATGGATGTAAATTAAATTCAAAATGTACGCGAGACATCCCTAAGTAATTACAGCTAACGAAATAAATGTGAACACATATATTTACTGACACGTCACTTTATTGTGAGAAAAAAAAAACAAATTTTCTTTCTCATACTTTATCCATAAGAGTTAGAAAGAGATCAAGATAGACATTTATTCAGCCAATGTATTATAGAAATGTACTAATTTGGAAAACGTATAAAAAATTAAACGTAGCGGGACTCGAACCCGCGACTTCTGGAAATCGACCAGGAAGTTGTTGTAAGTGGAAATTGGAAGCTTATAAAAATTTCGACGTAGCTTGACGAGAATGTATGGCTTAGTGGTCAGAGCGTCTGGTCAGTTTCCAGGAGCGCGGGTTCGAGTCCCGCTACGTTAAAATTTTTATACGTTTTCCAAATAAGTATGTTATCAAATAAGTATTTTTCTTTCCTGAGTGTGAAATAACACATTAATAATGTAAAAAATATAATAAGAAATGGTATATTTATTATCAGGGATCTTCTAGAATGATTCGTTATTGTAACTGAAGATACCGGATATACGAAATAAAAAAAAAACTATTCGTAACCTTAACCAACACCGACAGAAAACTTTCGTATAGTTTCTATTAGGGGCGGAGTCTAAATAACAAAACAATATATATTATATACAAAATATGTAAAATGTTAAATCGTATTTAATGTGTTATTCTACGCGTTTTTAGACAATGTTTTCTAAAAAAATATAATAAAATTTATCAATTATCATTTTTTTATTCAAATAATGTTAATGTTTTTTTTGAATAAATATAAATTTTTGTCCAAGAACGACATATGTAGGTTATTTATAATCCTTAAACATTAAAGGGTTATGTCGAGTTAGTTAAATTCTACAGTGAACATATTTATACAAAATACATTATAATTTTATAACCTTTTTAAATTACACTTAAAAGGTAAAAGTAATGGAAATAATTCATTGATGAAATACAAAATAGTGATTCGAGACATTGCGTGTTCAGTGGCGTAATTCAACGCCGCGCTTTGTCTTCTTTAATAGACTGTGAAACAAAAATATATTTAAAAATATTTAGAAACGTATAAAATTGGTTATATTTCAACGTACATTTTAAACCAGCATCTCTTGGAAACCGTCCTTTAATACTTTAGACAAATAATCCTAAATAATAAATATTATATCTGTAAAATAAAGGTGACAAAAATTTAAAAGGATTCATACAAATGAAATAAGAAAAAGAAAAAGCGGCTCAATAGTCATGGATTCGAATTCCAAAAGGGTTATCTCAAATAAGTTTTTTAATCTCGAAGACATGTACTTTGAAATATAACACTATAGTCATATTAAATTTTATTCGGCACTTACTACTGACTACATTTTTATTCGTATTTTTATTAGAAGTTTAGATCGTTATCTATGATATTTTATTTTGCGATAAACACTTAGTTGTCATTTTGATAGATTTTTTATATTTTTTTATTTTATTTAAGCTATTGAAAATTATTTATATATTTGGTTTTTTTTTCAACTTCACCCTTTCTCTCGAATATAACAGGCAATGCAGGGAGAATCTCTTGTCAACTCACTCTCCTCTAAACGCCTAAATTCGAGAAATTGTGTTGAGTGGCGCAACATCATAGCATATCTAGTGTTTAACAAAATATTTTTATCAAACTAAATAGGGTTGTGACTTTTTTTTAATTTTTGAAGTTTTATTCCACACTTAGGAAAGAAAAGGTTGTGACTTTATAAAAATTAATACCTTGTAAATATTTTATATTCTTGTCATAAAATAGAAATTATCTGAAATTAGTAATTTTAAATTAGTACTTCTAAATGACGCCAGCTCCTGCGTAGTAGGGCAGGCAGAAAAATTCCCAACTTTCCGCCTATTTTTCGAGATCTAGCGTGTTACTTTTGGAACTCAACGCCGCGTTCGTTCTTGTTACCAGAGAACGAAGACAATTCATTTCTTCCAGTGGAAATCGAACTCACAACCGCCGCGTTTATAGTCCGAGACTGTAACGTCGCGCCACGACAGCCTCACCAAAAATGGGAGAAACTATTACAGCATAAAATTCCTATCGAAAACTAACCTAACTATAGAATAAACAAAATTTTCTCAGATCTTTGAACTATTACTGTTACTTATAAACTATATTGTCTTTAACTTGTCTCTCATTTATATTCAGAAGGGTTCCCTTTTACTGTTAAATAAACATTTACTGTTTGAAAGACGAATAATTTTTAAATGTAAAACTAGTTTTGAAATAAGTATACTTTCTTGAAACTTTCAATTCAAAGTTTTAAGTAAATATAAAATAAAATAAATCAGCTTCACTATGTATCCCACACACAACAGGGTACGCAGAGTGAACCTAGTGCTAAGACACTCCGTTCCTCACTTTCTGCCGAATTCTAGAGGCCCCCAGAGGGAAGAAATGGAAAACTAAATTTATGTAAATATTTCATCTCCTCAAGCGGGGATCGAATCCACAACCAGTCGATTTTACAGTCAGACTTTGTGCCCCTGCGCCACGACTGGCCTCAATGTTTTAAGTTATCTAATATTTTTAACTGACATTAAAACCGGAGGAGGTTTTGCTTTTTTCTTTAGAGAGAATACACTCTAAAGGTTGTCTCATATAAATTTGTGGTTTGAGTTCCACCACATATCATGCAATGTGAAATTTCGGCTGAATGTTTGTCTTTTAATACTAGGCTAGTCTACTATGTTGGTAAAAACGTGAAGTTGCTAAAAATATTTAAATGTTAATTTAAAGCTTAAAAGTTGCAAAAAAAAAATTTTTTAAGTTTTCAATTCAAAAATATTTACTTTTTAAAATCGTAAAACTGTCTGACATAAGGTTATGTTAAATGCCACAAATATATGCCGGACGTAACGTTCAGTGGTTTGTTGAAACATCACTAAAATGTAAGTAAAATGTTTATACATCACTATTTTCCGTTTTTCGTTATATTATCTTAATTTGATATTAAACAATAACGACTTAATATATCACGACTTAATAAAGCATTCATAACCGACACTTGTACATCTTTACTAACATTATAAAGCTAAAATGTTTGTTTGATTAAACGCACTAATCTCACGAACTACTTGAATTACAACAAAATCCTTTCGATATATCTGACTGTACCTAAGTTAAAAGTTACTATGGGCCGTTAGCAATTTCCATTTGACCAAGCGGGTAAAGCCGCACGTAAAACCTAATATGTTATAATATAAAACATACAAAAATTAAAAAAAGCGTATAATGTAATTAAAATAACAAATACAATCGGGGCGTCGTGGCGCAGCGGCACAAAGTGTGACTGTAAAACCGGCTGGTTGTGGGTTCGATCCCCACTCGAGGAGATGAAATATTTACTTAAACTTATATTTCCATTTCTTCGCTCTGGTGTCGAGGCAAAGCGCGGCGTTGAGTTCTGCCACTCAACACGCAATTCCTCCAAAATTCGGCAGAAAGTGGGGAACGGAGTTACTTAACAATAAGTTCCGTCTGCCTACCCTACTGTGTGCGGGATACAGCGTGAAGCTGATTTAATTTTTAATTTTTACATAATTTTAATTTATTCAGTCTTTGAACGCATTCTCTAAAAGATTTAGCTTCTAGTTCATTAATGAGAGTGACACCGGCACAGTAAAATGTTGGCGAAAACAAAACAAATGAAATCCAGTTTTGACTTGAGTTTATAATAGTAGATTTTTTATTTATAATTTTATTTTGTTTTCTTACTTACTGCAAATAAATCAAAAACACTGTTGAAAACAAAGTCGAGGCAAAGCGCGGCGTTGAATTCCGCCAATCAACACGCAATGCCTCCGAAACTTGGCGGAAAGTGGGGAGTGTCTTAACATTAGGTTCCCTCTGCCTACCCTGCTGTGTGCGAAAACATATAATATTTATAATACAGCTTCACGCTACAATCTACATATAGCAGGGTGAGTAGAGAAAATTTTGTATTGAGAGACGCCGTTCCCCACTGTCCACCGATTTTTTTTGAGGTGTTGGGTGTTGTGTAGCGGAACTGTATCAGTGTTACCTGAGCAAAGAAATAAAAAAATATTTGTAAAAACAAAAACCCCGACTGCATAAAACTAAAAAGAAAATAAACAAGTCCAATAGTTTATTAGGAATAACAGTCGGGACCTCTTTAAATTATGCGTGGCTCCTGGTAAAGATTTCATTGTTTGAAGAATTACTTATAGGTCCCGACTGTTAATCCTAATAAACTATTGCGCTTGTTTATTTTCTTTTTAGTTTTATGCAGTCGGGGTTTTTGTTTTTACAAATATTTTTTTATTTTTAATTTTTTTGTTAGAATTTATTATGGTAATGATAATCATGATATATCTTTTTGAAATCCTGAAATTGAGCTCTTGGATTTGATACCCATATTGTGGTATTCGAAACGAAAAAAATTTTTTTCACTAAGTCCAATGATATTTAAGAACACTTGGGCTGCTAATACGAATCTAACGATACCTAAAATATGTCAATCCGTTCAGCGGTTCAGGAGACACGAGGTAATAAAGAATATTACATACATACAAGATACGCGCGAAAAACATAACCCTTCCTTAGCAGTCGGGAAAAATATTAATAAATAATTATTAATTCCCCGGAATAGTGATCGAATCCATAGCCGTCGCGTTTACAGTCACATGCTTGTGCCACTGTGCCATGACGGCCTCAAATAACATAATGTATTAAAATATATAAAAAACAAGTTTTTATATTCGTGTGCTTAAATGTATACAAATAATGTGGTACAATTTTTTTTACGAAGATACCTACTGTAGTAGTACTAGATCGGTGACTGTACATATGAAATATATATAAAAAAAAATATTGATGGCATTTACTATCGTAATACAACCAAAAACAATGATATTTTTTTGTCTGTATTGTGCGTTTGTTCGCACTAATCTTAGAAACGGCTTAACCGATTTAATTTAAGTTTTGTTATTATAGAATTACAAAATGAAACTTAAATTTATAATGCCTAAAGGTAAGCTTCCTTTAAAATTTAGCGTTTGTTCAGCTTATAAATAATAATAACAACTATTACTATTATTTTTCTCTTTCGCATTATAAAATAAACAAAAAAACCGTTTCCGTGTTAGGACATTACGTTCCCCACGCACCGCTCAGTTTCCAAAACATTACAAATGGCGAAACTTAACCTGCTTTTGTTCTCGAGCGGGAATCGAACACACAACCGCCATGTTTTTAATTAGACACCTCTGTCTTTACGTTATTCCACGAATAAAAATATTTAGACGACACACCAAACCACATTCTGTGAAACTGAAAAAGCTTATCTTAATATCATTATTCAGGTTCACTCTGTATCCCGTAACCTAGTGTACGTGTAAGACATTACACGCCGCTCAGTTTTCAAAACATTGCAAATTAAACGAACCGAACGGGAATCGAATCCACAATCATCGTTTTAAAGACGCCTCTATTTTCACTTAATTGCACAAATAAAAAGCTTATGTGACGCATCAATCCGTCCAAACGCCATTTTAAACCTGAAACAACATCTGACGAGTTATAGGTATTAGGTAGGTACTTTCATTTATCACCATAATTAAAGCGGCCACATTCCGCGGATTTACAACCGTTTAAAAATGTTGCCGACTTCCCCGAGAGGAATGTTGTTTCCTTTATCTTGTGAAGCTGGATTTTGGATTTTTTTTATTTTTAAAAATGTTTGAGAAAATTTTCTTTAGCAGTCTGTTTTGGTATTAATGTACTTATATATTTTTTTTTCAAAAAATATAATTATTGAGAGAGGATATTAATAAAAAATCGCAATAAGGAACTTTGGTTTGGCTTTACATAGAGATTTCATAACTTTTTATAGAGAAAGCAAATTCATCGAGTCTTGGCTGGTTTTTTACAGGTTATTTTTGGTGGGATTTCACTTATTTTTGCAGAAAGCAGGTTTTTACTTGACAAATTTATTAGAGTTCTTAGTGCCATAAATCAGAGTATGTAAGAGATAGAACTAAATCAGACAGGGCGTGGGGTAATGGGCATTTTAGGTTTTCTTAATAGATTTTTTTTTTTACATAATATGTTTATCAATATAAGAGGCCCAACTCACAGAATTACTTTTAACCCATCCATTTGTCCCAAAGTTTAGCCGGGCTCTTAGGGTTCTTCATCAGGTACTCCAGATCTTCAATGTGTATACATCAAAAGAAGAATCCCACTATGCTAAATAAATTTTAGGTAGTTTGTCAGTATCTCTAATAGCTTGGCTGGGCGCTTACAGTTTCTCATTAAAGTCACTAGGTACTCCATATCTTCGATGTCCCTACAATTGATCGTTTTACCATAATGTGGGCATTAAACCCTACCGCTCTACCAAATTTCAGCTCTCTAGGTCGATGATCAGTTCGTAAAACTTTGCTTTCGCATAATTTCGAAAATATATGACCTACAAGTTTGAAATTTGGACTTTCTGGTATTTTCTTATTGGTTACTAGAACACGATAATTTAAAAGCCCGAAAATATACCAAAATGGTTCCAGAAAAGAGTGGTCCTTACCTTCGCGCTGGACTTGGCGGGCGACACTACCGTGCTGCCTATATAATATAAGGTCTTGAATTTTGAGAAGTATCGATAGGAAAATGTAAGTTTGCAAACGTCGAGATGATGTTTATTTTCATATAAAACTCTCATTAAAATTATTGAATTAGATAAACTGAAAGCAATTATTATATTAAAATAAGAAATTATACTAAAATTACACTTAACAAAGAATTTCTAATAAAGCCTACTCAAAATCACCTTAAAATCACCTGTCAAACTTTCAGTCTCCGCCCGAATACTTTCAGTTTATTTTGATATTTGAATATTATTTAAATATTATTATCGAGCCGCAGCGAAACAGCGATACTGGTAAACGCGACGGTTGTGAGTTCGATTCCATTTAAAGGAATATATAAATTATTATTATTTACTCCTCTCGTGACAAGACAAAGCGCGGCGTTGATATCCGCCGTACAACACGCAATATCTCGAAAATTTGGCAGAAACTAGTCTTTCCTTTGTTTTTTTTAAACATGTCTGTTCGTTTATTAAACAATTTGTCAGCGTGATTTCCTTTAATGGGTCGTTATAAAGAAACAGGAGGAAACCTGATGCGATAACGACGTCGCCTTGAAATTTGACGTTTTCAATATTATATTATTAACCATTTTCTAAGGAAACTGAAATAATGTAAAACTATATTTGTTGCATTTTAGAAATACTAGCAATACATGTATGTTTTTTAGCTTTAACGCTGTATCCTTCATGTTGTAGGGTAGACATAGGGAACCTAGTTAAGGACACTTCGTACCTAACTTCCTGCAAAATTTTTGAAGTGTGGGAATCGAACCCACTATTGTCGCGTTACGGTCAAGGTAGTGCTTTGCTATGAAAATTATTCTATTTGTTAAGAAACATTCCTTGAGATTAATCTTCGTGAACAACAATTATATTAAAAAATATATAAATGAAAGAAAAATGAACATCATTCCGCAAAGTCCCGAGACAATCTCAGGTTAGTTGTTATATTGTGATAAATTAATTTTGTTATTGGATCACATTACCTATAGATACTTAAACTTATTTATATGTACATACACTAAAACGGGGAACGGAAGTGTCTAAATGGGAACGGAATGTCTTAACAATAGGCTCCCAGATTCCCTCTGCCTTCCCTGCAATGTGCGGGATACAGCGTGAATCTACATTAAAGCTGCTTCACGCTTTTTTTTTCAGCAGAGTAAACAACAGAGGAAAAAAAGTGTTAACCTAGTATTTTCGCGTATTAGGTGGGGCAGCTCAACGCCGCAGTATTTGTCGCGCATTGTATACATGATGCACGTCTATAATAGGGAGGCTGTGAGCTCGACTCTCATTCGGGGGAATATATTATTATTTATTAATATTTTCATTCCATCGTTTTGATACAAAGATTAAAACCGTGGGGTTAAGTTCCACCACTCAATACGCAAAACGCGGGATATAGCGGGAAGCTGAAAAAGACACTAGACACTTCTTTCCCATTTTCCATTGAAATCTGGAGGCATCGCCCGCTTAAACTATTGAATTATTTACTTAATACACTTATGAAGGTACGTTCGTCTTGTAATATATAATGTATGTTTGTAAAGCAATTAAGAAATTTAATTTCCTCGAGTGGAAATCGAACGAACAACCTGTCGCGTTTACAGTCACACTCTGATGCAACTGAGCCACGACTGGCCTCGTGGGGAAATCGTTATATTAATACAATTTTTCTCACATGAGGCCAGTCGTGGCGCAGTGGCATAAAGTGTGAATAAAACCGACTGGTTGTGGGCTCGATCCCCACTCGAGGAGATGAGATATTTACTTAAATTTATATTTCCATTTCTTCGCTCTGGTGTCGAAGCTAAGCGCTGCGTTGAGTTCTGCCACTCAACACATTATACCGCCAGAATTTGGCAGAAAGTGGGGAACAGAGTGTCTTAACACTAGGTTCCCTCTGCCTACCCTGCGGCTATTTTTTAATTTTCTCACAATTTTAGCAAATATTAAGCAAATTTTAACATTATAATAATCATCATTGATATTTCTATTTTAAAATATATTGTATATTCCACAATATAAGGCTATTATTGTATATTTCTATACACGAGGTTGTTCATTGAATGCCTAGAGGCGATTTAGTAAATGTTTTTGATCATTTATAACACTAAAATTAACTATTATTATTATTCAACTGACGCAGTCAACACGTCATGTTGGATTTGTTAAATTAATCTATATAAGTTAGTTTAATTTTAAATAATTATAATAAATAACAATATAAGACATAAATTATACAATTTAATTATTGTTCATTATTTTTAGGATTCCGTATCTTTTAAGAAAAAAGGAACCCTCATGTCATTTTCTTGTCCGTCTGTGTATCTGTCTGTCAAGAGCCTTTATCTCAGGAACGCTTGGAAATATCGAGTTGAAATTTATACCATATACAAAAAAACGTTTTTCCACATTTTGTTAAAAAAAAATGCGAATCAAAATTAATAGAGTACTTCCGGTTAACCTAGAATTCTGAAATTTGGCTTTTTTTGGTTCAAGAAAAAATCTAAAATTTATACATTTATGGTTAAATCCTAAAATTATATCTTTGAAAGAAAAAAAAAATTGAATTTCAGGAAAAGCTTGAGCTTCCAATTTTTATACCGAACCCTCGGTGGGTATGTCCAGCTTGCGCTTGTTAAATTATAAGAACAAAATGAGAGTGGCAGATGTTATTTTTTGCTTTAGCATTTTCTGAGCGACAAATAACATATATATGTATGTGTCTGTAAGTTCAGTTTAAGAGTTAGAGGTAGACGGCCTTTTATTGCTAAAATGTTAAGATTTCTATACAAGATAACAAGATTTCATATGAGTTTTAATAAAAAAAAATGTATTTTTTAACTCAATTATTTCAAACGTTGTTCGCTTTAAAATGTTTTTGCAAAATATAAATTAAATATATACATACGTTCTCTTTGTAGTGTTAAAATTTCGTGCTCAACAATTTTGTCTTTAATTTTAACACACAAATAATTCTTATCATAACCACCCGAAATTAATCTTTTAGTAGTATATATAATTGAATTGAATTCAGCTTCACACTGTATCGGGCACACAGCAGGGTATGCAGAGGGAACCTAGTGCTAAGACACTCCGTTTCCCACTTTCCGCCGAATTGTGGAAGCACTGTGCGTTCAGTAGCGGAAGTCAACGCCGCGCTTTGCCTTGACACCAGAGCGAAGAAATGGAAATATAAATTTAAATAAATATTTCATTTCCTCGAGTGGGGATCGATCCCACAACCAGTCGCTTTTACAGTCACACTTTGTGTCCCTGCGCCACGACTGGTAGTGAATTCAAAATATATTTTTTCGATTTACCAATATCACATCAATTTATATACCCCTCAGAGATAAAATTGTTTTAAAAATGCTGAAACCAATTCATATGTGAGTATGGTAGATTACAATAACTATTTGTTTTTTGTAATATACATATGAATTCACCAATAGTGGACTGTATAAGCGACATAAGTATCAGTGAAAAATCTATGTTCAATTTTCACTCGTTGAAATAATTTATTATTTACGCTCTATTAGACAAAGTGCGGCGTTGAGTATCGCCACCCCTGAACACGTCTTAACACTATTTTCACTCTGTAAAGGCGTTAAGCTAAGTTTTGATACTACCTAAGGTTTTATAATACATTTCATTTTTAATTTAAAAAAAAACCTCCTGGGCCTCGCTTCGTGCAATATCAGTTATTGGTACAGAATAATCACTGTTTATACAGAGATCCCCATGGATATTTTTTCTAAGATTGATTTCTTACTCTGTACAGTATATGTTTATAATCATTTCTTATATTCTTTTGTAATCTTTATTATGCGACTACTTTTAAATATTATAACAAAGCTTTAAGCTTTTACAGACCTTAAATGAAGGGAATCTAATGTTAAAACACTCGATTTTTTCAAATGTGTGAAAAGTAGCGGAGCTCTTGAAAATAAATCAATATAATTAAGTACAATCATTTTGTCAAGTACGTATTGAACCCATAACCTTGTCCTTAAATGCAGACACTGTTCTACTGCACCACGATTATCTGTTTTGATAGTATTATCTATCAATCGAATTTACAAACAGTTATAGGTGTCGTGACGTGCTGCTATGCCACGTAGGCGATAATTAAATTATTATATGGATAGTTGCAAGTAATAATTCTTAATAGTAATACATATAAGATAAGATAATACATATAAGAAAATAAAATAAACAAATCAGCTTCACGCTGTATCCCGCACACAGCAGGGTAGGCAGAGGCTAAGGTTAAGACACGCCGTTCCCCACTTTCTACCGAATTCTGGAAGCGTTGTGAGTTGAATGGCAGAACTCAACGCCGCGCTTTGCCAACTGTCTCAACACCAGAGCTAAAAAATCTAAATATAAATTTTAATAAATATTTCATCTCCTCGAGTGGGGATCGAACCCACAACTAGTCGGTTTACAGTCACACTTTGTGACTTGCGCCACGGCTGGCCTCAAACAAAATTAATGTTTTCACCAAAATGCTAATTAGATAAGTACAAAATGATACAAATTTATCATTTCCACTAATATTCCAACCCGTATGTAGCGCATCGCGAAGCTATTTACATATTTATTTGACCGAGTAATTAGCAGTTATAATTAACAAGGCTGAACGCGATCGTGTCGCGGCATAATGGACGCGGTCACTATCCATCATGGCGGCATGTCAACTGTCAAGTGTCAGATGTCACTTTTTGTGTTTCGCGCGCATTTTTAATCATTTTTTTCAAGTTTGCAATGTGCATCGTAGAACATTAAATAAGAGTATCTTTTCATAATTGGTTTTTAAACTATTTAATTTAAATTTATTATTATTATTTTTTTCATTTGTTTTGTGTGAAGTTTTTGGTGTAAACAAAGATATATTTAGCGATACATAGGCCCGTGTTTCATTTATTTTAGTACAAAACAAGAAAAATATGCAGTGTAGGCGAGTGGAATTACAAAAACACCTTCACCTTTACATAATATGGAGCGTGGAAGAAAATTGTGAAAAATATTATGGTAAAGAATATTCTCATTACTTACTTATATTACACAACATTTTACTCTCTGTGAGAACGTGTGTAAAAAAGCAACCTTGGCTTTTATAACTTATAAAAAGACCAAAAAGAAAAAAAGAAATCCCGTAACAATTTGGGCCTGGTTGCAGGTAATAGTAGAAACCGTTTGAGATGCAAATTGCGGCATTTCATAAGTTAGGTTAGCAATTATATAGCCCTCGTCCTCGGGCCAAACGCGGCGCTAAACATCAGCTAAAGAGATTAGCATTTAAATAAAAAGTGTCTGTCCGACTGCCAAAAACATCTTCTGACGAATTACAACAAGCTTCTCTACTCCATCTGCATAATGGCAATGGCCCCTCTTTCCCTCTTTGACAATGTTAAACTTTTCTCATTAATGGACGTAAATTTTGAAAGATTCTCTTGACCAGAACGATGTAATTATTTAGGGTTAAACTTGAGGTTAAAAGTTAGGCTTAAAAAGCTAAGGATATTATTAAAAAAATTATTATAATATAAAAAAGGATCTTTTAACATGCATTTAATAGGTCGAGCTTTAACTAAGTATCTATGTTATAAAATATAAAATTATACGTACATAATCACGAGTCCAACTCTTACAAAATATTGTGTTAATAATTTAAATGTCTATAATTACATTTTCATAAAAAATATTTAATGAAAGTACTTTTACTTAGTGGGGAACGGAGTGTCTTAACACAATTTATTAAAATTTATATTTTCTAATGATGTGACTACTAGACTAGCTATTACAACTAGCGCAGCGTTGAGTTCCTCCAATCAATACATAATACAACATGTGGGATACAGCGTGAAGCTGAAAAGAAAAATTAACCCTTGAATGGCGGAACTCAACTCCGCGCTTTGCATCGACACTAGAGCTTAGAAAATGAAAATATTAATTACTTCATTTTTTCGAGTGGGAATTTTCACAAGACTTTGGCGTTAATATTAGGCTTTCTCTCTAAACAGGATACAGCGTAAAGTAAATATATATATCTATATACATTTTAATTTTAATTCAATATGGCTTATATCGAACGCGAACTATTTATAACAATAAAGCAACAACAGGTGTCCGTATTCTTACTCTATACGTGACTGACTGTATGTGTGTACGTGACTTTTTTCTATGAAACTAGCGTCCCACATTAGTTTTTTAACTTTAACTTTGTCTCTACGAGGCTCATAGTTTAAATTTGTTTTTATGCTATTTTTAAATTATGTTACATTTTAAATAATGCTAAAGTCATCTTATAAATTAGAGCCCGTCGTGACGCAGTGGCCCAAGCATGCAACTGTAAACGCGACAGTTGTGGGTTCGATTTCGACTTGGAGAAATGAATGATTACGTTTTAATTTTTTAATTTCTTCGCTCTGATAAAAAGGCAAAGCGCGGTGTCGAATTCCGCACCGCAACACGCCATTCGTGGGGAATTAGGCGGAAAGTTGGGGACGAAAGTATCCTAACACAAGGTTCCTAGATTCCCAAAAATATCCTAATAATTAAACCATATAATTTCAAACGGAAGGGCTATAATGATTCATTTAAACCAGCACATGTAAGGGTAGTAAACCAGGCTGTAATGTCATCGTAATACTCAATTTCACGCTATTATCTCAACGAAATTACCTCGTTCATATTTCAGGAAATCTATGTGTGTTTATTTGTAAACTAGAGTGTAGGTTATAGAGGCCAGCCGTGGAGCAGGGGCACAGAGTTTGACTGTAAAATCGATTGGTTGTGGGTTCCATCCCCACTCGAGGAGATGAAATATTTATTTACATTTATATTTCCATTTTCTTCGCTCTGGTGTCGAGGCTAGGCACGGCGTTGAGTTCCGCCACATAACACGCAATGCCTCCAGAACTTAGCGGAAAGTGGGGAACGGATTGTTTTAACACTAGGTTCCCTCTGCCTACACTCCTGTATGCGGGATACAGCGTGAAGCTGATTTAGAGTGTAGGTCTGCAGCGAGATAGAATATTTTGTATTAAAGTCCCCTTGTGAGTGTAGACGCGACAGGTTGTGGGTTTGATTTTCACTCGAGGAAATAAAATATTTAATAAATCCATTTATTTTGCTCTGGTGTGGAGGCAAAAGCGCGGCGTTGAGTTCAGCTACTCAACACACAATGCTTCTAGAATTTGGCGGAAAATCGGAAACGGAGTGTCTTCACCAGGTTCCCTTTGCTTGCCCTGCTGTGTGCGGGATACAACGTGAAGCTGATTTTCAAAAAAAATTATCAGCTTCACGCTGTATCCCGCACACAGCAGGGCAAGCAAATGGAACGTAGTTAAGACACTCAAGAGTGTGGTCATCCAACCTACCCACTTTTTGCCCCTGCACCACGACTGACGTCTACTAATAAATAATTAGGAAAAATTTCATATTCCCAACCACGAGCAGGCCTTGCAAAAACTAACTTAAGTTCATTTTAATACGTATGCACTTTGTTAGCACTCACAAATTACTGTGGAATACGTGACTCGAATGAGATAAAACTAAATTATTTCTTTTTTAAAGGGTAAACAGAGGCAACCTAGTGTTAAGATACTCCGTTCCCCACTTTCCACCGAGTTCTGGAGGCATTGCGTGTTGAGTGGCGGAATTCAGCGCCGCGCTTTGCGTCCACACTAAAGTGAAGAAATTAAAATATAAATGTAAATAAATATTTCACTTCCTCGAATGGGGTTCGAACCCACAACCAGTCGATTTTATAGTCACGCTTTGTGCTCCTGCGCCACGACTGGCCTCTATTTTTATTTATATTTTTTTTATTTTATTTATGCTCAACCGTCTCAGTTAAAAAATATATTTTTAATTTCTCAATGTATTATGGGCAGCAGTACCGCAGGAGCACAAGCGTGTGACTGTAAACGCGACAGGTGTTCAACACACAATGTCCCCAGAATTCGGGGAAAAATAAAGACTTTTAATGGGAACGGAGTGTGTTAATATTGGGTTCCCAGGTTCCTTTTGTTTTTCTTACACTTAAATTGAAATACTTCTATACACTTAAAATTGAAACAATATTTCTTTTAGCTTCACGCTGTATACTCACAAATAATAGGCAAAAGGAACCAAGTGTTAAATTTATCCGTTCCCCACGTACCATTATGTGTTAACTGGCGGATCTGTTACTGAATACGAGAAAATGGAGCTAATTCATAATACATTACTATTTGCGGGATACAGCGTGAAGCTAAACCAAAGTAATAATATTTCCACGTCGTCACTTCACAGGCGTTAAAAGCTCCTAAAATGATTCTTGGATAAGACAAAATAATAATACGAAAATTCGTGAAGATTTTTCACAGTAATGTGTACACGTAACTTAATGGAGAATAAAGAAAAACCTTTTATACCTTCACCGTCGTAGCGCGGAAGCGTGCGACTGTAAACACGACGGTTGGGAGTGGGTTCGATTTCCACTCAGTGGAACGAAATGTTTAATATTTTCATTTTTTTGCTCTGGTAAATAAGGAAAGGGCGGCGACTTATTCTACCACTCTACACGAAACACCACAAAAATTCTGCGGAAAGTGGAGAACGGAAGTTCCATAATGTTGAATGGAGTGTCTTAGCTCTAGATTCTGTGCTTTTTACTACAAAAAAAATCATCTAGTTGAAAATTTTAAAAAATGCTTAAATATTGTGTATTGTATGTACAGGAACTACTGTGTTCTAAAAATTAATTACTGATAATTGTAATCAAAATCTTTAATAATAAAGATATATTCGCTTTTACATAATACAATAAAATAGTTACGCTCTAAGATTATTAAATAAATATATATTCAAAGAAAAAAAAGTCTCATTTACTTTTGTATCGCTGTTAGTTAGCCTTCAATTAGTATATGTTCTGAATGTGTTTCTTCATTATTTGCTGTGGTTTTTTTTTCTTTTTAACCGACTTCTGTAAGAAAAGAAGGTTATCAATTCGACTGTATATTTTTCTTATTACCTCAGAGCTTTTGACTGGATGAACTGATTTTGATGATATTTTTTATTCGAAAGCTAATGCTTCCCGTGTGGGATCCCATCTTCTATGTTTTTTCTTCTTATTACATGGCCCGCAAGCGATCGTAGAGTCTTTATTTATTTTTTCTATATTTAATATTTATTGTACAGTTTTATGGGGTCTGTTTTTCTAATACCTTTATTTTCATTATTAATATTATAAAATATCGCTTTAGACACAACTTAAAACTAGAGCACACTAAATCGTCTTACCATTTACCTATACGATCTACTAGATAATAGTGTCTAGACACTCAGTTTTTAAGTGTCCATTGTTTTTTCTCTCACAAGATCATTCTTGATATACATATGTAAATACTATATCGTTGAGGGTGAATGCTACAGGTGTCTTGGGGTTTTAATATGTAAAGGTATATCCATATAATAGAATAATTGTTGTTTTGAAGAGTAGAAGAATTTAAGTCAGACATGAAAAGAAAGTTTTTATACTTCTTTTTTTTTTTGAGAACCGATAGAAAGATATGTTTAAACGCTACTTTAGTTGTGAGAACGGACGTAATATCCACATACATATAGTCCACATTTTCCACGTTTTCGTAGGGATTTTGAGGAATCCTTTCTCGATGCTCCCTTACACTCCCTAACCTACAAGCCAAGCTTTAACTTTATAAATCCAATTGATTCGTACGTATTCTACCAGTTACTCAATAACGACTAGCAACCGAACTAAACTGATCAACACCTAAAAATCAATAATAAAAATGTTGAACTTTTGAACTACGTATCTAAAAATATATTACTATTCCCATCGATTCACACCTTCAATTCCTCTTAATATAACTAGAAAGACAAGAAAACTTCGAGATTACCTCCATACATCCAGCTAATGTAATAGTTAAACAAACACATCAAACGGGAGGTCAGGAGCTATTTACTAGAGGAATACCCGAGTACCTTATTTATAGAGTCGATTTAAGTCAGGATATTGTCGAAATATCTTCTCATTATGATCCTAAAACAAAGAAGTTTGTTTATATTTTAGTTTATGTTGTTTCTAATTTCCTTGTACTTTTGTGTGTTGTTCCTATGGTGGCGATAATTGGTTCGATGCTCGCTTTAAAAATATATATATTTTCATTCCGTATTACAAAATATATGTGAATATTTAAAAAATAATAACTTATCTTTCTAACATTTTTAAAGTGTTATTCCACATTTAGAAAAGAAAATACACGGAAAGGAGGTGCGGGTTCGAGTCCCGCTACGTTCAAATTTTTATACGTTTTCTAAATAAGTTTTTAACTTATCTTTCCTCTTAGGTAAAAGAATTGTCTGAATTACGTTTGTTATTCAATTCGGTAATATACATTCAAAAATATATAATAGTTCTGTTACGTTTAATAATATTTTAGTTTAATGGAATGCAATGCTGAATTAAACAAGAAAAAATGGGGTTTAATATAGTAGCTTTACATTTTTTCCGTATAGCATGAAAGGAAGGGACCCCAATTTTAAAATACCTCGTTTCCTATTTTTCGCATATTTTTTGAGACGTGGGCAAGATAGGTCACGAACGGTACTGAATGCCGCACTTTGTTCACCAGAGGAAACCAAACATATTTAATATGTAAATAAAAAAACACATGTTTTTGTTTTTTTTCTCCGAGTGGAGATTAAACCCGTAACTGAACACTGTTTTACGGCACCATCAGAGTACATAAAACATTATTTATTCATAATTTTGTGTGAACTTTCTAGAAAATTTGCCCCTATTCTTAACTCAGCTTAACTTTTCTAATTATATAGAAGACAAGAAAAAATCTCATTTCATATTAAAATATTATTATAGAAGTAATTGTAACGTTCCACTTTTTGGCAACAAATTATAATACAAATTGCTCATTTGACGTCAAAGCTTGTAAGATTAGTTCCTAAATAAATATATTATAAAATTAAATCAAAATTAAATAAGCTTCACGATGTATCCCACACACAGCAGGGTAGGCAGAAAGAACCTAGTGTTAAGACACTCCGTTCTTACTTTACTTTCTGCCGAAAGTTGAATGGCAGCACTCAAGGCCGCGCTTTGCCTCGACACCAGAGCAAAGAAATGTAAATATAAATTTAAGTAAATATTTCATCACCTCGAGTAGGGATCGAACCCATAACCAGTCGGTTTTACAGTCACACTTTGTGCCGCTGCGCCACGTTTGGCCTCTAAATATATTTTAGCTTCGGAGTATTTGAATTGAGTTGTAATTATAATTTTCAATTATAGCAGCACTTTGTCTGTCTGTTCGTCTGTCAAGACTTCTTCTTATATACTTGTATCTTGAGGTCTTATGTAAGTATCAAGCCCTTCTTCACTTTGTATCCCGCACACTATTTCTAATTTTTTTGCCGAACTCTGCCTTTTCGGCGGAAAGTGGAGAACGAGGTACAGCCTGAAACTAAAAAAAAATATTTGTTTTGAAACGATGTTTATTTATTTCTTTATATAAAAACAAATATTGACTCTACGTCAAAATAAACGTGGCCTTATTCCGCGTTAGTTTTGATCTTACACTGTGTATTAAGAATATGGAGATTAAGTAATACACTTCAAAGATATTTTGTTAGTTAGTAATTGAAAAGCTATGGCTTGTGAGTTCTGTCACTCAACACGCAATGCTTCCAGAATTCGGCTCGTCTCGTCTTATCACTAGGTTCCCTCTGCCTACACTGCTGTGTGCGGGATACAGCGTGAAGCTGATTTAATTTTTCTATGGCTTGTAATTTTCTATATATATTATGTATCTATATTATTTATAATTAATTTTACTGTTATTGACATATGTACAAAGGAATTTCTTCACACTGTAGAAACTGTAGATAGCGACAAATTCAGTAATGTTAATTTAAGAAAAAAAAAAACGGGATTTGAACCCCCGCCCCTAGGGACTCGCGCCTCTTTGACGGTTTCCAAGAGACGCTGGTCCAAAACCCGATTCGTTCAGTTTTTTACGTTTCCTTAATAAGTATTTTTCTTCCCTAAGTGTAGAATAACACTTTAAAAACGTTAAAGAAGTCAGTAATAATTTTCTGCTGATTTAAGTTAAATTATTCTTATAAAAATCAGAACTTAGAGGTCAGTCGTCATAAAGGGACACAAGCGTGCGTCTGTCAGCGCGACATTGGGTTGTGGGTTTGATTCCCACTTGAAGAAATGAAATATTTAATATTTTCGATTTCTCACTCTAGTAATGAGACAGAGCGTGGCAAAGCAGTGCCTTCAAAATTCGGCGAAAAATGAGAACAGCTCTTGCGCAATGACTGGACTCGGAAATTGACTATGGGTTCAAACCCGAGGAACATCAACATTTTTTATAATAACGTTTTCTAACTTAAAAAATAAATAAAAATTAGTGCGGCCGGTCGTGGTGCAGCGGCACGAGGTGTGACTGCAAAATCGACTGGTTGTGGGTTCGATCCCCACCCGAGGAGATGAAATATTTACTTAAATTTATATTTCCATTTCTTCGCTCTGGTGTCGAGGTTAAGCGCGGCGTTGAGTTCTGCCACTCAACACGCAATGCCTCCAGAATTCGGCAGAAAGTGGGGAACGGAGCGTCTTAACACTAGGTTCCCTCTGCCTACCCTGCTGTGTGCGGGATACAGCGTGAAGCAATTTTTTTTTTTTTTTTTTTAATTAGTAAAACAAAATTTAAAAGAATAAAGAACTGCTTCAAAAGAAGTAAATTAAAGTTTTCTACATACAAATTAAACATAAAAAAAAAAAACAAACAATGCAAAAGTTCAATTCAGATCTGACTTAACAATTATATTCTCGCATTAACTGCACTTAGAAGATTAAATTACTGCTCCCCCTCCTCCTCCTCCTCCTCCTCCAGGTCCTCTAGAAACGAGGCAACCGCCGATTTGTAAGAAGATGCAGTGGATCTGGTAGAGAGCTTAGAAAAAAGTACTTAGTAATGTTTTGCTTTATTTTTAAAGTGTTATTTAATTTGGGAAAAAAGAATATTTTTTTATTTTGGAAAACTTATAAAAACTTTAAAAAAATTATAAATGAATGGAAAGGAATTGTTTTAATGGGAACGGAGTCTCTTAAGACTAGGTTCCCAGGATGTCTTTGAAATATTACAGGAGACTCAAAATTTATTAATATTTTTCCATAACTATTGCTTCTGCAAATCCTAATTATCCTAAATTCTAATCCTGTAGGCAGAGGGAATTTATAAACCTAGTGATAAGACACTCCGCTTCCAATAAGACACCTTTATTCTACTTTCTATTTATTTTTCGGATTCGAGTTGATTCCCTGGTGGAATTAAACGCTGCGTTACTAGAGCGAGGTAAATGAAAATATTAATTTTATTCCCCAGGTGGAAATCGAACCCCCAACCTATCGCGTTTACAGTCGCACGTGTTTCCCTTACTTTTCTCAAGACAATGATAGCAACTTGTTACCAACAAGCTTACTATTTATATAAAATTCAATCTTAAAGTTTAAATAATAAAGTCTAATTTCATTTGAAGTTTCCAATTTCATTTCTTTCGTCATTCAATGAGCAATTAACAATCGAATATCTCCTTCGAACAAAGGAATATAAACTTTATTTCAACGTCATAGAGTCTACTTGTAATATAAATAATAGAAGGTTTCTCATATCTTATTGCAATGTTATAGAGTTGAGTACTATCTTTAGCTTCACGTTGTATCCCGCATATAGTAGGGTAGGCAGAGGGAACCTAGTGTTAGGACACTCATTTTCTCTCTTTCCGGTCATCATTCGGAAATTTACAAGACGTTGTGTGTTGAGGGGCGGAGGTCAACGCATGTGGCGTTGACCTCCGCCCCTTTTGTTTTGTTTCCATAGTAAGGAAATGGAAATATTTATTTTTATTACCCTTGAGTGGGAATCCAGTCCACTACCGTCAGATGTTTGCGTTGATAGACACGTGCTTTGTCTGCCTTAACAGCGACGGGTTGTAGCTAGTAAAAATCACTAAAATTAAGTATTTAATTTATGAAACAATATTAATAGATTGCAAAATACATATTAATTTATTAATAAATATATGATTATTAATTATTAATAATTATATAAAGAAACTATACAATACAGCAAGCCGCCATGATATGTTAAACGGCTGTCAAAGCGATTTACTTCATGCCTTAGTAAACAAATGAATTGACATTTTTTATTGTATACAATTGTATTGACAGATTACTTGAGACAAGTGACGCCTCTTTGACGAGTTTTGGTGCTATTTTTTAAACTTATAATTTAAATAAAATATTTCTGTAGGAATCTGATCTACGTTGTAATTATAATATTTATCATTATTTACATTATGGAACAGATAGTTTTTCAAAATTTGTCATCATGCCTATTGTAATCATTGTGGCGCAGTGGGATAATCTGTGCATGTAACGCGACGCGTGTGGGTTCTACTCCTGCTTAGAACAAAAAAGTTCAAAAATATATTCATTTCCTTTCGTCGTTTGGCTAAGTTTCACTCTAGTAATAATATGTGGCGTTAGGTTACGGTAAAACTGAATTTTCTTAAAATCTCGCAAGAAGATTAAACAAGTCAAGAACGGAGTGTCCTAACAATAGGTTCTCTTTGCGAGAAGTAACGTATTTTTTTAGCTTTTTTACCCATTTTTAAGACACGCAGTTCCCATTAAGACAATTACGTTATCCACTTTCGGCCTAATTCTGAAAACATTGCGAATTGAGCGATACTCAACGCCACGGTTTGCCTCGTTACCAGAACGAGGAAATAATAATATGAATTATTTCATTTCCTCGAGTGAGAATCGAACCCACTATTTGCTGCTTTTACAGTCACACACTTGTGCCCGTCTACCACTGCTGGTCTCAAAGTAAAAGACTTGAGTGAAAATAATCTTAAGTGAAAGAACATTGTTACAGAAAAGAGGCGTTTATTAATAGTGATGTGTTTCATTGTGCGTTTATAGATCATTTACGTGCGAATTTGCACGTACGCACAATAGTGATGTGATAATATCGATTTAATGTGATAACCAATGCTGTTTATGTTATTTCATTACTTTCTTTCTTATAAAAAATATTCTTCAGAATTATTTTATCTTTTTTTACAAAATTCAATAACTTTAAAACTGTAAAAAAATTTTCAAACTGTAAATTAATAATGTACCTGTCGTTGCACAGCGGCAAAAATTTATGACTGTAAACGCGACGGTTGTAGGTTCGAATCCTATTCTCGAGGCATTGCGTGCTGAGTGGCTGAACTCAACACCGAGCTTTGCCTCGTTACTCGAGAGGATTTTTTTTTACCTTTAGCGCGAATCGACGCTGTGCCACTGCGACTATACATATTCTTTGAAATAAAAGTTTTTTAAATAGAATTTGAACCCACAACCATTTGACGACAATGAAGAATTATTCTTCATATAATATAATGAAACTTGTTACCCCTTTTCTGCTAAGATTATATTAAAGCAAATTAAATACCGACTGGTTTCCGAGTCCTAAATAAATAAAACCTAATTAATTTAATATTTTTGGATATTATATTTAAAAGAGCGATTTTAGTTGTTAATTTAAAATGTTCTTTAGTGTTATATATGATTTAATTCATACTGTGAATAATATGGTCTATCGTGGTGCAGTGGGACAGAGTTTGATTTAAATCGTGACGTTGTAAGTTTGATTCCTATTTGGAGGAATAAATTATATACATTTAGTTGATCTCGAACTGATCTCACTCAAGGGAATAAAATGTTTTTACCACGGCAAAAGCCCATCATTCACTTCCGCTACTTAACACGCAATGCCTCGAAGAAATCGGCGGAAAGTAGGGTACGGAGTGTCTTAACACTAAGTTATCTCTGTCTATCTTTCTTTGAGCGGGATACAGCATGAAGCTGATTTGATTTTAGGTGACCTGATAATTAAAAAGTCAGTGCAGTGTTATGATATTATTTAGTAAAATGCATAGTAAATTCAGTAATTCTACTACCAAGGCCGACTATGAACTTAGAACTCTTAGTTATCAATTACACTATTTTAATCTGTTTATTATATTTATTTTTAATATACATATTTTTTCTGTTTTTCAACTTAGTTGTCTTATAAAATGTTATTAAATCACACGTGGGTCGAATTTCTTTATCATAAAAGATACGTAATATTTTTCTATATGCTTCACGGTGTATCCCACACACAGCAGAGTAGGCAGAGGGAACCTAGTGGTAAGACCTCCGTTCCCCACTTTCCACAAAATTAGGACAATGCGTGTTGAGTGGCGAAACTCAACGCTGCGTTTTACCTCGACACCAGAGGGAAGAAATGAAAATATAAATATATATTTCATTTCCTCGAGTGGGGATCGAACCCACAACCAGACGATTTCACAGTCACATTTTTGCCTCACCGCCACGGCTGGCCTCATTATATTTATAACTTATAATTTTTTCTCATAAACTTTATATATACAAAAGTATACGATAAAATAATGTTTATTTCGTATCGTTAAATCCACACACTTTTTCACATCACTAAAAGATGCGTATCGGAAAATTCGATATCAAAAAGTGCATCTCTAAAATACGGGCGTCGATCTTTAAGTCATCTCAAATGCGGGTCCCAAGTCAGCCTCCGTCGTCCTCGCAATGCGCGCGCGTCACTTACACTTCTGAAATATATATATAAAAATACATTATATTATATTTATAAATATACAGATATATATGATTAATTATTAATAATAGCAATATAGAATATATTACAGAATGTGGTGAATTTTTAATATAAAAAAATGGAAAATCTCGTGTTTTGTGTAAAAAGTGATTTTTTGTTTATTTACAAGGACTGATACATTCATGTTTTGCTTGAGGTAAGCGTTATATTATTATTTCTTTTTTTTGTTGTTGATCATTTTGAAAAAGAAGTTGTGATTTCCATACTATTATATGTCGAAGTAAATATAACGGCTTATTTCTTATTTAAAATGTTTTTTTTCATAATATTTTTTTTTATATTTTTGAAAAGTATAATATGAGCATTTACAGTCTTGAAATTCTTCAACAATGATATTAAAAATTATAAAAAAATAATAATTTGTAAATATAAAGTACATTATTTTTAAAACGACTTATTCTTTTTTACAAAAAGAAATCAACAGTTGATTAAAAGAGTTACTTTGTTCTGTTTGATTTTATTTATCTATAATAATATTACGAAACTGAACAGTATGTTTGGCTGATAGCGCTTAACTCAGGAGCTACTGATCAAAATTGAAAAATCATTGCGCTGGTGTGTATCAAATATGCCTGGATGGATTTTTTTTTTATTAAAAAAAATCGATCCTACGACCTCTGTCAGTCATATTAAGTTATTATTGATATTCAAAGATATTATTGATGATAATAAGCAAATGTGAATTGATTTAAAAAAAAGTTTCATTGATTTTCTCTGGTTTTGCAGTAACTTTAGTGAAGTGGTGGTAAATTTTTTGACGAATAAAAATTAGGCCTGGAACTTTTTATTTTGAAAAAAAAAAATATTTCATTTTGACTTTGTTTACACTATTTTACTATAAAAAAATATAGTCGTAGGCCATTGCATTGATCTCATTTTGGAGATAGCGATAACTCTCAAAAACATTAGGCGTTAGGTGGCCTCACTTTTCGTGCTTTGTGTTACTCGGCCGTTCTTGTATTATATAAAAAAGTGGTTAAGTGGGAGTCGGATTCACGCACTAAGGGTTCCGTATCAATGTCATATAAAAAAAGGCCATAAGGTCACGTTTATCGTATAGGACGCCCTTAAATATTTGTTTTATTCTGTTTTTTTTTAATTTTTTTTGTTATAGTTTTAATATGGAAATTTCAAGTGTCTTATAATTACTATATAATTTACACTTGCCTAATAAATGTCCAATAAATATTATATTTAGGCAGACGGAAGTGGAAATCGAACTCACTACCATCGCATTCCCATCCTAACGCTGTCCATCCAATACAATATAAAATTTTAAGTTGATAAATCATTCAAGAGTTCCTGAGATATATCTTTAATTAGACTTCCAGTACGCTAAAGTACTCAACGCGCTATATAAATAGACACGTATAAATATATCAATTACGGTCAATGACCGATTTATGTAACAAATATATTTTGATTTGCCTACATTTGATTAATTATTAGACGATTTATTGCTTATTATTAATAATTTTATAATAATAATTGTCTTATTATGCGGCCAGTAGTGGCGCAGGGGCACAAAGTAAAAGTAAAATCGTCTGGTTGTGGGTTCGATTCCCACACGAGGAAGTGAAATATTTACTTAAATTTATATTCTCATTTCTTCGCTCTGGTGTAGAGGCATAGCGCGGCGTTGAGTTCTGCCACTCAACACGCAATGCCTCCAGATTTCGGCAGAAAGTGGGGAACGGAGTGTCTTAACACTAGGTTCCCTCTGCCTACCCTGCTGTGTACGGGATACAGCGTGAAGCTGATTTATTTGATTTTATTTTATTTATTATGAGCCCAGTCGTCGGGGGGCACGAGCGCGCGACTGTGTAAGACGATTGTGGGTTCGATTCCCACTCGATCAAATAAAATGAATAATTAAAAAATGGTTAAAAAGTTTTTGTTAAAAATAAGTACCACTTTATTCAAATCAAAGGTTAGTCAAAAAATGTTTTTTATAGATAATGATATCTATTAAGCATTTTTTGAAATATTATTGCATGGGCAAGAAAAAACTTTTTTTATCAGCTTCACATATATCCCGCATGTTCTAGGGATCCCCACTTTGAAATTGGGTGTTGAGCGGCGAAACTTAACTCCGCGTTTTGCCTCGTTACCGAAAAAAGGAAATAAAAACATAAAATATTTCATTACCTCGAGTACGAATTGAACCCACAACTTGGCACAGCTACAGTCACACGTTTGTGCCGCCACGCCACGACTGGCCTTAAATTATTATTGATTACATACTTCAATACTTGATTTTTTTATTTTTAAAGAGACTTCTTGAAATTGAAGTACCATCGACTAATCAAGATGTTTTACATCTATAAAAGGAATCAACTTCGAAACACACACTTTTGTAAGAGCTTCCTTATTTATTTTTAAAATCAGCACTTAAAAGATTCAAATGAGGACGAGATGTTTTTTTTTCTCTGGCATATATATTTTTTATATTTTCTTTACGAGAAATATTATTAAAAATAATTTTATGAATCCTTCCGTTCACCAATATATGGGATTTTATAGCTTCACGCTGCATCCCGCTCATGGTTAGGGTAAGAAAGAGAAACACTTTGCTCTCCACAGACGCTACAATTTATTTATTTACATTGCGTGGAATCGAACTCACAACCTGTCTTCATTATAGTCAAACGCTTTTGCACCTGCACGACGACTGTCCCGGTGGCAAAATTTAAAACTTATTTTTTATTTCACCATACAAAAATTGGTAATACTCACTAAGTGTGACTAACAAAGGCCCGTGGGCTTGCCCGCTCGCTGGTTGAGAGAAAATTCCCCGAACAAGGATTCACATGTCGAATTGCGGTCAAACGAGTTTCGTGCTGATATTATACTCTTATGTAGGGTTACCATTATTTTGTGAGATATACTTTTTTTTAGCTTCGCTGTATCTCGGGTATAGCAGGGTAGGGCAGCGGGAACCTGGTGTTAAGATATTCCGATCTCAACTGAACCTCAACCGCTGAAGTTTCGAGGCAATGAGTTTTTAGTGGCGAAATTCAACGCCGCTTTGATACCAGATCAGTACTTACTTATTTTTAGGAGAAGCTAAGATTAAAAACATAAATGTGAAATCGATGTGTCGTTGAGATTTTATTCAGGCTTACGTTGTATGCGTTTTTGTATACATTATTTAAAATATTTTTACAATTGTTATTATTACACACGACGTCCTAACCAAAATTTTGTTTTTCGGATTGAGTAGCGGAACTCAACGCCACACCTAAGAAAAATATTATATTAAGTAAAGCTTACATCTAATGTTTATCAAAAGATATTTAATATAAAATGACAAAATTTCATATCATTAATTCATCATCGTCAGGATTTTAAATATAAATATATATATATATATCTTAATCTCTGGTTAATTTCCGTTAATCTCCAGTTAAGCTCTGTAACGGTAGTTTATATGTCAGAATTATCTCAGGATACATTATTATATGGTTATCTTATTTCTTTGAACTTTTAATGTTTTTTATATGCGTCATAATTTTTTGTGTCAATATATTTTCTTCTAGTATACAAAAAGATGAATAATATGATTTAAATCCTCATAGAGTCTGAGTATTCTATAGTGATTCAACCGAATGTTGCAATATTAAAATTTTATAATGAAATATTTTAGCATAAATTTTTGTTTTTTTTTTACATATAGACATGCATCTTTTTACATTTCACAATGGAAAATCATTTTTAATTTTAATTGTTGCTGGGTTCGTGTACTTATTAAATACATTTTTTCAGGCACAAGCTGTATCTCACATATAGCTGAGTAGGAGAGAATCTAGTGTTAGGACTCTCCTTCACTTTGGATCCAATGTCCAGGATATTGCATCTTGAGTTGCGGAACAAAACGCCACACTTTTTCTCGTTACCAGAGCGAGGAGAATATTATAATGTAATAAATATTTCATTTTCTCGAATGGAGATAGAATCCACAACCTGTCGCGCAGCCACAGGCATGTGCCATTGCACCACCACTGGCTACATTAGTCATTATCACAAGTTAACATAACTTTTTATGTATGTATGTATAAATATAATTTAAAAAGAAGAATAAAGCATTATATTACTAAAAGGAATCTAATAAAAAAAAACAAGAGGCGTACAAAAGATAAATTAGCACAGTGCGGTTCGTCAAAAGGGCGTACGATGTGCTTTTAAGCTACCCGACACTGCTCTTAGTCGTATAAGTAAGTTTACTGTTTAGGTTAACATATTAATATTTTTTTTCTACGTAAAAACAGAGCTTTTACGAAAATTTTGTAATACATAAATGTATGAAATCTTAAGTTGTGGGAAAAGGGAGGACTTAAGGATGTTGGTGATGTATGGTGTGACAAACTGTAGTCTATAAATCTTTTTAAATCTATAAATCACTTCACACAATCATTTTTTCACATGAAACCTAGTGTTAAGACACTCCGTTTTCTACTTAACATCGAAATTTGAGCACAGTAGCCAGAGGTAACCTGGAAACTTAGTATGGAGACTCTCCATCCCCATTCATTAATTCATAAAATTCTCAACTTTCCTTGGAATTCTTGAAGCGTTGCGTGTTAAGTGGATCTCAACGCCGCGTTTTGCCTCCTTACCAGAGCGAGAAAACGAAAATATTAAAATTTTCATACTCCCAGGTGAAAATCGAACCCACAACCGTCGTACGTTTGTGCCCCTGCGCCACGACGGTCTAGTAAAGTAATACAAAGTTATATTAAACCACAAGTACGATACGATTTCATATATATATATCACGTAATAACGCATTCTTCGACAACACTCATAAGTTCTTATAACGTTAGGCCTTAAGAGATCTAGATGTTCTAGATTCATGTTCTATATTTGATATAGGAGATTCGATTAGATTTTGCAAGATTTTACACTTTTTACCCTCGATTTATATATTTTATTAAGGAAAGCATGGTTTATCGTGGAACTAAATAAAAAATAAAGAAATGTATTAAAGATTTTTATTAAATAACAAATAATGAATGTAATTTGAAAGAAATACGATGATATAAAAAATTTTGTGATATTTATTGTAACTTTAGTATCTAGATATTTTAAATATTTTTTACGAAACTAAACAATGAACGATCTATTTTTTATTATTTTTTACTTTACGGTACTTAACGCCGCACTTCGTCTCGCGATCGCGATCGAACCTACTATCCCATAGCACCACGATAACCTCAACATATTTTTTTTTCTATTCTGCCTATATCTTCTGTAGGATTTCAAACCACACTCATTTTCATTTAATACACAAACCAACTTTATTTTAGAATATTTCTTCAACTAAGTTAAGTATGAAAACTAAGAAGATATATACTAAAAAAATATACTTAAAAAAAGCCCGGCGCTGAATTCCGTCACTTAATACGCAATAATTGAAAAAAAAAAACAGCCGAAATTGGGAAACAGAGTGTTTTAACACTAAGTTCTCTTTGACTACCTTACTGTGTGCGGGATACAGCGTGAGTTTGATTTGATTTTTATTTTTTTTCCTAAAAAAGTATACTTAAGAAAGCTCGTCCAAAGTTCGAATACTCCAAATTTCATCTTATTACCCGTCGACATGAGATCCGGAATGAAAGCAAAAACTCCAACCAGTTCTAACTAATCGTGATCTGTTTAACGTTAACCGCTCAGTTAAATAACTAACTGATAGTATGTTTGTATTAATTTTTAATACATTTTTCGAGTGTAGGTTCAATTTTCGTACATATCTTTATGCTTATTAAAATATTTAAAAGACTTAATGAGGCCAGTCGTGGCGCAGGGGCACAAGTGACTGTAAAATCGACTGGTTGTGGGTTCGATCCCCAATCGAGGAAATGAAATATTTATTTAAATTTCGATTTTCACTTCTTCGCTCTGGTGTCGTGGCAAAGCGCAGCGTTGAGTTCCGCCAAGTGGGGAACAGGCGTGTCTTAACACTAGGTTCCCTCTGCCTACCCTGTTGTGTGCGGGATACAGCGTGAAGCTGTTTTTTTTTAAAAGACTTGGTAAATTGAAATTTGGGGTGTAGGTAAAAAGAATTTCTGAAAAACGACAGCTTTTTCGATTCCTACTCGAGAAATATATAATATTTCCTCGCTCTGGTAACGGGGCAAGGCGCAGCGTTGAGTTCCGCCACTCAACACCTCCAGAATTAATGGGAACGAAGTGTCTTAAAATTACGTTCTCAAGTTTCCTCTGCTACCCTACTATTTGCGGGATACAGCGTGAAGTTAAAAAAAAAGTAGAATAATCTAACTCATATAAGGAGAAAAGTGCTTTAGTATGTAGTGCATTATTAAATAAAATTCTTTTAAAAGCTCATTTTTCGTATTTTACACATCCTCTTTGTATTTATATAAATAAAAGTACTTTTCTTTTTAAAATAAGCATTTTTAACCTTAATTTAACTTAATTTATCGTGTTTAAAGTTAAAAGTTTTAAAATAAGTTTCTAGCTTATAATATTTTCATATTCTTAACTAAAGTAAGCAGTATCTTCTAAGGTTATAGTAAATTCGAATTTTACATTCTTTCTGTGGCTCATACAAAATCTTATTTTTAAAACAAATTTAACTCAACACATAAAGTTTCAAAATGAGCGGAGAACGGAGAACGTAGAATTTTGCTAAGTTACTTTTTGCTACACAGAAATGATTTAAATAAGACCAGTCGTGGCGCAGCGGCACGAGATGTGACTGTAAAACCGACTGGTTTTGGGTTCGATTCCCACTCGAGGAGATGAAATATTTACTCAAATTTATATTTCCATTTTCTTCGCTCTGGTGTCGAGGTTAAGCGCGGCGTTGAGCTCTACCACTCAACACGCAATGCCTCCAGAATTTGGCAGAAAGTGGGGAACGGAGTGTCTTAACAATAGGTTCCCTCTGCCTACCCTGCTGTGTGCGGGATACGGCGTGAAGCTTACGAATCGATTTAATTTCATTAAAACCCAAGCCTATATGAGATAAAACTTTCCAAAAATCAACACAAAACTTTACCAAAAAAAAAAATATAGATCGATCGATCAAACCAAACTTTTAATGAGCTTATAATTCATACGTGATGGAGCTTTCGGCTTTGAACTTAAATCCATTTAATACTTTGTACTACAGAATAGGGCTCCAGCAAACAGATTATGGAGATCCGACAGTATTATATTGTAATATACTGTAATATTGTATATTATTAGTATATCTTGTTTGTGGACTTCAAAATGGTAGTAGAATGAACGCAAAGTGGACTTTGAGGCGTAGTCTGTGTTTATTTAGGTTTATTATTAATATACTGTGTTTAATATTGAGATTTGATGGTCTGATGAGGCCAGTCGTGGCGCAGGGGTGTAAGTGTGACTGTAAAACCGACTGGTTGTGGCTTCGATCTCCTCTCGAGGAGATGAAATATTTATTTTAATTTATATTTCCATTTCTTCGCTCTGGTGTCGAGGCAAAGCGCGGCGTTGAGTTATGTCACTCAACATGTAATGCCTCCAGAATGCGACAGAAAGTGGGGAATGGAGTGTCTTAACATTAGGTTCCCTCCACCTACCCTGCTGTGTGCGGGATACAGCGTGAAACTGATTTATTTATTTTATTTACATTGAGATTTTGAAGTAGTCGGTCGAAGGTTGTGGAATGTTGAATTGTGTTAGTTTTTTTTTGTTTCTCACGTATGGAACGCGGTGTCTACTCCGCGGTAGGCAAAACTAACCCAGTGTTAAGACACTACGCTACCCGCCCAACACCGAATTTTGAAGACAATGCGTGTTGAGTGATGGAATCAACACCACAATTTGCCTTGTAAATCAGAAGAAAGTAAATGAAAATTATTAATTTTTCCGAGCGAGAATTCAACTTATGATCGTCGCGTTTACAACCAGACGCTGATCCGCTGAGGCACGACTGCCTCTGCTACTATTTTAAAATATTTTAATAAATATTTTCAAAAAAATATTATTAATGTGATGTCAAAAAAAAACATATTTTAAATTTCTTCATATTTAAGATGGAAGCATTTTAACACAAGGTTCTTACTGCCAACACCACTACGACTATATGCAAAAGATTACATAAAGCTAAAAAAAAAAATTAATAAAACCATTGGATATATCGTAATTTATTAAAGAGGATTATTGAAATATATCAAAGTAATAGAAAAATAATAAAGAAAGAAGTAATAATAATTAATGAAAGATGTATCCAGGGAATGTTACTTTTGCCCAAATTTATCACATTTGAAGTTAACGAAAGTTGGGGAACGGAGTGTTTTAACACTAGGTTCCCTCCGCCTACCCTGCTGTGTGCGGGATATAACGTGAAGCTGATTTGATTCAATTTTTTAGAAGTTAATTTCACTTATAGACTACTATTAATAATATATGCATTCTACTTAAAATGGATGCCGTTTCCTAAAGTGTTTCGGGTAATCCTTTTAGTACCTTCCCACACTACCACACCGCACAAAGTTTTTTTTCTAGCTTCACCTTGTATCCCGCACTTAGCAAGGTAGACAGAGAGAACTTGGAGACCTAATGTTGGGACACTTCGCTTCCACTAAGACACTTTCGTTCTCCACTTTTCGAAGAATTAGTTTCGGATTCTCCAGGCATTGCCTCGTTACCAGGGCGAGAAATTAAAAATATACAATATTTCATTCCCCTGAGTCCGAATCGAATCCACGACGTTTATACTCGCACACTTGTGCCTCTGCGCCACGACGGCCACAATTTTCTTTAAATATAAATAAACAAAAAAAGAGAAAATATATACCGTTCATACAATAAACTATTGAATGTATATATTCATTTTACGGGAAACAAAAAGTTTAATAAATTTCGCGCTATTCAACGGTATGCCGATATTGCGGTTTCCATCGACTTACGATTTGGGAGTTTTTATTATTTGCAAAACGCGGATTGTCCCGAATTCTTGGCGTGACCTTCTTGCTTATTGCTACTTTGCTCGAGGATTTGGGTGACCCTACTTTTTAGGACTAGTTTGTTTTTCTTTTGTCTGGTTCACGCTGTATCCCGCACACAGTATGGTAGGCACATTGAACTTAGTGTTAAGACATTCCGTTCTCCATTTTTCGCCGAAATCTGGAGATTTTGCGTGTTTAGTGGTGGAACTCAACGCTGCCCTTTACTACACTAGAGCGAAGAAATGAAAATATAAATTTAAATAAATATTTCATCTCCTCGAGTGGGGATCGAACCCACAACCAGTCGGTTATACAGTCACGTTTATTCGTGCCACTGCGCCACGATTGGCCTCAACTGCGTTTACTAAATATAAATATAACATTTCAGTAATATATCTTCTAACGCTCCTCTTCCTATAACATAAAAAATATGCGAATTTATCAATAGCAATAATAACAATAATATATCAACGATATAAACCTCTTAGCGATTTGATTTTTCCTAATTTTCCTTACATTCTTTCTGTCTCCGATGCTGAACTTTCGGTAACGAGATACAAAAAATGTTACATGATTTTTGTATAGGAAAAGAAGGCCTATTATTTATTATTATTTATAATGAAATGAGGCTTTCGTTTCTTCGATCTGGTACCAAGGCAAGAGCCCGGCGTTGAGTTCCACCACCCGACACACAATGTCTCAAAAATTCGTCGGAAAGTGGCGAACTTGTGGAGTGTCTTAATATTAGATTCCCTCTGCCTACCTACATATGCGGAATACAGCGCTTTGCCACTTTGGTTACCAGAGCGAGGAAATGAAAATATTAATAAATATTAATGCATTCCCCCGAGTGGCGATCGAACCCACAACCATAACAGCGTTTACAGTCACACGCTTGTGGCACTGCGCCACGACGTCCTCAATCAATGAAGTAATCATAAAATCAGCTTCACGTTGTATCCCGCACACAGCAGGGTAGGCAGAGGCGTGTTGAGTGGCAGAACTCAACGCCGCGCTTAACCTCGACACCAGAGCGAAAAAATGGAAATATAAATTTAAGTAAATATTTCCAGTCATCTCCTCGAGTGGGGATCGAACGCACAACCAGTCGGTTTTACAGGTTTCACACTTCGGGCCGCTGCACTACGACTGGCCTCTATATATTCTTACTTCTAATAATTTTTTCAACGATTGAACAATGCGCAAAAAGGTAATTAAAAATAACTTCATAGCGGCCACGACTGGTCGACCCTACTATACCAGAGACACTTGTGTATAACAATACAAGGTAACCAATCACCGCCCGTAATTGGTGCACGACCCAATTTCTTAATAGAATCATCTAATATAATCTAGATTCCAGACATAGTGGGCAGGTCTTAATAAATTTAGGAATAGTTATAAATTAAGTTTGAATATTAAATTTAAATGTTTGTTTAAATCTTCTATTTATTTTTAGAAACCGAAATGTAAGTGTTATTAAAGAGAATAATTTACTCACAGAATCCAATCTGCGACCGTCGTTACAGTCAGCCGCTGCGCTACGACGGCCTCGATTATTGTAGAAAATGTATAAACATTTTATTGTACGGGACTCTTGGATCGCCGTATTTTTCTTTCTTTAGTGTGAAATAACACTTTCAATATTAAAAAGAAAATATAACAATATGGGAATGGGAATATCTTATTCCCTCTTATCCGAGGATATTCTGTTATAAGTCAGATAGTACAGACTAAAACATTTTATTATTTGACAGTGTGGTAACGAGGCAAAGCGCGGCGTTCTGTTCCGCTACTCAATACGCAATGTCTCTAACGGCGGTGGGAACCGGAAGTGTCCTAACTACCTTAAAAAAATTAAATTATATCATTGTATATATTTATGTTTTTGTATGTTTATATAGTGTTTATATATTTATGTAAGTATAGTTATATTGACTAATATTAAGTATATTTGTATGTAGGTTTATTATCATTATTACCGTAATATCTAAATACCGCACCCGAATCATTTCTTTTAACCTCTCCTACATTCAAGGGTTTCTGGTAGAGATCTCTATTAGAGATAAGTTATCCTTTGTACACATTATTTCTGTTTGTTATATGATGTCTTTCTTGTGTGGTACATAAATAAATGAAAAAAAAAATGCATTCCATATTTTTGTATTTTAAAAAACGTATACAAACAAGGTCTATTTCCCTCTATTACAGAAGTGTAGAAATCTACCGCGTAGTAGTACTGTGCGCTGTACTAGCATGGTGTGGCATGGCGTACGTGAGCGCCGCACCCGCGCAACTGTGCGCCGCGGCGGAGGACGACCCCCGCGCGGCGAGGTTCTGCCAGGCGTTGAACACTTTCCTCGAACTGTATGCTGAGGCTGCTGGGGAACAAGTACCGGAATACCAGGGTGAGTTGATAATAGTTGTTATATATTTGTGAGGAATGGGTAGGATATTTGGTCGTTGTTGGTTTGTTATTAATTTTTTTACAAACAAATTAATGGAAATAAATTAAATTACTAAAAAGATTATTGAAATTCTAACGGATTTTTTTTATTTAAATGTTTAAATTACTTTAATCATAACGAAGGCTACATACCTATTTATATTACCTATATACTTGGTTTAAAACATATTGTACTGCAGCTTTATTGGACGACTAAACACCTATTGCTTTTATGGTCTATTCTCTCTCAGAAAAATATTAATAAAAAAATTGTATAAATTTATCTGAAAAGTTACAATTATGAAATCACGACGATTGTGGGTTCGAATTCTACTCAGAGTCATTTCATTTCCTTGATATAACAAGACAAAGCGCGGCGGCCAACATGCGACACCTTGAACAGTACATACAGAACTGAGTGTCTTTGAAACGGAATGTATTGTACATTGTCTCTGAATATATGCGGGATACAGCGTGATACTTATTTTTAAATGTTTATTTCAGCTTTAGTTCGCGACTACCCACAACTCCTCGACACCGGTATGAAACGCCAAGACGTGGTCCACTCCTTCCTCCGCTTCGGCCGCCGCTGACCACCACGCTACACTCACCGTCTCTCCTACCACTAAGTTCCTCAAACGCTAGTACAATTTACCGATCTAAATGAATATTTAACCACGTTACTTGTCTAAACCATTGTAAATCCCTTTAGGAGTTATTGCATATTATAGTAATGTTTGTCCCTTATTGTATTTAGTGTAATAGAATTAGTTTGAAAGTTTTAAACTGATAGATGTAAATTATAATAATTTGGATCGTATATGAGTTTAATATTTAAATAATTAACTGTTTTTTTTAATAAATATATCTTAGAAAAATAAATCTTTTGTAATATATAATTTCACTACAGATAAAATAGAATTATAAAGCTATATTTTGTCTGTGGTTTTCTCAAATCAACTGTCAGTTTATAACTTTCAAACGAATTGACTAAAGTATCCGAACGAAAATAGGTTACGCATGTACTTATCGCTAAAGTATTATAGTTTTAAGTAAAAAAAAATTCTTGTTGTCAACAATATTTCCGCGTTTCATTTCGTTTTATTATCGAAATATTTAATTAATATTGTAACGTTTTAAATAAATACATATTTGTGACAAGCTGATTGATTTTTATTTATATTTCCTATTTACTTTAAATGCTAGTAAAAGCAGGTCGTGACGCAGAGGCACAAAGTGTGATTGTAAAATCGACTGGTTCTGGGTTCGATCCCCACTCGAGGAAGTTAAAGATTTATTTGCATTTATATTTTCATTTCTTCGCTCTGGTGTCGAGGCAAAGCGCTGCATTGAGTTCTGCCATTCAACACGCCTCCAGAATTCAGTGGAAAGTGGGGAACGGAGTGTCTTAACACTAGGTTCCCTTTGCCTACCCTGTTGTGTGCGGGATACAACTTGAAGCTGTAATGTAATGTAATGCTAGTAAAGCACTGTAGCACTCTAATTGCAAAGAAATGAAAACAAAAATATTATTTTAACACTAAATTGATTTCAAGACTAAATTAGTCTTGAAATCAATGAAAGGGACGATAAAAAAACTATTCGTTTTTAAAATCACTGATGCCATAATAATTATATCAATCGCTTTCAAAACCAGATACGCAAGCCAATAGAAGTTATAATTGGTTATATAAAAACCAGGTATAAATAAAAAAATCTCATCATTCACAGAAAACATTTATTTCCATTTTCAAATTTACATTTAAAATAGTAAAAATGTATTGGCAAAAAGTATACAATATATAAATAGTAATTATTATAACAAAAAAAATATTCGTCAGTCATAAGTACAAAAAAAGGTTCAATCAAGTTATTTATATTTTTAGAAAACGTATATAAAATTGAACGTAGCGGAACTCGAACCTGCGACTTAGGATGCATCTTAGGTCTCATTAAAGAGGCGCGGGTTCTTATACTGCTACGTTAAAAATCTTTATACGTATTTTAAAAATAATTTTCTATTCTTATTATAAAATAACACTTTAAAAAATGTTACAAACAATTGATTTATGTAAAAAAAACTACAGTGAAAAATAGCATGAAAAGCATATAAATTGGCTCAAAATCCCGTTCAATTCCTAATATTTATATTTACTTTCAGAATTTACTGTTGTTTCCGAACAAACGTTTGTAGCACCAAAGTCCAGTAAAACTAACTCACTTCGTAGAAACTAAAGTGACTGATTCTCAACGAAAATAATAACGGAAGAATATGTAAAACAGATATTTGTAATAAAATACATAGATATCTTTGTCTATCCGTCTATCTGGGTAGCTGCTTTTGAAATTTGGTATAACTCTGATTCTCCGGCAAGAAAAACAACTATTTTGCCTTTCCACGTATAGCATGGGCATGGGTATTGGCATGGGCATGGGCATGGGTATTGGCATGGGCATGGGTATGGACATGAGCATGGACATGGGTTTGGGTATGGGCATGAATAGGCATGTTATGACATTCAGTTCTTAACTTACCGCCTAATTTTCGAGATATCGCGTATTGAGTAGCGGAACTCAACACCGCACTGTCTTATTGTCACCAGAGGAAGAAATATAAAAAAAATATTCCCTTATATATACATGTACAGTTAATAGTTTTTTAAATACATTTTTTTTGTGATAATATATAAGTGTATATAATAACCAAGTCGACAATATTACAATAACTTTTATATCAAATACATATCTAGATTGTACTTAAGGGCAACTTATGGCAAGCAATCAAACAGTTGAAACAATAAATTTATTATTAATAAATACATATAGGTCAAGCTGAAAAGTAATTTAATTTAATCGATGGTTGTGAAATCTTTTAAAACAAGTTATTTAAAAGTTATTTATTAAAAAGAAATAAGTTAGTTATATAAAAGGTTATTTTATCAAAAGAAAAATATGAAATAAATGTACAATCCATTTTAACAAACACTTATTTGTGCTTCGTCTTTTAATAAGAATGGTCATTAGAAATACAATTACAAATATAAATAAACAAAAAAAAGAACCTAATAACATTGTCACAGAGCTCAATTTACAGTGGCTAAGCTTAAAAAACAAAGGCAGTTGTAAATCTTAATATATAAAGAGTAATTTTACAATTATATAAAATTATAATATTTATATAACCTCAAAATTGTTATTAGTTAAATATTTTTTGTTTCATTATTTGTTATAAGACGAGATATGTTAATATCTAGTATGTGATATGAACAACGTCGCCGCCGACTGAGAGTAGACATTGTCCCTGAAAAATTATTAATAGTTTAAATAACCAAAAATACATTTTTTTCAACAAAACATACTGATAAGACAAATATAATGAGCAGAAACTTTAAACGTTTACTAGTGGGCTGTTCAGGGTGCTATCAGCCATGTTCCAATTCCATCATCAGAACAGCTTGATGGTACCATAATATTTATTGTATTGCCATTTTTATTAATTGCCAAGTTTCATGATGATACAACAAGTAGAACAAGAATAGAGCGTGGAAATCAAAATAATTAATTTCTCCTCAAAAGGATTAAACTCACAATCCTAATATTACACTAATATGAAATGTATTTTGTGTATAGAGTATTTCTTTATGCATTTTTATGTGATGAAAAGGCAAGACTTGATGTCGATTGTTTAAAATTTACAAGATAATTGACAAAGAGGTTTAATTAAGACCAAAGTTAGACTTAGAAGAGGATGTTATGAGAAGGAAGAACGGAGTGTCCTAACACTACGTTACCTCTGCTTATCTGGATACACGAGGGATACAGTTTCTATACGAGTAATGGCAGACTTGAAATTGGGCTTTCTGAACTTTTGCCCAATATAAAAAAAAGTGAAAATGATGAGCGCTTGTATCGCCACGGGGCGTACCTGGTTCTTGTGCGCGTTGTGGTGCAGCAGCAGGTGCGCCAGGTACAGCGACGTGAGCGCGTTGCCGCCCAGCGCCGCCGTGTACGCGCGCACGATGGCCAGCACCTAAGATATTAAGTATTCCATTTTCTCAAATCGGAATCAAATCCACAACCAGTCGCGTTTACAGTTGCACGCATGTTTCTGTACTACGACTGGACTCAATTTCATTTTCCCATGTTTTTCTATGTCATATTCATAAATATTATTTTAGTCTACCAAACTGAAAGTAAAGATTACCTCTAAGAGCAATTATGTTATTGGACACCGTAATCGTAATAAAATAAAAAAATATTAGTGATCCTAATTCGAAACTGATATAAGAGAATAATCAATTTTGTTTTGTTGTGGGCGGAGAACTAAAAATCAACTCTTATTATGACACCTTTTTGATTTTACATAGTTGGGAAAAATGTAATACATACTAACAATAAATTCGAAGAAAAAATGAGAACTTTTTCATTTGTTTTTACACAATACTCAAAAAAAAAACCAACATACCTCACAAGTAAAAGTATGCAGGAAACCACTCAAGCCTCCCAGCTCCCGTACAGCTGTGGTTTCTCTCACGAACAACAATCGTAGTGCACAAACTCTCCGTGCCACTTTGGTACCGTGTACTGCACCTAGAGTCGTTAGGGAAACACGTCCCGCCGCCTGTGAACATATATTTTTTAATTTAATTTATTTATTTGTCAAGAAAATAAAACAAACAATATACAGTGTTTTTGTCAGCACCACTTTAAATGAAACCAAAGTTTTAACTACTCTATAAAAACCTAATACAATTATTATTATTTTATTTCTAAAGATGAAAGTTATTTTTTCAAACAAAATAAATAGATTTGTGGTACTTCACAAATGGCGTTTTATTTTACAACGATAATTTTATAATTTAAGGCACGCAGCCATAAACCTATAAAGGGAAACCGCTGCGTACACCTCATTCCGAAATCGAGTCGTAGGTATTGGCGGCAAAGTTCAAAGTTGCTTAACCTTTAGTAGTATTTTTGTAGTGATGTGTTTATGTTATCTATGCGTAACTGCATCCCACGAAATACAGGTATGGATAAACATCGTGAAATGAAAAAAAAATCCTACGTCTAAACTGTTGAGGTATCTTAATTAATTTCTTTAGGTATGGGTTTTAATTTTTACCCTATATGCTGTTCCCGTAAAAGGAGCGCTGACGCTTCCACTCTGTAAATATATATTTTTTTCTCTTCACCCAGCATCCGGCATATAGTACTCTCGCTCACCACCCGCGCTCAATTTTCGAAATATTGCCTGTTAATTGATTATCTATGCGAAGAAATGAAAATCTTAAGTAATTCAATTCCCAAAGTGGAAATCGAACCCCGTCGCGTTTACAGTTACACGCTGTGCAACTTTACTTAAAAACTATATATAATTATCAGCTTCCTTCTAAGCTATATACTCGAACGATAAAAAAGAGAGAGAAAACCACAAAAGAACTTACGGGTCCATTACTCTTATCCTCCATTACTTCAGGCGCAGGTTTCACCAGTTGTTCCTCATCGAGGGCGAATATATCATCATCGTTGTCCGCGTGTCCGTCTCTATCCGTTCCGTTTGTATGTTCTAGTTTAGACGGATCGTAGAGTGGGATTGCTGTACCGGATACAACTAGTTGGATTTCATCCTAAAAATATAAAGGGAATTATTATTATTTCTTCGCACTGGAAAGACGAAATACGGCGTTGAGTTGTACGACTCACCACACAATGTATCGATTTTCGGGAAAAAGTGGAGAGCAAAGCGTTTAACTTAGTTCATGGTACTAGATTATTTTTACTTATTTAGAAAACGTATTAAAAAAAAAAGAAAAAATGGATGGCTTGCTCGCAGCGACCCTTGCCAGCCCTCACGAGGGCTGCAACGTTCCATCCGCCACGTGCACCTCGAGAGAGCGCACTGATAGGGCGTCCCCCCGCGCCCGCAGGCGACGCGCACCAGTGCGTCCCCGCTGGTGTGTCAAGTGGCGACGAATGCGGCGTTGGGGACCGCCACCCAACACGCCATGTCCGGAACGGCGGGAGGTGGAGGACGGAGCTACAAATAGCTACGTGGAATGTAAGAGGAGGGATGGAAGAAAAGATGAATGAATTATTAGATGTGATGGATGATAGAGATTTGGATGTCGTTTGTGTGACAGAGACCAAGCGAAAGGGCAATGACACGACCGATTTGTAAGGCAGTCAGGTCGCTTTCTGGGCCGGCGTACCAGAGAGCGAGCGGGGCTGTCAAGGTGTAGGTGTGTTATTGTCCTCTCGATTGGTTAGTGCAGCGGTTGAATACAAGGCGATCAACCCGAGACTGCTTTGGGTTCGCTTCAAGCTGGGGTTAACAAGAGTATTCTTGTTAGCGGCGTATGCGCCAGTATCCTCAGCTTCATTAGGCGAACTCGAGAAGTTTTGGGAGAGTGTCAGGGATGTTCTAGGTAGCGTTAGAGGGAATGAAAAGTTAATAATATGTGGCGATTTGAACGGATGGGTCGGTACTGCGCGAAGCGGATACGCACCTCGGGCGCGTCGAGCTGGAAGGCGGGCGGCGCGAGCGCGGCGGGCTGCAGGCGCCGCAGCTTGTAGGCGCCCCCAGCGCGCCTACAAGCTGCGCGCCTCAGCTATACGCACCTCGGGCGCGTCGAGCTGGAAGGCGGGCGGCGCGAGCGCGGCGGGCTGCAGGCGCCGCAGCTTGTAGGTGCCCCCAGCGCGCCTACAAGCTGCGCGCCTCAGCTATACGCACCTCGGGCGCGTCGAGCTGGAAGGCGGGCGGCGCGAGCGCGGCGGGCTGCAGGCGCCGCAGCTTGTAGGCGCCCCCAGCGCGCCTACAAGCTGCGCGCCTCAGCTATACGCACCTCGGGCGCGTCGAGCTGGAAGGCGGGCGGCGCGAGCGCGGCGGGCTGCAGGCGCCGCAGCTTGTAGGTGCCCCCAGCGCGCCTACAAGCTGCGCGCCTCAGCTATACGCACCTCGGGCGCGTCGAGCTGGAAGGCGGGCGGCGCGAGCGCGGCGGGCTGCAGGCGCCGCAGCTTGTAGGCGCCCCCAGCGCGCCTACAAGCTGCGCGCCTCAGCTATACGCACCTCGGGCGCGTCGAGCTGGAAGGCGGGCGGCGCGAGCGCGGCGGGCTGCAGGCGCCGCAGCTTGTAGGCGGCGCCGCCCAGCGCGCTGCCGACCAGTCGCTCCGCACTGTGCGGCGCCGACAGCCGCGCGCGCCACACCTGCAACGCATCCAATATATTTATTAACTTAGCTTCACTCACTATTGCGCATATGCACTGTGGGCAATAAGGAGATATCGCAGTGTCAGAACTCAATGCCTGAAATTAAATTCAACCATAAAGCTGTAGGTAAAAGGAATAAAAATGAAGACTACTATTTGGGACCTTATTCATTTGGAAAGCGAAATAACAACGGTCTAAGGTCAACGGTCAAGACACGGTCTTGTATTCTTTGAAACTTGCACTACAAGACAAAATTCAACAAATTCATACAATACAAGAAAAGTATGATATTTTGGAAAACCAACTAAAGTCAGTTGAAAGTAATGTTTATATAACAAAATCTGCAAAAGATAAAATAGGAGGGAAAGCAAGAGATTTCATATTACTGAGACATAGTATGAGGCAACAAAAACCAATCGATACAAATGAAATAGCAAAAATGAGGAAACAAATTAATTCATGTATAAGAAATCACAGACAAGAAACCAGGCTCAATCAAATAATGTTCCACTTAGAAACTACCGGTGGAGTTAAAAAAGCACAAAAAGAGATACAAGATTGTAGAAACTGGATAACAGACATGAAAAAGCCAACAACAAAAGAGCAATACAAAACGCACAGATATATTAGGCATAGCTACAGATTTTTATCGAGAACTCTCCAATGAATGACTCAACACAATTAGAAGACCTTAATCATATTACTACCGAGGAAGAAATTCAAATAATTTTATTCAAAATAAGAAGCTACATCCTTCATTTTTTGCACGTCAAATAATTTACCACCAGTTCACTAAAGTTAATGCCTCAGACCTGAAGTAACCGGCGCAAGAAACTCAGCGGGACCTATTTTTTTAAAATCAATTTTAAACAAATACTTATTTAATTATCTGTGACAATTATACTTTTGAAACAGACTGGGGCGAGCATTTCATTACCAAGGCGTGTTATCATTTTCAAAATCATTAATTTGGTAATAACCTTTAGCACACAAACGTCTTTTGACAATTTTTTTAAATCGTGATATAGAAAATTCTCTGACGTTTTCTAGGATCCTATTGTAAAAGTGTACACATTGTCCCATAAAAGAATTACTGATTCGATGCAACCGAGTTACAGGTGCACCAAGATTATGCCTATTTCTAGTGTTAATATTATGAAAATCACCAATTTTTGTAAAATTATTAATGTTTTTCTTAACATACATAACATTTTCAAAAATATATTGAGATGCAACTGTCAATATATTAATTTCTTTAAACTTTTGCCTTAAGGAGTCTTTAGGACCTAAGTTATAGATTGCACGAATAGCTCGCGTCTGCAGGACAAATATTGATTGAATACCGGCTGCATTACCCCAAAGTAAAATACCATAGGACATAATACTGTGGAAGTAACTGAAGTAAAAAAGTCGAGCCGTTTCTACATCAGTTAGTGATCTATTTTTTTTGACCGCGAAACCTGCAGAGCTAAGTCTATTCGCCAATCCATCAATATGGGGTCCCCACTGTAATTTGGAAATAAGTAGTAAGTTATTAACACTGAACCAATGTACTACTTTCGAGAGAGCATTGTTTACATCGTCATATACGATTTGTCGTCTTTTTATTTTGAAAATCAATGAGGTGTCATCAGCAAACAATACTATCTCATGATTCTTTTCAACTAGATACGGTAAATCATTAATATATATTAAAAAGAGAAAAGGACCAAGGATAGACCCTTGTGGGACCCCCATGCTGATTACCGGACCAGGAGATTTCTTGCCATTCACATCAATCCTCTGAACTATGTCAGCTAAATAAGAAGTCAGAAGGTTGAGTGCACGTCCTCTTATGCCGTAGTAGTGTAGCTTCATGACCAATGTTGAATACTGTACACAATCAAAGGCTTTGGACAAATCATAAAACATACCAAGAGCATCCTGCGATCCCTCCCAAGCCTCATATATATTCTTTATAAGACCTATACCAGCATACGTAGTTGAACGACCTTTAGTAAAACCATAATGTTTATCGTGCATGAGATTGTGTGAATCAAAATGCTGTAATATTTTATTTAAAATATTTTTTTCAAAAATCTTACCGAACGAGGGTAGTATAGAAACAGGTCGAAAATTATTGGGATCAGATGTACTACCCGATTAAAATATAGGTATGACTTTACTAAATTTCATTAGGTCAGGAAACACACCATACTCTATACAATTATTAAATATAGTTGCGAGGTGAGGAGCAACAGTGTCTATTATATAACTAATCAATTTGACAGAAATACTTCATAGATCCGACGTTTTCTTGATATCTAGGGACTTAAATATCTTAATTATGTCTCTTGAATTGACTGGTTCAAATTTAAAGTCTACATTACATTTGTGTACGCTCTCCTTAAGTAATGATTCAGCGACGGTTGTGGAGGATATAAGTTTATCAGTTGTTGAAACTGGAATATCAGCAAAGAATTTTTCAAATACACATGCAAATTCTTGATCTGAGCTGGTTAAACCTTTGTCAATGTTTAATTTAAATTCAAAGTTATGATTCTTAGCTTTTCCAGTTTCACAATTTATTATGTGACATGTCATTTTAATTTTATCAAAAGAATTTTTAATTTTATTTTTAATGTGTAAAGATTTTGTCATGGCACATACTTTTTTAAACAATTTAGAATAGACCCTAACATAATGATAAAATTTCATATAACCTTTAAAGTTAAAGTTCATATAACCTTTATCTACTCTTATGAATCCCCACAGTCGCCCAATCATTAAATGAAAAGAAATTCCTGGAATTGACAGTTTTAGAAGTAAATATAGCATTGAACTCACTTTTAATAACATTGAAAAAATTCCCATATAGTTAATTGGGTTTATTTTTATATTTTAGGTAATTAAGTTTTGCTATTATATTTCTTCTAAATTTTTCTACTCGACCAGTTGTCATCGGTATACAAACAATTTTTTTATTTTTGTTAATTATATTTTTACCAAAGTAAAAAGAAGCCAACTGTCCGCAATGATCTGAGCTTAATACCATTTATTAGCTAGCTAATACCATTTATTACTAAAACCAAAATAACTAGAGCAGTTCAGTCACAAATAGGAAATCACCAGGAGAAAATGGAATCTCAAACGAACTTCTAAAAGGTATACTAAATACAATGCACAACATATTCAATGACATTATGGAACAAGAGACAATAGCATTCCAATGGACTACATCAAATATATACATATATTACTCCATAAAAGAGGCAGAAAAGATGACATCAATAATTACAGGCCCATCAGTCTAATGTCTAACCTATATATTTTCAAAAGTTTTACTGGATCGAATCACAAGAATCTTAGACGAGAATCAGCCAAAAGAGCAGACAGGGTTTCGCGCGGGCTTTTCAACGTTAGATCACATTTTTACAATTAAACAAATAACGGAGAAATACAAAGAATACAGATTGTCCTACTATCTGGCGTTTGTTGACTATCATAAAGCATTTGACTCACTTAAGCACGAGAAAATCTGGGAAGCTTTGTCATGCCAAGAGTACCCCTTCGCATGACAAAGCTTGACAAGAAATATATCCGTCTCATTATGAAAATTTATGAAAACATGACTGCAAAAGTAAAAACTGGAAGAATAGGTCAAACCTTTCCTACCAAGCGAGTTGTAAGGCAGGGGGGTTTTTCAAAAACTAGAGTGGTCCAACTATGGAATAAGGATAAACGGAGAAAAGCTAAACCACCTTCGATTTGCTGATGACCTTATAATAATTTCTGACAATCCTGATCAATTACAAACCATGCTCAATCAACTAGTGTCAGAGAGTAGAGAAGTGGGCCTACAAATGAGTATGGCGAAAACTAAACTAATACGAATCATCTAAAAACATTCATAATTGTCGACAATGACCCAATTGAATACGTGGACCAATACACATATCACATATCATTTTATATCATATTTCCAACACATAGCACCTTAAAAGAAATACAAAATAGAGTAACGGTAGCTTGGAAACGATATTGGGCTCTGAAGGATATAACAAAAAACAAATTGATACCAATTAATTTTAAAACCAAATTATTTAACTCGTGCATACTTCCTACCATGACTTACGGCTGTCAGACATGGTCTTTGAATTTACAAAATGTTAAAAAACTTCAAGTATATCAGTGTAACATGGAAAGGAACATGCTTAATGTTAAGAGAACAGGGTCAAAGTGAATGATATTCGCCAAAAAACAAAGATTGTAGAAGTATCTTATATATCATAAGTATCTTAAAGATAAAAAACTAAAATTGAAATGGGCAGGGCATCTAATAAGAAGCAAAACCAACAAATGGGCAAAACAGGTGGTAGAATGGTATCCAAGAGAGGGTAAGAGAAAAAGAGGAAGACCTCCGAAAAGATGGGATGATGATCTAAAAGGATCTGCGGGTACATTATGGGTGAGGAAAATCCACGATAGAAACATGTGGAAAACTTTGGGGGAGGCCAATACTAAGGCAAAACAATCTTTACCGGTGTCAATATTATACAAAACTCTGGTTTATGATTATTTAGGTTGTTAATAAAAGCTTTATTATTATTATTATTATAAAGCTGTTAGACGAACTTTGTCTTCTCTGAATATTCAAAAGTCAAGCGGACCAGGTGATCCCTTTCTCTCCTTAAGTGCGTTCATATACTCCTGAGCTGACATCGGTGCTAGCACGATTGTTCCAACACTCTTTACACTTTGCCAGCTGCACTCTTTTTAAAAATGTTTGAATGGTTTCCGAAACGATTTCCTTATTATAAAAAATAAGTTACTTGGAAATTAAGTTTGGAAACATGTTCACGTGTGTTACGCACTTATTGGACAGTTTCCAAAAGACGCACGTTCAAATCCTTCAACGTGTAAAATGTAAATACATGTTCTCAAAAAACTTTCCTTTACCTACTGTATATTATATTAATACTTTATAAGACTTTAAATTTAAAAAAAAATATAAAATGATTACCTGCATAAATGCATGAGGCGGTGCGTTGGCCGGTCTTAAAGTGTTGGTGAACACTTGCATGTGAGTACGACGGACTGCCAACGCACGAGCTGTTTCAACCTGGTGTATGTATACATATAAACAGTTGTCAATTTATGTAAATAGATGTAAATTTAAAAATTTAATAGTAAATTCATTTTAATACTTAATTCTTATATAGCGCTTGATATCACAAGCGAAATAATCATTTTATATTTTGAAAAAAAAAAGCAACTGTTGAGTGAGTATGTTGTTGTCGGCTCTTCTCAGCAGTACCTACTGCCATCTTCGCCGATAGTGCAAATGGAGAGTTTGTAAACCGCCAATCAACAGGCAATGCCTCCATAATTCGGCGGAAAGTAAGAAATAAAAGTGTTTTAACGGGAACTGAGTGTCTTAGCACTAGGTTCCTAGATTTTATCTGCTTACCCTTCACTGCGTGAGATACAACGTGAAATTACAAAGAAAGAAATAAATAAAAAAAATAACATTACATCTTCAGCTTCATCTAATTCTAAGACGCAGGCATCTTTATCCGCGCATAGATCTAGTATAGGAGGTTCATCTTCCGTTTCCGGTAACGAACCGTTTGTACTGTGTTCTGTTGAACCTGAATAAAACAAAAATTAAAAGTATTTCATGTTTATAATGTAATTCATCCCCACCTTCGACACCTGTTACGGAGCGCGGAGTCACACCGCATTATTTTATTATAACATTATTTTATTTTGACTGACTTACAAATTAACATTTTTAAATTCGTTATATTTTTTTAATGGAATTATCGTTTTTTAATTTAAAAACTATTTTACAGATATTAAAATATACAGAGTGTTTTTGTCATCACCACTAAATTAAACGTTTTAACTACTCAATAAAACCTTAATACAATTAAAACAAAAGAGATTTTTCCAAAAATGAAAGTGTATTTTCAAACAAAATAATTAATAAATTTATGTTGTAGAATAAAACACCATTTGTTAAGAATGACGCACACAGATAAAAACTTATCAAAAACACGCCTCATTATCGAAATCGAGTCGTAGGTAATGGTTGTGATATTGAATTGTGTAAAATAGGACGAGAAATATCCCTTTCTCGTTGTAGTATATTTTTTGAGAATGAAAAGCGGCAGACAGGCAACGCTTAGTAGTATTTTTGTAGAAGTATGTGTTTACGTTATTGGTATCTTTGCGTAACTGCGTCACACGAAATACAGGTATGGATAAACATCGTGAAATGAAAAACTGATGAAGTACCCCGATTAATTTCTTTAGGTATGGGTTTTAAATATTTTGCCCTTTATGCTGCTCCCGTAAAAGGAACGCAGACGCTTCCACCCTATTACCCTTCTTTTGCTATAACAAACCTAAACAGTTTATTTTATTGAACGCTTCACCTCTGGAAGTAGCAGAAGAGTAGGAAATGGAGTGTCTTAACACTAGGTTCCCCCATCTAACCTGCTATATATGGGATACAGCGTGAAGCTAAGAGAATTAGCTATAAGAATACTCACCTATATCATATCCATTGGCAGCTTTATTGGCAGTGAAGGTGTCCCACAGGGCTTTTTGAATTTCAATAGCGTTTTTATCATTTTCGGAAGCCTGAAACATTATAAAATTATATATATAAAAGCGTTGCAGGGGTTTTTTTTAATTCATATTATTATATTATTTTAGTTTTTAAAATATATATAAATTTTTAAATATTTATTCTTGTATTCTGCACGGATAATGGTTTTATGTTAACTTTTGTATACAAAATTAAACATATCGGTCGGCTTACAGTGTAAGTCTGCTAACATCCTATTAAGTAAATTTATGTATTATCAGTATTTATGTACAGCGTGTCTCAAAAGAAATGATATATGTGATCAGCTTGCTGCGTGAACGCAATGCATTAGGGGGGCGCGGGGGGTATGTCATTCGATAGCCTGGCTCTTAGGAATTTAGGCACTATGGAGCGTTTCTAGGGAGCGGACCGCGCGTTGTGCGTGCGTGAATTTTACAAAAACGGTAATTCTGCGACTATAGCGTGACGAAATTATTGCAACATTCGTGATTTTCGTCACTTAAATGATGCGCCAAGCATACCTCTCATTCGGAATTGGGTAAAGAAGTTTAAAGAGACTGGCTCAACTTTAGATAAACCAAAATCTGGACGGCCAAGGTTATCGAGGACAGAAGAAAACGTAGAACGAGTCAATCAGTCTGTTTGTGTTGATCCTGACCTCTCAATTCGGAAGCGTGCAATTGCTTTGAACGTGCATAGATCATCGCTACAACGCATTTCACGCAAAGATCTAAAGCTGCACCCCTATAAAATTCAATTGGTGCAAGAGTTGAAGCTCCAAGATCCTATTCAAAGACTAGAATTCGTAAACCAGATAACTGAGAGATTACAAACGTTCACCAACATCATATTCTCTGATGAAGTTCATTTTCATCTGAATGGGCACGTTAACAGGCAAAACTGTTGCTATTGGAGTACAAATAATCCGAAACACAAGCATCAGAGACCTCTTCATTCGCCAAAAGTAACCGTATGGGCTGCAATGTCATCGCGAGGAAAAATCGGCCCATACTTTTTTAAAGATGCGGGGGGTCGTGCACTTACAGTTAACTCAGAACGTTATGTGAAGATGTTAGATGTTTTTTTGTTGCCTACATTGTAGAATTCTCCTGGCTATAGTCAAAGGACATGGTTCCAGCAGGATGGACCGACGTCACACACGTCTCTACCACGAGTTCGTGAGATTTTTCCGGGAAAATTAATCTCCAGAAGAGGGGACATAAATTGGCCTCCACGCAGTCCTGATTTGAGTCCGATGGACTTTTTCATGTGGGGTTTCCTTAAATCTAAAGTGAACGTCAACAAACCAACTTCTCTGGCGCAATTAAAACAAAATATTCGCCACGAAGTGGAAGCCATCACTGAGCGTACTTGCCAAGTCGTCATTCTTATGACGTGTTTTATTATTATTTTAGCGTTAGGTTGAATGAGTGCCGTGAACGCAAGGGTAAACATTTGGATGACATTATTTTTAAAAAATAAATTCCCAAAGTCTGTATTTTAGAAATAAATAAATATTTTACTAATAAACTACTTCCTTTTTTTTAATGATATTTATAAATATAAATTTTTTTTTTGAGACAATTTGTATTATCAGAAGGTTTTTTAAATTGAAAATTGATTAGTATTTTCTATTATACATTTTTGAATAGTATAAAAATGTTGATAATAAAATAAAAAACAAAAAAATGATTTATTAGGTTTACATTCTTAAGCTTTCGATATTATAAAAATATAGACTAGATCCCAGGGCCCACAGACCTACGTTATTTTAGCAAAGCTGAAATTTTGAGGATTAATAGTCTAGAATGTAGTAAAGATTAAGACTGTATTCGTATTTAATGCCTTGCAAGTATTAAATAAGCATGCAGTTATTAAATACCCTTTCAGAGGTAGCGCCAATTTTACGTACACGCTCACCTTTGTTAAAGTAAAAAAAAAATATTATTATCAGACCCTTTACGTGGACGTTTACTACTGCAGACGTCCTACAGTTCGTATAAAATTTGGGGAAAATACGTTATATTAGCAAGCTTTAATTTTAGATATATTTACGGACTATTTCAAAACTCCTTATAATCATGCTCCCAGAGATGTACCTTTATTTGGCACTACCTCTGAAAGGGCACCATTTTCAAATTAGTGAGTACACACACTGTCTTAACTACATATTACACTTTAGTCTTCAAAATTTCGGCTTTGTTAAAATGATGTGATCTGGCGGCCCTGGGATCTTGGGCTAATTGTTTTATAGTGTAGTAAATATAGAATATGTAGCCGACCTTGATGCGCGGCGGCGTGGGCGGCGGCAGGTGCGCGAGGCGCACGGCGGTGCCGCTCGCCAGCGCCATCACGCAGCGCTCGCCGATCGCCACCTGCGTCTGCAGCGCGAACAGCGCGTTGGCGCCCTGCAACCAACACCTGGTCTTTGTAGCTTGTGCAGAGGGACCTGTGATGATGCCAGACCAGAGCCAGGAAATTAAACTATCGAACTATTTATTCCTAAGTGAGAATCGAACCCACAACCTGTCGTGTTTACAGTCGCACGCTTGTGCCGCTGCGCCACAATTATCTACAATTGTATTACAAAATATTGTTTTTATAATAATTACCTGCATACGCAGCTTAGCTAGCAAAAGCTTATGTAATTCATATTCTAAGAAAGGCAATTGGTCTGATAAGTCCCTCGCACCAGCTTCAGAACCGACTGCCCGGCGACCACGAGCCGCTGTGAGTGGAAATAAATACATAATAATTAAATATTATTAAAAAGAAAAAAAACTGGTTAAGTGCAACAACAAGTTTAAAAACTTAAGTATGATGTTTCGTTTCGGTCGGAACTTGGTTCCGGAATACAAAACGACAACGCCTCTTCCAGAACAGTTCCGGCAAACTTAGCTGTTCCGGAATTTTCTTCCGACTGCTGAGTTGGTTTACATACATTGTGTGTTCCCAAGCCGTTCCATTAATTCCAACATTTAAACTTCGTATTTTTAAAATTTGATATATTTCTTAAATATCTATTTTACAAGATTTTATTTAGTTTCACCTGTCCCGGTGTTTGTTTGTTTGTAAGTGTCTGATTGAGCTGAATTTTGGCACGTATCTTTATTACCCATAACAATGCAATCATATCCAATATGGCCACCGTAACAAAATGGCGCCGTACATATTTCAAAACAATCAATCCAAAAAAGGTATCAAATGAAAGGGCTTAACTTGTAGAATACATTTAAAAACCCAAATCCAACATGGGTGCTAGTAAAAATGGCGGTTTGCGTACTTATTTTTGTTCAACCAACCCAATATGGGTATCAAATGAAAGGGAGACGGATTTAATTTCATTTAATACTTTGGTGCTAGTAATCAGGTTCTGATGATGCAACTCGTAGATGTCCATAATATAATATAATAATAACTCGGTAACTAAGCGATATCAGTCCATCGAATTTGGGCTTGTATTTAAATTAAAAATATTCTTTATTTAAATAAACTTTTATAAGCACTTTTGAATCGTCGAATGAACATATAAACACAAAAAAAAGCTACCATCGGTTCGGATGGCAGTTCTGCTGAGAAGAGCCGGCAAATGATTCGTCTTACCGAGTACTTTGATGGTAGATGATAACCATAGTCTAATGATGGACCTGAAATATGTTGATAAGAATTAAGCGACATAATTCCATCAAACTTGGACTTGTACGATTCATCTTAAGTTCTTTGGTACTAGATCGTAACCAGGGTAAAAAACCTTTAGAGTTAAGTACCCAATAGATTTTGATCTCATGTATCTTTTGATTGCGTTGACTTAGAAGCTTGATTTTTTCTATGCTCCAAGACTTCCAAGACCGGTATATTTGATTTTCATTTCAGCCGGATACCTTCAGCTGATCTCGAGATAAATGATCTTAATAGACAAAATAATTATCCTATAAGGGTTTCGTTTTTATCTTTTGAGGTACGGAACTCTGAATAAGGAACAGCCGGAACCGGAACGAAAATTGGAACATGTTCCAAAGCCAGAATGGAACAGCTGGAAAATGTTCCTTATTTTTGCCGAAACGTAACATCATTACTATTTTCTATGCCAGGGATTTTCAGATTTCAGTTTTCTTTTCTTTATTTGTATCGTAAGTTCTTGCTTCGTGCCGAATATCATAACTATAAGTTCACGGGAAGTATATTATTTATAAAAAACGTATCAAAAACGAGGCAAAAATCCTAGTTTTTAATTGCGTTGACGTTGACTTAGAAGCTTACATTTTTCCATGCTTTAAGAGGCCGATGACCTGAACATATTGACTTCAGCTTGTTAACTGCGCGCGATCTCAAAATAAATGGTTGAAAAGACGGACAATTAAATAATTATATGAAGATTCCTTTTGAGGTACCCATTTCTACCAATTAACTCCTCCCATAGAGTTCACTTTCTGAAAAATTCCGAAAAAAATATAAAAAAATCTAAATGGCTACCAACCCACAGCTGTCAAAGTGACAGCTTTGGCATACGACGCGAGCCTGTTGGGTTTCGCGCACGTCGCCAGCAACACTGATGGTACTCGAGCACGTCTGGGAACGGAAAATATATAAAAAGTTACTTTTTTGAGTTCTATCTTATAACTTTTTAGCGGCATAGCATGTGATTGTAAACACAACTGTTGTGGATTCGATTCTCACCCGGGGGAGTGAATTATTTTTATACGCTGTTTGGCAACAGGTGACTGACTCTGACCGGCTAATCTTCAAAATTGTGCAGAAAATGGGGCACGGAATCATTCTGACAATTGCTATTTTTTTTTAACGAATTACATATTTTATGAATTTTTAAAGTTCAGATCCAATGTAGCAGTCCTTAAAATTTTTACATAACATTTTATTATTTTTTAATCCTAAATGAATAACCGGTTTTTTTATATAATATATAATCCTTTTTTAAAAAAATATTGTACATCTTAGTATTTTCATTACAAAAGAGAATAATAATAATTAATATTACTATTATAATGAATACCTGCATCCACCACAAGTAGCGAGTTCAGCGCGGTAGGGCCCCGTCCCGGGAGTGTAGGGCACATGTGCAATGGAACAAGGTTCGATTTCAGTCTCGTCCAATGTGTTTTTGGAGCCTGTTGTTACTGAAACCGATAAAATAATTTAATGTAATTATTTTTTATATTTTGTTTTCATATTTAAATGCAAAGTTCACAAAGTAGTGTCAATTCAGATATTGACAGGATACCTTATAAAATACAGGAAATATAAAGAATAGCACTATTACTAAAGGTACAGGATAGACAAAGAGACGAAACGAAAACGATTTAAATATAACTCATTCCCCCGATAGAAAATTGAACCCACAACCATTGCATTTATAATAAAACACTTAAATACATAATATAATTAAACAAAACTCACTTATCATAGGTTCGTCCGATGTAAAATCACAATCTAAGTTAATCACCGCGGCCGTTCCAGAAGCGGATAAAACGCACACGTCTTCACTGCAACAATATTAGTACTTTAGTGTTTACTACAAAACCATTCAAACTATTTGAAAAAAAAATGTAATAGGTCGAAAAAAAATATTACCATATTTTGGTTATATTTTTTTTCTGCTTATTCAGAATGAAATGTTATCTATATCTATCTTTTTATGAAAAAGGACAAGGCAAACAAGCGTTCGGGTCACCTGATGGTAAGTGATCACCGCCGCCCACGATCCCGTGCTACACTAGAGGAGCTACAGGTGTGTTGCTGGCCTACAAGGTGGAGATAGACGCGCTTTTTAAAGGTACCCATGTCATATCGACTTGGAAACACTGCCGCGGGTAGGCCATTCCACAGTCCCGTGCGCGTGAAAGGAAGTTCCTCCGAAAACGCCAGCATTCACCGGCATTAAAGAACCTAGAGACTCGGTTATACTTCCTTTTTAAGGTTTTCACCTCCGGATCCTTAGTAACCAGTGCCTCGGCCCAGATTTGATATGCCTCGCGTTTGCTAGAGGCAGCAAGCTGTGTCAAACCAAGTCTGTGACTTGGCACCGATTCCATGCCATCTCAATCTGCTGACTTGTAGTGCCAGACGCGACGAGTTGTGGGTGTTATGAAAATGGGCACTACACTCCGTACCATGCAGTGGTCAAAAGACCCCAAAGGGCATCGACGAGAACCAGGTACTGTTCCGGATGTGAAGTCAGCAGAAGGTCCGCGCGCGTGCCCCTGCAGCTCGGTGCGCAGCTCCCCCCGCCCCCTCCCCCGCTCACTCACCGCACGGCCGCGCGCTCCACGTAGGCGAGCACGGCGGTGCACCGCAGGGCGCGCGCGTGCGCCCGCAGCTCCCCCCGCCTCCCCTCCCCCACTCACTCACCGCACGGCCGCGCGCTCCACGTAGGCGAGCACGGCGGTGCACCGCAGGGCGCGCGCGTGCGCCCGCAGCTCCCCCCGCCTCCCCTCCCCCACTCACTCACCGCACGGCCGCGCGCTCCACGTAGGCGAGCACGGCGGTGCACCGCAGGGCGCGCGCGTGCGCCCGCAGCTCCCCCCGCCTCCCCTCCCCCACTCACTCACCGCACGGCCGCGCGCTCCACGTAGGCGAGCACGGCGGTGCACCGCAGGGCGCGCGCGTGCGCCCGCAGCTCCCCCCGCCTCCCCTCCCCCACTCACTCACCGCACGGCCGCGCGCTCCACGTAGGCGAGCACGGCGGTGCACCGCAGGGCGCGCGCGTGCGCCCGCAGCTCCCCCCGCCTCCCCTCCCCCACTCACTCACCGCACGGCCGCGCGCTCCACGTAGGCGAGCACGGCGGTGCACCGCAGGGCGCGCGCGTGCGCCCGCAGCTCCCCCCGCCTCCCCTCCCCCACTCACTCACCGCACGGCCGCGCGCTCCACGTAGGCGAGCACGGCGGTGCACCGCAGGGCGCGCGCGTGCGCCCGCAGCTCGGTGCGCAGCTCGGCCCACCACGCCGCGCGCGCCGCGCTCTCCCCGCCGCCGTCCACCAGCTTCACGGACCTGGCGCACACTGTGCCGCCTGCAATTGACTATTATTTAATAAAACTAGAAAGCATGAGATAAGAGGTAAACAAATATAAAAAGCGTTATTATTAGCGTTAGAATATTAAGTAAACAAAATATAGATTTATGGTTGTAAATAATATTATTGAACGATGTCAATAGAACTTTTAGTTTAGTTTTATTAGTTTGTAAACGAGGTGAGTGACACTTCCTTCAGCTATGACATTGACGTCTCTTAAAGACAAGGGAGAACAATATATTTTAATATTTAATTAATACGAACTGGTGAAACAATACCTTTAAATATTGTTACTCTTTTCAGATTTTTAATGTTTGTAAAAATGTGAACATTTATTTATGTAATAAATCTCTTTTCAGAGCAACTCAATTCTAGTTATAGTTTTACTGTTCACCCTAATATCCAAGGATAATTATAAAACACATTATAAAACAACATTTCTACAGCTAAGAATAATAGACAAAATACAGTTCGAGTTCATGGTCAGGGCCAGTGAAGATGAAACAAATATTATTTGTATAATGTCAATTACCGATTTAAACGGCCGTACTTTAGGGTTCCCGGATAAATTACAACCCGTAAAATTACATGACGCAATACTACAGACACAAATCTTTCAAAAAGTGAAGTGTGCTACATTACAAAAACAACAAGACAAACGACAGATGTGGATATCAGTGAGCCCAGAGACGAAGGCGGTTTATTGTGATGAAGATGGAAATATATATCATAGGATATCTTTTAGAAGAAAAAGAAATACAAAAAACTTCTATGGCAGGAATCTCTGAAGAATATCTAACAAGATAAATGGAAAGCTTTGCTGAAATGAAGAAGGATTCATCAAAACCTTTTAATGTGGGGAAAATGGCAGACAAATTCGTTATAGAAAAATTCAGCAGTAAGATTGCTAATGTGTCCCAATGGATGCCAATCTTTGAAGCGGAATGCGCACGTGTAGGCATGGAAGATGTCAAAAAAAATTTAGGTTGTTTTTAGATGAATCTTGCTTGTCAAGACTGGTATACTTCGATGTATATTAAATATACAATAAATTCTGAATGGGCGATGTGGAAACAAAACTTTACTGACACATATGCAGATAAAAGTTGGTCACCAATCAGCAGCAGGCTCATTACTCGAGTATGCATTAAAAAAAGAGAGACTACTGTTAGGAATATATAAAATAAGTTCATAGCTAAACAGAGTCTAATTGAGCTGATTTTTTGACTTGGATTACCAAATTTCATTGCAGATAAGATTGATATTAATAGTTTAAAGGAAACTCAAGAATTATTTAATAGTATAAGAAGTTTAGAGCACATGGCAAATAAAAAAACAATAGATAAAAAATACCACCTTCCGAAAGCATAATTAAAGAGAAAAATTCGAGGTATGTGGTTAGTTAGGTACAAAAATATCTGTATGCAAAGTTATCCGCCAACTCTTAATATTGGTTTCTATAAATAAAAGGTTGCCTGTAAGAGATCACTTATAGTGATAAAGCCGCCTTTGCACTATACTAAAATTACTAATTTTATTGAATTTATGTATCATCTTTGTGCAATAAAGTGTTTTTGATTGAATGATTAGTTAAAAAAGAAAATAAAGGTACACGTTATCACCCTGATTCCCAATGTTGGTTTAAAATAAATAATAATAATAGAACAAGAAAGGATCAGATAAGGAGTGTAAACAATTCAGAATTAGAGACAGAACTAAACGAAATTAATCCAAAAAACTAGTAGTGCCGCCATTAATAAAAATTAAATTACTAATAAATTACACTTAGGAAACATCAGGAATCTACGATCCCGGATCTAATGTGTCCTTAATAAATGTAAGGTTATTAGCTTAAAAAAATACATACTTATAATAAATAAGCAGGTTTGAAAACAATTAATGGCGTAAAAAAATCCATAGCAATAGTAACTTAAAAACTAAAAATTTTCGAAATTGGAAAACAAATAGATGTTTTTGTTCCAGATGAAGAAAATTTCGACTATAATTTTAATTAACTAACTCTAACTCTAACTAACTTAGAGAAAATATATTGGTCGATGATTTTGATATTTCGGTAAATCATTTAGATCATAAAAAAAGATCTAATTTTGATCAAATGATATGTAAATATATTTCAATTTTCGCTAAGGTATAGGTACGGTAAAAGGTTACGAAGCACACATTGATGTCTTGATAGATAAGTACTGTAGTAAGAGACCATATGGATGCTCTATTGAGGATATGATCATCAAGTGTCTAAATTATTAGAAGAATAGTTTAATAGAGGAGTCATATAGCCCATTTGCCTCTCCGGTAACACTAGCATTTAAAAAAGAAGGAGGAAGGAGATCACGGCTTTGTATAGACTTTTGAGAATTACATAAAATTGTAGTTCCCATTTATATTTAATGCTCAAAACAAGGAAATGCAATTTTTTTCAACATTTGATGTAAACTCAGCGTTCTGGTCCATACCTCTTAAGATAAACCAAAAAAAGATAGACCAAAAACTGCATTTGTTAACCAGAATGCACACTATCAATGGGCATGTTTACGTTTTGGCCTAAAAACCTCACCCGGCATTTTTCAGAGAATTTTGAGTACAATCATAAGAAAATAGTAACTGTCAGATTTTATTGTCAACTACATAGACGATATTTTGATATTTTCAGAAACGTTTGAGAAACAAATAGAGCACTTATCTTTGTTACTGGAAGCAATCTTAAAAGAAGGTTTTAAATTAAAATATATGAAATGTTACTTTGCACAAGACTCTCTAAAATATCTAGGACACATAATAAAAAACAACACGGTGACTCCACTAAAAGATAATTTAATTGCTATAACAAAATTTCCGATTCCAAAAACACAAAAAAACGTCCGACAATTTTTGGGAAAAATAAAATTCTATGGAAAATATGTACCAAATATAACAATAATTCTAGATCCATTATATAATTTATTAGGAAAAGAAAAAAAAGAATAAATTGTTTGGTCTGACAAATGACACGAAAAGATACAGCGAAACTAAAATTAAATAAAAAATTAAATTAGCTTCACGCTGTACCCCGCACACAGCAGGGTAGGCAGAGGGAACCTAGTGTTAAGACACTCCGTTCCCCACTTTCTGCCGAATTCTGGAGGCATTGCGTGTTGAGTGGCAGAACTCAACGCCGCGCTTAACCTCGGCACCAGAGCGAAAAAATGGAAATATAAATTTAAGTAAATATTTCATCTCCTCGAGTGGAGATCGAACCCACAACCAGTCGGTTTTGCAGTCACACCTCGTACCGCTGCGCCACGACTGGCCTCAAAAACACAAAAAAACGTCCGACAATTTTTGGGAAAAATAAAATTATATGTAAAATATGTACCAAATATAACAATAATTCTAGATCCATTATATAATTTATTAGGAAAAGAAAAAAAGAAAAAATTGTTTAGTCTGATAAATGTCACAAAAGATACAACGAAACTGAACATAGTATAACCGGGTTCTCCCCAAAATATTTACTGCAGGGAAAAATGAAATGCAGAATCATCATCTAATACGAGACCGAAAAATTGCCTTAGAAAATAAAATAAAAAACATATATAATAAAAATCACATGATTATCACAAACAAAGATTTGATAAAAAAAGGAAACATTGTAAATTAGAAGTCAGAGATTCAGTTTATGTTGAAAACGGAAATCGGATAAACCGAAAAAAACTGGATGAATTGAAAATTGGACCATATCAAATTGTAGAGAAAATATCCAATTCAATTTACAAAGTAAACACGGGTCACAAAAAGTTACGACGACGACGTCCCTTAAAGACAAGGGAGAACAATATATTTTAATATTTAATTAGTACGAACTGGTGAAACAATAACTTTAAATGCATCTCTTTTCAGGCGAATTTGTGATTGATTAATGTTAAAGAATGTTTGTAAGAGTGTGAACATTTATTTATGTAATAAATCTCTTTTCAGAGCAACTCAATTCTAGTTATAGTTTTACTGTTCGCTCTAATATCCTAGGATAATTATAAAACACATTATAAGTTGATAATAATTATGATTTCATCGCTAATGAAATTGCACATGTACAATATACAAAGAAATGAACACAGTAATCATCAAATAAAGATTGTTTTCATATTTATAGCCAGAAACATTCTAGTCACCACATTTTTCATTTTCATTTTTCATTTTCACGGTATTATAAACCATAAATTATTTTTGTTATTTTTAATAATAATGTTTAAATAGCCCGTCGTGGCGCAGCGGCATGAGGTGTGACTGCAAAACCGACTGGTTGTTGGTTCGACCACCACTCGAGGAGATGAAATATTTACTTAAATTTATATTTCCATTTTCTTCGCTCTGGTGTCGAGGTTAAGCGCGGCGTTGAGTTCTGCCACTCAACACGCAATGCCTCCAGAATTCGGCAGAAAGTGGGGAACGGAGTGTCTTAACACTAGGTTCCCTCTGCCTACCCTGCTGTGTGCGGAATACAGCGTGAAGCTAATTTATTTTAATTTTTTTTAATGTTTAAATACTTAACATGTAAAAACACCCAAAACTCAAAGTTGAGACGAATTTTAATACTATAAAAATAATCTGACCGATGACAAAATTTGATATTTTGTCATCGGTCAGATTATATCCGCATCCTACCATATATCCGTGTTTCTTTGTTTACATTTTGTCTCATGCCAAAGTGAGTAGAGTATAGAAAAATGAAACTTTCATATGAACACTTTTTTTTTCAATTCTTACAAAATTAAAATACACATATGTGAGAAAACAAAATCAATAAACGTTAAAATTGTTGGTGAACTCAAGAAAACGCGCCGATGAGGTCCCCCACTCAAAACGCAATATCTCAAAAATTAGACAAAAAAAACGTATTTTAACTTTATTTTCTATATGCCTACCATGATATATTGCGTGTTGCTGCGAGAAACTAAAACAGTTATTTCAATGTCAATTAAAATAACAACTCACCAATATGAACAATAAAACCTGCCGGATACTCAGTCATGGTCAAAAATGGATATTCCAACATTTCTAAGTTGTTACTATTCATGGATGGTCGTAATATGGCGCCACCCCCACTGCCAGTGTTGCCAGCTGATGCATTTAGTGAACTACCTGAAAATGTTTATGAATGTGTTAAATAAAATGTTTATGAAATGGTTGCAAATTTCAACCTTTTATTTTCGAAACTGTTTTAAAATCTTTTTAACTAAGTAAATACCCGTTTAAGAGACCTAAAAAATTATCATAATTAACATGCAACAAATATCATACATTTGATGAAAAAATCTGTCACTGACTTTCTCTCATCAACATTTCTCAGGTCTGAGTAATGAATGGAGCATATAATTTCTTATTTCCTTTTATTTTACATAAAATTATTTAATTTTGGTTGTGGGTTCGATCCCCACTCGAGGAGATGAAATATTTACTTAAATTTATATTTCCATTTCTCCGCTCTGGTGTCATTGAGTTCTGCCACTCAACACGCAATGCCTCCAGAATTCGGCAGAAAATGGGGAACAGACTGTCTTAACACTAGGTTCCCTCTGCCTACCCTGCTTTGTGTGGGATACAGCGTGAAGCTGATTTATTTTTTAAATTTTTCATTACAATCATCAGACACACTAACCTTTCGGCGTAACACTGAGATCTGAATCCGACGACCTCCTATGTATACCCATAGGCGTAGACGACGAGTTCAAGGAAGCATTCTGCACATTAACGGTTGCCACAGGTTCCTTTCCCCCGTACGACTCGTGCCTCGAGTGTTTCGGTGATCCCCTGTCCTTGTCGCACTTATTCTCGCTCCTATCCCTGTCCCTGTCAAAATTGCACGCTGCATGCGAGTTAAAACACACGCTAACACTGTTAGTCGAACTATTCACGTCTAAGCTGTCGGTCCTATCAAAGCTGGTCTCGGGCAAAGATGGTATCGTCTCTAAGTGCATAGGATGAAAGTGTTGCAACATCGGTGCGTTTGTTAATTTACATGGAATGACGATGTTAGATTCTACTTCGGACATTTTGCGTGATTCACAACCAGATGAGTGAATGCTGTCTTGTCTGACCAATTTGCGATTGACCTTTTCGCTATCTTTAGCCGAGTTATTGGAACTATCAGCGAGCTTTAGTTGCTTTATCTGGGCTTCTTCTACTTTCTCTAGTTTCTCATTGACATCTTCGAAAAACTTTTGGTCACTATTCTTAACTGGATCGGGGCTAGTTGGTATTAACAAAGTATCAACTTTGTCTATTAAAATTGTTTCCATTGCAGTGTGTATCAGACCTGTCGGTTTGAGACGTGACTTATCTTTCCTAAAAGATTTTTGTTCGCGTAAGTGACTGTCGTCCCTTACGCTGGAGAGACCACTGAAGGAAGCTCTGGATACAGGTTCAGATCCAATATACATAGACACGTTTGAAGTAACTATTTCATCACTTTTGTGGAGACGGTTAAACGAATTATGCCCTTCCTTGTCTAAGCTCATCAAATCTGTATACGATAGAAAGGGAGATCCTAACACCGTGTCGCTGGGAGCTTTGGATGTAACGTCAGATGCGGATCCTGGTTGACTAAAAGCGGTTTTGGGGTCTACGTGTTTTTTCTTTGGTAACAGCGAATAATGGGATAAGCTCTTAATCATGTTACTTTTGGAAATTTTCGAAATTTGTCGCTTAATCCGCTTTGAGGAGCGATACATAAAGCCTTTCTTTTCTACGGGCGATGAAGGTGCGCTAATACTCTTTGAAGCTTTCTTATGAGTAAAGGGGTTGTGAATTTTAATAAAATGAGAATTTGATTTCGTTACACACATTTCTTTTGGCGGTGACGACTGAAAGTCGGTGGTATTATTTTCATGATCCTCGGGAGATTCGTTTTGAGTTTTCGAACTGTCCACGATATCGATTTCTCTATCTATTTCAACCGACTTTTCTGCAGATCCCTCTATCGGTTTAGTGTTTAAAGGTTCCTTGGACTTCTTCATATTTTTCAATTCAAGAACTGTTAATTTTCTTTCCATTTGTGCAATGAAATTTTGATCTACTCCTTGATTTAAAACAGATTTAACAACAGAACTAGTCGTTTCTAACGTTGGTTCGAGATCACTTCTCATATCGGAGCTCTCGTCATCTTCATCAGAAGACGTATATATTTCTGAACTATCAGCAGAAAGTGCTGATGAAATTGAACCATAATATTCAAAATCGCCTGGTAATTTAAGAAGATTTTCAGTCCTTATTGTCATAGGAGTAGGCGGACAAGACTCAGATATTTTTCTTTCCGGTTGTACACTTTCAACATTACTTAAGTTTTCTAGCGAACCACAATGTATTTCGGGCACGTTACTGATTGTGTTATCTTTATTAATGGTTTCCATCGTTTTGTCATTATCAGAAGTACTTAAAACTGGTTCAGATTCGCTAGTTCTCCTCAAGGTGGAGCTAGGAGAGCTTTCTGAATCCTGAGTCTCAGAGATACGAGCCAAGGTTCTATCGGCGTGCATAACCGACCGTGCAAGTATTGACGCCATTCCTATACCTTCGTCTTCTTTATTTTCAACTTTCAGAAGCTTTGCAACTTTCAATTTTTTAATTCTTTTAATCTCATTTTTTATATCGTTTATAGACAAACGTGATGTATCTGATGATGTTGATTTAATTGAAATCTGATCATCTAGCTTATCAGATTTTCGTGACCGTCTATGAAATTTTTTTGCAAACAAATTATCTTTTATTTGCTTAATTTTCTTTAATGGTCCGATAGAATCTGTGGGTTCCTCCCGATTCAAAAGTCTATTAATGTCGATTTGATCTTCGGACAGATGTCTCAAGCTCTTCTGAGCTACATATTCATCTTGATATATAGACAAGTCGCCAGCGTAACTCTTTTGAATCGGTTGCTTTGGTGTAATTGATTCAACACTTTTATCATCTTCATCAAAATTATCTGGTTCATCTAAAAGCGCTGTTGTTTTCGGATTCAATATATTAACAATCTTAAGTAATTCGTCTTGATGGGTTTGGTAGTATTGATTTAGGTCAGTCACACTGTCCTCACTGGTTGCCAAAATGCCCAAATACTTTTTTAATTGTCTAATTCGAGTAGCGACAGACAACACACAAACCATGCAAACATATATCCATGAGTATACTTAGTTATAAATCAAATCTTAGTAATATTATGTAACAACATCGAGTACATCAAAAGCGTGTACATTTTATATAATAAAAAATATCTATATGACCATTATAAGCTTTTCATAATAGATTTTTAAATAAAGAAAATATTTGCAATAATCGGGTATACTTTCAATAGTAACAATACACAACTTTGGAGTAGAGTTCCGTTCCTTAACACGCAATGTCTCGAAAATAGAGCGGTGTGAGCGAGACAGAGTGCGTTAGTACTTATTAGGTTCCCTCTGCCTACCCTGCTATATGCGGGATACAGAGTGAAGTTCAAATTAAATATTATCTGAAAATTATACTCACTGTTGCGAACAATTAATATTAATTGGAAGACTGGGAGTTGGCAGTGGAGTTATACTGACAGCTGTACCTGTACGAAATATTAGAAATATGTATTCTATTATACATGTAATGGTAAAATACAAATATAATATATTGAACAAACTATATTTAGACATCTAATCTGGCTGCTAGGAAAAGCCGCCCCACCCCGGATAAATTATTAATTCATTAATAATTATATGAATTTTCTTTCTCGCTCTGGTACAAAAAGAAAGCGCAGCATTTAATTCCACCATTCAACAAGCAATATCTGGAAAATTGGTGAGAATCGAATAAAATTGGAATCGAATTGAGACATTATTTAGTTATAGTTACTAAATAATTACACAAATAGGTACAAATATAACCATTTGATTTATTTCAATTGATAATTCAAATGAATGAGAATCTATCCTGGGCGATTTCCAATATTTGCCAGCTTTAATGGCCCACCCGCAGCTATCGCCCGATTATCTTTATTGTTGTATTACAGCCACATAATTATACAGACAAATCTTACCAATAGCTCTGGCGACAACTCCAGCTTCTCCTTCTAAATCGAAGTCCTGTTGATAACCAACTACAGCATTAGCTCCTAGTTCGGCCGCTTTTAGACCTACTAAGCGTTGGACCTAAAATATTTTATATATGTTATTATTATTTTAGACTTTTATGAGGCTCTCTCTGACTGATAAGCATGATAGTGGTAGGTTTGATTCTTTTGTTTAGAAGATTGAATTAACTGATGAATTATTTTCCTTACCTTACAATTGGGCTGTGTGTAAGGAACGTAGTGTTTTAACACTGTGTTCCCCCTGCGTACCCTGACTACATGCTAGATACAGTGTACAACTAAAAAAAATAAAAAAAATACCTGATTACTAAGCTTGATGAAAGCCACTTGTCTGGCCTCGTTGGAAGCCCTAGGTGTCCTAATTTTATCTATCCACTGATATTCAGGGTCGTCATTCACTATTAGCTCTTCAACGAATCCGTGTATGGCTGTCGCTCTATAGCCAGGTGGTATCATTGGACCTGAAATGGAAAATATTATTATAATAAAACCAGCTTCACGCTTATTCCCGCATATCAGGATGGGCTCAATTGTTAAAACAGTATGTTGAGTGGTAAAAAAAATGAAGACGGGTGTTTGACTTTTTACCAGAGCGAGGAATAAATATAATTTATTATTGCCCATTTAAAATTTCCATTAAATTTTTAATATTTTCACTTCCTTCGCTCTGTTAACGAGGCAAAGCGAGGCGTTAAGTTCCACCTCAATACGCAATGTCTCGAATAATATACGGTGCGTCGGAAACGGAATATGTTAACATAACATTCCCTCAGCCTCCTACAGCTCTTCTATAAACAGGATACAGCGTGAAGCGATACAGGTAGCCCCAATATAACTGATTTTCTTTAATAATAAAAGAAATAAACAAGCTCCAAACAGTCAACAGGGTAGAACGGCACTAAGAATACCTATTAATTATATTACACCAAAAATATAAGTCCCTGAACACCTAGAAGTTGAAGGTAATCATTGTGTGACCTAAATATTTGTTTATAAATAAACATATATTTCAAAATATGTTTTGACGAGATGTCGTCATTGTTATGCCTCTATTCTTGTAAATCATGATATTTAGTAAGCTGATATTGTTTTTTTTTTAGTTGTCACGTTCTATTCCGCGTATAGAGACATAGGCGGTGGGAACCTAGTGTTAGGACACTCCATTCCCGATTCAACGCACAATATTCGATAAAAGAACTGTTGACAATTGATTTTTCAATTTTCATCCAATTATACAAATAATACTCTGTTGCATAAGTTTTTTCCACGAATGGGATCGAAGTCACAACTGTCGCATTTACTCTCAGACGCTGTACCGCTATGCCACGACGGATCTTGTTAATAGAATCCAGTTTACTAAGTTCCAAAGCATCTCGTATTTATATAAGTTATAACAAGTCATATTTTATTATAATTATAAATATGTAAGTATCTTGAACTCTAAAAATATTACACTTCGCAAACGGGCCAACGTATGTACCATATAGGTATATCAATATTTTTTAACTAGGATTCAAACACACAAACAACGCGGTCCGTTCCAATTGAATTAACTTCACGCTATATCCGCTGTATCCAGCAAAAGCAATATAGTGTTAACACGCTGTTCTCCACGTTCCGCTCACATTTTGAAACATTGCGTGTTGAATGACAGAATTTAACGCCGCGCTTTGTCATGTTGCCAGAACACAGTGGGAGTCGAATTCACATCCGTTGTAATTTCAGTCCGAAGCTGACTAAGACATTGATAATTAGAAAAAAAAAGAAATTTCAATAATCATAAACCATTTTAAATATTAACTATACATAATATTAAAAAAATAATATATATAACTTACAATGAAAGAACTGGACACCAACACTGGAGGTCTTGTATTTGTTGAAATCGGAGAAAAGTTCCACTTTCACTATAACATTCAACTCTCCGCGTATACCGTGCATTGTGTCGAACACTGGGATCCAGCCGGACATCACTGCGCCTGCGCAATATATTATTACTTAAATTTCTAAGTCGAATCACTTTTTTTAACTTCACTTTGTATTTCACATATAGCAGGGTAGGCAGAGTGAGGTTAAGACACTGTTCCCAATAATACACTTTCTTTTCCCATTTTGCGCCGAATTCTGGAGGCATTGTGTCTTGACTGGCGGAACGTTACCAGAGCGAAGAAATGAAAATATTAAATATTTTACTTATTCGAGTGTTTGTGGGAGTCAAACCCACAAACCGTCGTGTTTACAGTCGCACGCCCCTGCGACGCGAATAACCTTAATCTATCAAAATTCTTTATTCTACTAAAAGATAAATAAGAAAACAGAACATTAAAATCATTCAGCTAATTAAGATGGACTTTTCTCTATAGGAAACCTAAAAGTAAAAAACATTATACCTAAAAGTAAAAAACAAATCACTACATTCTCGGGACTCAATTTCCTATTTTTTATTTTCAGATATTCCCCGCAGTTTACAAGATTGGGCTGTAAGAACTGATTAACACAAATCTTTTCAGCCTTTTAGAGTAGGCCACGTTTTGCTTACCAGACCGAAGTAACATGTTTAAAGACTAATATTTATTAAGAATAGCTTAGATGGTCAGAGCGCTTGGTCGGTTTCGAAAGAGGCACGGGTTCAAATCCCGCTACGTTCAAATTTTTATACGTTTTCTTAATAAGATTTATTCTAAGTGTGGAATAACACTTTAAAAAATCGTAATAATCTTTAAAGATCTGTCATATTGTTCTTAAATTTAAATTTACAACCATCGTATTTGAAGACTTGGGCAGTGAGCTATATTGATGATGAATTTGGGTAAATTAAATTGGGTAATAAAATTAAATGACCTAGGTAACTCAGACAGCAAGTACATCGAACATGGGTTACATAGAAACAGTTAACGTGATATAATATCCCAATCGCCCATCACCTCCCCCTATAAATGGATTATACAATAAAAATATATATTTTTTAATTTGGACCAGTAGTTTCTGAGATTAGTTTGTTTAACCTATACCAATACTAATATAGATTTCATGTCAAGCGTTGCAGGGTCTGCCACTGATCCTGTATGTATAATTACCTACTATGACTAAGACTGTCTTACCTCCAGGCGGCGTAGTACCGTTAACATTGTTCGCCTCCCTCGCCAGCAGCGGTGCGAGGCTTATAACGACTTTACCTATAGCGTCGTTGGCGGAGTACGTGTCGTGATCCATCAGGCGCAGCTGAAGAGGTTCATCTTGGAGTTCTGATTCGTCTACCTGGTGGGATGTGAAGGCGATTGTTTTAAATTGTGGCATTTGATCATCTCTCTTGTCATTGTCAAATGATTTTTTTTTTCTTTTTTTTATAGGTTCATGGTATATATGACGATAATTAGTTGTAGCAGCTCCATGTCTAGTTTTTCGCCGAATTTGAGCTTGTTCAGCTACAGAACTCAGTAAGGTTTGCCTAACAAATTGAAAAAATAAAAATGAGAGTGGAGATCAAGCTGATAACCATTATAGCTTACAGTCACATATTGAGACATTGCATGTTATATGGTGTGACCCAACAGTGTTTGTGGTAACATATAAGAATAAAAAATGGTTATAAAGTATATAAATTTTCATTTGTGAATCATTATTTTTGTTTTTCTTATTATAATTATACAGTCTAAAATATTCATCAAGAATTGTTTTATATATAGTGAAATGTTTTAAAATTCAATAACATGGCCCCAAAAAAATATTTTATTTTTATACATAAAGTCTAAATTCTAATTTCACTTATCCTGTTTATCTTACAATATTGTCATGATTTGGTGATATCTAATCACACCTATCATATTGGGTTAGATAAAAAATACTGATTTACATTAATATTGCCAATACAAATGCTATAAATTTATGTTAAAAGAAATAAATATTATTGAACTCATAACCAAGTTCTGCTTCTCACTTTTTCCACAGAGTGGTCAGAGGAAGTTTGTGCTTAAAGCTTTGTCTATCAGAATGGAAACTTGAAAATAATTCAATTACAATTATACCCACAAGAAAATATTGAACCTAAAACCATCATGTTTACAATCAGACTCTGTTCCATTATGTCACGAAATCTTCACCAATTTTACTACTGTTTCAAATTATGAATATAAGTTACTATTTTCATTTGATTAATGTGGCCATACACTAAAAGGCAGACAGACACCAGACACTGTTTATTATTAGCATATGTTGCTATCATTTTGTAATCTGGCCAACAGAAATTAAATGACCTTGTTATTCCCTGGACAATGTTATATGTTTTCAAATTGTATGTATTAAGTACATTTTTCTTTTAATGTTTTTTTAACTGCCTGTGTGATAAATGTAAAAAAAATATACATTTTTAATGCTTTTGAATATCACACTGTCAATAAAAATTGTATGTTTATAGATTAAAAAATATCATATTGTTTGTTAATTGTTTAGCATAAAAACATATCCTTTATTAAAATTATACCTTCTTTCGTAGTATTATTTAATCAATATTATACTAAAAAAATATTTTCTTTAAAAATATATAAAATATACACTAATGAACAATTGTTAAATGAGAACCATACTACAAAATAAAATCTTTACAAATATATTATAAATATAAGTTTTTTTTATCACATACCTCAAATCTATACCACTCCGTGCTATTCCACTGTGGGTTCAAAGATTTCCGGCACACGTCGGTCTTATGGGTTACACCACCAAATTTTATTTCAACAAAAGCATCAGTTGTATCACTCGCCCGGTCCATTACCGGCAAATTTCTACCGGCCAACACTTTCACTTTAATTTTACCAGGCATTTTCGTTTATTCACCCCTAAAAAAACTCTTTAAAACACGAAAACACACTGAGATCGTTATCACAATATGGATATAATTAAGTAAAATTTGCACATCGATAAAAAGTCTAATCACTTTAAGAAACAAGTAATATTTATTATTAAATTAATATTTGTGCAGCTTTAATTCCAACCAATACTTCGAGCCACAGTGTTCCGTTTACAAATAAGTCATTAATTTTAATACAAAAACACAAATAAATGTCTCATTTTTTGTAAACATTGTAAATTTAAGACGCATTGACGCTGCGTATTAGTTTTAAGAAAACACCTTAAACACCTCTGTAATAGCGAAAGTGTGTTGTTATAAATTTCACCAATGTTTATTTATAGATTTGTATGATTTTATAAATAATCCCGAAACGCGGGCGACATTTGCCTCAGGTAGTTGGAACGAAATGTCAACGGAAATGTCAAAGTATCGAGTCAAAATCGATATTTGTTACCGATTACAAAAATTTGATAAATAATAATACATTATAAAAAATAATAATACATACATTTTCACTTTTGACTTTTATTGAAAATAATAAAATAAAATATATAATAATAACTAACATTTGTTATTTTAATTTAAAATATATATTTTTTTAACCATTTGTCATACGCAAAGCAAGGAACATACAATTGTAGGAAATAAAGATAAAATATAGAATGGTTGAAAAATAATAAAACGGTATTCAGGGTAGGATGGTCGCATCGGACAAACATCAGAAGGCGATGGTAGATATAACTAATCTACTCTTTTTTTTAAATGGTATAAAACTCGGAGTAGTGCCTGGACTTGCTACCAGAGCCATAGGGATAAACTGCTGTTGACCTGGGATGGTCTTTACAGCGTCACCAATCGGGGAGAAGCGAGAGTAGCTCACCCCTGAATCCGTTAATTTCCGTGTTTTTTTTTAAATAATATTCTTATGTGTTTTTAAGGACCTCTAAATCTATGTACTTTAAAATTAATAAATAGTTATATAGAAAAAAAGGCAAAATAGTTTTTATACACATTTATTAAAGACAATTAAGTATCTAAAAAAAATAGATTTGTATTTCTCTTAATATTTATATAGGTACTTTATTTAAGACAATTATTATTTTACAGTTGAAAAGAACATAATTTTTTTTATTAAAATTAAAGAGAAAAACAAATCAATTTGCCTTGACCCGAGCGAAGAAATGGAAATATAAATTTAAATAAATATTTCATTTGCTAGAGTGGGTATCAAACCACTTAGTGCCCCTACCACGACTGGCCTCCTAACTTACTTTAAATAATATGTAATAATTGAGTTATTAAAATTACAACAAATAATTAAGTACTTAAAATTATCTGCACTGCAGTAAAATTAAGTAGTGGTAGGAAAACAAATTTAAGATTAAAAAAATTAAGTTAAATAAAAATAGACAAAAACTAAAATTACTTAAAACTATTTATAAAAAACATTGTGATAAGTAATATAATTTCAGTCTTTAAAATGATACATAATTAAATAAACTATCAAATGCTGTTAATAGCTGTAAAAAAACCCTGGTTACAATACAATACAAAGCTAGCAAATTAGTATTAGGAAACAATTCATTTACAATATCATTAATAAATTATATTTAGCATTTAGCGTCACACTATATCTCTCATACAGCAGGGTAGGCAGGGGAACCCTGGGGGGAACCTACCAAATTTTCGAGATTCTGCCAAGTGGAAGTCGAACAGATAAACGTCGCGTTTACAGTAACACACAGAGCAATAGCTTCATTTAATAGATCTAGCAGACATGGAAAATCTTTTAATTAATAATATATTTCAATTTACAAAATTTGTGAAAAAAATTAATTCATTTGTATTGCTGCTACTATTCATACTATTCATAGTTCTCACAACTTAAACATTAAAATATATGTACATGGGGGTTGGTTTCTTAAAAAATATGACTTTTTATGACTAACCTATAATAGAATAACATTATAATTCAAATTGGGTATTTTATATATTTTTTACATTTTTATAGTATTATTCCACACTAAGGAAGAAAAATTCTAGAAAACATAAAAATCGCGTTATGTTAAAAATTTTATATTTGATAAATAATTTGAATAACTTTAAAAAATAATATGGAGGCTTGACTAAAGGTTACCTTTTATGAATATTAAAAAAAGAAACTATTAATATTTCCATAATATCTCAACTATCTTTAATTTTACTCAGCATCTTACTAATATCCTGTAATCCTACAGGGTTAGGTCTTTTCAGTTTATGTTTAGCACTCAATTTGGGTACTAAATTTTTTATGGGTACTTTATTTATGGGAAAATTGTCATGTTTAGAATGACCACCGAGACCATCGTAGGATATATTAAATAATGACATATTGGGGTCGTTTTCTTGAGACGATGGTATTTTAACTGGTTCCTTCTTGTGGAAAATACTTGTTTTTGATACGTCGCTTTTCTTTATTGTGTTTCTCGCTGAGTTTAACAGGGCGTATTCTGATGGCTGAAATTTAATTATTTTATTAATGTTTGTAATAATGACTGAGTATTTTTTTATCTTCTCGCTGTATCCCGCATATAGCAGGGTAGTCAATGGAAATCTAGTGTTATGATACTATTCCCCACCACCACCACTTGTTGAGAGGTGGATTTCAAGCTCTGTCTTGTTATCAGAGCGAAGAAAATTTTAAAATTATTTTATATTTACATTCAATGCGCAGAGTTATCCAAAGTCATCAAACATCTAATAAAATTATAGTAAGAAATTATATAAATTTAAAAAAACATTTTTATGAACAAGCTTTCTAGATTTTTTCACAATGTAATATATTTTTCAATTTGATACCCATATACATTATAATCTTTATTCATTGCAATTTTTACACAACCCACCTAGGGTTTGTAATCCACCATTTTGTTGCGGCGGTCATTTTGGATTAACAACAATATTGATAAAATGTTATTTCACTGTAAAAAAAGTTACCTTAAGATTTCTTTCAGGTAAGGGATGTGTAGGATGTCTTTGCAAAGCGGTTAGAGCTAAACTACTCTGTTTGAGACACAAATAGGGGGAGTCTGCATTCTCTATTCTATTTACCATTGATGTCTGCAACGATAGAAAAATATTTATTTAGCTTCATCCTGTATATAACGCGTAGCAAGTTAGACAGAGGGAACCTAACGTTAGGAGATTCGGTTCCTCTATTCACACAACGCCCAATTTTCGATTTAAATTTCTTCGCTCTTGCAACGAAACAAAAAGCGGCGTTGTCTTCTGCCATTCAACACGCAATGTCTCCAATATTTATATTGGAAAGGAGCATTGGGAACGGAGTGTTTTAACATTAACTTTCCTCTGCCTACGTCGCTGCAGCGTAAACTAAAAAAAAGAATCCTAATAAAAACTAATTAAAGTTACAAATACCTATAATAATAAGATTTTTTTACTACTTTAACAGCCTACGATTAAATCTCTTATCAGATCTAAATAACCATCTTCACAAGAAAAATAAAAATTGGAACTCATCACTGTCTGTTAATCAATTATTGGTGGGATCAATGTAATGGAACCCAAAGCTAAGAAAAATATTTAATAATTTTGGCTGTTTGTCTGTGCGTTTGTGCACGGTCAACTCAGAAATTGCTTAACCAATTTAAATGCAGTCTTCACTATAATATCACAATCCTCTTCTGATGTTTAATGTTTGTTTTATTTCAATTGGTTCATGAATAAAACGGTTACAATACAAAGTATTTTGTTTTAGTAATTGTAAAAATTATTTTAAGTAACTATTTCAGTGAATTGCCTGAAACTTTAATTTTTAATGTTTATATAAAACTAGCGGACCCGCCCGGCTTCACCAGCTTGAACTATACGTATATTTATTAAATATATTCATGTTCATTCATTATTTTCAGTTTTCAATAGGATAAGTAAGAAAATATAAGCCTAAATAATCAATATACGCCGCATAATAAATAGAGAAAATTCTTATTACTACAAAAAATATTTGATCTAATTGCAATAAACAAACAAAATAAGTAACAATAACTAAAGGAAATTCTTAATATTATAAAAAAATACCTATAACTAATTAAAATTAACTAAAATAAGTAAACATGACCAAAGAAAAATATTAACGAACAAAAAAACTAAACAAAACTAGCTATATTATAAATATTATCAACGTAAAATAAATATTTAAAAGTATTTTAAATTAAAACTAACACAAAATATAATCTTTATAATAATAAAACAGTAAAAAACATGAATACAATGCAAAAATATATGCTATTTTGCTGAATTTTATTTACATTATAATACTGTCGTTTCAATATATGAGTTTTAGACGTTGACGCAGCGCATGTACTACCCTTGCCCTCCCGTATTTTAAAACTAGACCTTCTATAATGGGCATATCTGTGATATTCTGTAAAAGCCAATATTAATCTGTTCAAATCGTACAATGTATCTAACATATTTAATATATACTAGGTTCCCTCTGCCTACCCTGCTGTGTGCGGGATACAGCGTGAAGCTGATTTTTTTTTTTATAATACTGTACTGTTGAAAATAGTTTCGCAATTATCCCTTCTTTATTTTTAAACACAAAAATGGTTACTGTGGGTTATCCTTAAGAGACATATTATGTGCTATAGGCTATATAACATTACGGTGTATTTCTTTAGTTAGCTTTACATAACAAAATAACAATAATAATCAATGAACGCCATTAAACTGGAAACGTTGCAGAACTAATAAAATATATGCAAGTACATCGTACTACAAAAATATTAAATTTCATTCGTTCTCAGTATGCCTTATATGTCATAAATAAGACATTTTGCGGCAAAAAATAATTGGCAATTTCAAGGTTCCCGTTAGATTGACGGTTTTTTATAAATAAAATCACAAACAGACACAACAGTTTATATTTGTTTGTGATTTCTGAAATAATTGTTTTACTTGCATAAACATGTGGTGTTAACATGATATACAAATACAAAAAAAGAAAACCATTTTATAATTGTTGTCTCTTTCTGTCGTCTTTTTATTTCTCCGAGCTAATGTCCACAACAGCTGAACTCATTTGTATGACACTTTCAGTGACCGATAAAGGGAGTTATGGAGCAACACATAGGCCAATTTTTTCCCCCGGAACTTCCACAGGATGGAGATTTATTTGAAGACCCGGGATTTTTTTTACACGTTTTCCGTGCGCGCGTACATAGATACTATATGAGATAACTAAACATGTTTCTATATTAAACAGGATAAGTTTTCCTAAAAAAATTAATTACGATTTATTAAGTGTATAACAACCGTATATATAACCGAAAAATATACAATTAAATAACGTTAAATAAAAAGTAGCGGGCGTTGACACACAGGGCTAAAACTAGAAAACACCACACCTAGAAATTAAACTACTTGAATATTCATATGCTATGTACACCCCTTCCCATTTCATTAAATCTCTCCTCTACCCAAAGGTTGCCTGGAAGAGATCGCTCATTTAGCGATAAGGCCGCCTTTTGTACTGATTTATATATATATATATATATATATATGTACAATAAAGAGCATTTTACTTTACTTTACTTGAATAAGCGAAGAGAACCTAAGAAAAATATAAAATATTAATAAACTAAATAAGCCACATAAAAATTAACAGAAGATGTATGAAAATTTACAAAACCGGCAACGTCGTCTGCCCGTTCGGATCGGTCATACCGTGCGGCTCGGAGGCTAACTCGTTTTGAATCACTGATATGTCCTTAAGTAGTAAGTACTTATTTAGAAAATGTATAAAAAATTGAACGTAGCGGGACTTGAACCCACGCCTCCTGGAAACCGACCAGGCGCTCTGACCTTTTAATTTTTTTTCAAATTTTTATACGTTTTCTAAATAAGAATTTTTCTTTCCTAAGTGTGGAATAACACTTTAAAAATGTTAATAGTGTCCTTAAGTATTTATTAGAATAATGTAGAGTAAAGAATAATTTCAATCTAGACGAAATGCTAAAGGTGACTATTATATTTATTTCCATAAGGATGAACACCAATTTATAGAAAATACAGTAACAATAACCTAATAAATTTAATTGAATTTAATTAAATATTTAATATATAGGTTACTGTGGCTCAACCTTCAGAGATAAACATACACCATAGCGGACTTTTTAATAGATTTTTTAAAGTATAATATTTTTGTAAAACATTGTTTTTATGTTTCAAAAGATGAGACAGCGCACGCCATATAATATTTAGGAAGTTTACACTGAATTTTTCAAGACATTACGTGTTGAGCGGCGGAACTGAACGCCGGAATTTTACCTTGGTGCCAGAGCGAAGAAATGAAAATTGTAGAAATAATAATTAAGTTACAGTCACACCCTTGTGTCGTTGCGCCACATAATGTTTATATTTTATCTTTAAAATGATCATGTTTTAAGAACACGAAAGTTATTCAGATTAGTAAATAACTAATAGTGTAGGTCAAGCGGACGAAGCCGCGAGCGGGCTGCTATGTCATTTTGGAGATCACTCAAAACACTTCAAATTTCTACTTGAATTTGCCACGAGATATTGCTGTATGTTTACTATGCAGTATTAGTATCACTAATTTTACCGATCTGCTAAAAACACACAGACAGAGCACAGATGCAGAGACAACAGAGCGCGGCGTTGAGTTCCGTTATTAAGCACGTTGTTTCGAAAGTTGAACGTTTCATGGTTCGTGGAGTGTCTTAACACTAGGTTCTGTCTATCCTGCCATATGTGGGATGCAGCATGAAGTTAAAAAAATATATTTTCCTCATAATCTTAAATCCTAATTTGAATTATCTTGTCATTGCCTATTATTAAACGTAGTTCCTATATAAGTATATTTAAATTATATCATTTAAATTACATATATGTATTAAAATAAAATATTTTAGAAAACATAAAAATAATCTTTCCTTAGATGGTATTATTATTAAATTGTAACATTTTATAAATGCAAAAAAATATTTAAAAAATAAACTTACAATACTAATATTGTTATCATTATTTTGTACAGTATTGCTTGATACATCATTATCGTTAGTCTTTGGCTTCTTGACAACTTGCCAGGAGTCATCATTTAATGATTTCCTTTTTCCTTCGGAATTCTTGTTTTCAATATGTCTTTTTGATAAATATTCTTCACATGTACTGTAAATAAAACATTTTTTTTATTACTTTAAGAATTTTATTGTTATTACTTACAAGTTGTATGATATAATAAAAATAATATTAAATTAATAATTAGTAAGAAAGTAAGTAATTTGTAATAAATTTAACCTAATAAAGTTTTAGCCAAACATTTTATCTACACTATATAAAGATCGTCGTGGCGCAGCGCAAAAACCGTGTGACTGTAAACGCGACGGTCGTGGGTCTAATTCCTGTTCAATGGAATGAAATATTTAATATTTTCATTTCCTCGCAGTAATAACAAAAAATATATATATAATAAAAAAGGAGCTTACAGTATTTTACTTTGCAATTCGGCATTTTTACTCTTTTCCGCGGCAAGTTGTCGTTTAAGCATCTGTAATTCATCTCGTGATTGATTTTTTTTGCTTTCACATTCACACAATGCTCTGAAACGTAAACAAAGTAGAAATTATATTTATTTTTAGGATCTATAATAAATATCTTCATTTGATTTGTCCTTTTGTATGTTTGTTATGTTCTCAGGTATACATATTATAGAGATTATAGAGATCTTAACACAATGAGAAAATAACGAACTTTTTACATCAGCTTCACGCTGTATCCCGCACAAAGCAGGGTAGGCAAAGGGAACCCAGTGTTAAGACACTCCGCTCCCCACTTTCTGCCGACAGGCAGGCTTTCTGTAGACATTACGTGTTGAGTGGCAGAGCTGTTGAGTGTTGAGAGAAACGTCGCGCTTTGCCTCGACACCAGAGCGGAGAAATGGAAATATAAATTAAAGTAAATATTTCATCTCCTCAAGTGGGGTTCGAACCCACAATCAGTCGATTTAGTCACACTTTGTGCCCCTGTTCCATGACTGGCGTCTTTTACATGTTACTATGAAATAAACTACAAATATAAATGGTTATTTTTAATGATTACCAATTTTTTAATTTCTTTTTCTTTATTTATACTATAAATTTTGGTTGTAACTTCTTGTCAAATTTTATAATTCTAGGTCAATGGAAAGTCTAAGAATGTACAAACAGATAGGCAGACAAAATAGTAAATACTTTCAAAATATTTTTTTTTCTACCTAATGTGTGTAATTACATTTAAAAATAAAAAAAGCTTCAATTTACCAACATATTACCTTTTCAAAGCTGTAGCAAATGTAGCAACAGTTTTAACATCTTTATAACATTCTAGTAACTTTTCCACTTCATCACTTGTTGCGTTTAGAACTTTTTCCAAACTAAAAAGAAAAAAAAATATACAACACCTAAAATCTATTATATATTTTTATATTTTTTAAAAGGAAAAAGATAAGGCAAACAAGCTCACGGGTCACCTGATGGTAAGTGATCACTGCTGCCCACAACTCCATATAACACTAGAGGAGCTACAGCGACTGTACTGTCAGCCTTTACATACAATATATTTAAATACACTTAAAAAAAATTATACCCAGTCAAAGTTTGCACTTTATTTTTTAAAATGTCATTCTCCTCTTTCAATTTCTGAGTCTCTCTATTTTGAACTTTCAGATATTCCAATTGGTCTTTTAATGCTGATACAGCTGATTCTTTACTTTCTAGTTTTTTTTCTGTTGCTTTTAAAAGGGCTCTGAAAAAAGACAAGAAAATTACAAATATTATATAAATTGAAATATGTCCTTTGTTTATGAAGTTTACCAAAATATAATAGTGGAAACTATATTTAAATTAACTCATTCATTTCTGAGATTGGTTGTACAAACACAAATAAAAGTGTTAAAAATCATAGTTTTAAGTTCTGCTACATTAAATAATTAAATTTCTCATATATAGAAAGTAAATTTCAATAAGCTATAACATTATGATCTGCTACTAAACTCAGCAGATGTTTTCCTATACAGAAATCCATTTAGTTTTTTAGCTTCACACATCCTGCATCTGCATCAAACCTAGTGTTAAGATACTTCATTCCTCTCACCACCCAATTTTCTTGACATTGTGAATTAACTGGAGGAACTCAATACTGTGCTTGGTCCAGTGGAAGTAAATGAAAATTATTTATTCCCGAATGAGAATAGAACCTACAACTATCATGTTTAGAGTCAAATTGTTCTACAGTGCCGCAATGGCGTCAGTTTTTCGAAAATTCACTCACAACATTGTAACAACAAAAACATACATACACATTTTTCTTTAAATCTTTCTCAATGACTATAAATTTTTCTTCTTTTTCCTTAAATTCAGTTTTTTGCTGTCTAAGCTGTAAATGAGCATCGTCCAATCTAGATTGTAATGTGGCAGCATCATCACCAGTCGTCTCATTTGACACAGTAGGGTACAACCGATAGGTACACTTATCTGTCACTTTATTACGACATTGCGGGCAGGATTTTGATCTGTAATTGTTATTATGAAACAGAGAATACCATAAGTAGTGCTCTGCTGATTCACCAAATGGGTATAAGCATGGCTATTGCAGGGCAGTTGATTTAGTTGCATGTACTTGTTGTAATTGAACTTTAGTAAGAAAATTATTCGAAAATTTTAAATTTTATATTATAATATTGCTGCAGTGTTGAGTTCTACCACTCAATGCCTCCAAATCTGGCAGAAAGTGGGGAACGAAGTGTCTTAACTGTAGGTTCGCTCTGCCTTGCTACGTGCAGGATATAGCGTGAAGCAGATTTGATTTATAAAATGTTATATTAATACAATTTAATAAGAAACAAAGAATTTGTTCAAATAGTATTCAAGTCATTAAATATATACATTGTTAAGAATTTAATATTATTTAAGCAAGAATTGACAAGCAATTGCATTTGTAAGTTAAATAATAATAGATTAAATCAAACAAAACCCTCATACCTAGAAATCCATTGTGATAAACATTGATAATGAAATACATGCCCACATTTTGTCACATGTATATTCTCCGCGGGATTCACCAAGTCACTGCATATTGTACATATTATATGCATTTTTATTAGAAGTCTGAAAACATTAAAAGAGTAATGTTTGTTTGTTATTAACAAAAGGTTATTTTTTTAATTAATACTTAATTATTAAACACATATAATATATATAAATCAATGTATTGGTCAATATATTATATTCTATTATTATGAAGTATTTTTTTCTTTAAAATACAATCAAATCAAATTATAAGCAAAACAAAATACGCTCACCCTCAATTTTGTCAGTTTTAAAGCTTTTTTTTAATGGTCTGATTATTATAAATTACGATGATAGGCGCAAAAAGTTTTAAAGTTACAAAAGCTTTAGAAATATTTGTTTTGGCACGCTTGGAACGCCATAATAAAAGAATAGAAAATAGAAATATTTATCCGGAATCTTTATTTATTTTGAAAGTAGCACAGTGCTGCCCTTACTTAAATTTAATTAAATTATTTAGTATAGTAACATTTTATGTCCGAGAAATTAAGAATCGATTTTGGTTTGATCGATCTTAGAATTAATAATCCATACCTATATATTATTAATTCGAAAGTTACTTTCTATTTACAGTATTTTTTTGGTTAATACATTCCAATAGTTATTACAACATATACGAAGAAAATATATTTTAGGCATTTTTTAAATTATTATCTCGTATTAATAATTATATCGGCGAAAAAATATTGAAAATGTTCTTTTTTTTTTTTTCGACCTTGAGGTAATTGCTGTTAGCCCTATTGGCCTTTACAGCGACACCGGGTGGGTAGGGGAGAGGGTACTCTGTCCCAGAAGAAATGCAAGCACTAACTGGCTGCTTGAGAGGAGTCGACGACTGTAAGGGCGCCACCTGCAGGGCTCGAACCTCGGCTTACAATCGTCGAGCGGGCTGGGGATGTTGAAAATGTTCGAAATTATACGTAATTTATACCACATTAGTATCGACATTCTAGTGTTGATAGTAATTGAAAATAGTTATACGATAGTAGTTCTCTTGAGAAATATATCTACTTTAAATGAGTGTAACGTATACACCAATGATGAAATTGTATTCACATCACTACGTCATCTAAACATAATATGCACTTTTATAAACTATGAACTCACAATCACAATTTATTTTCCAAATATATTTACTTTTATCTCTTATACTCACTCTTTGAGCTAGTCCCGACAAATATACCCACTTTATAATTTTTTTTCAAATTCACCAATGTTGACGTTTAAAATAATATTTATGAAAGATTCAAAACCTATAAATTTTACTTTTTCTGGAGGAGGCCGGGACTTTAGCTTTGAACAGACATGTTCGTGTAAATGTTATTTGTTTTAATTTTCCGGGGAAAATGGTGTTGTAAGTATAATTTATAGGGTGGGCACCAGACTATTCTAGAGTGGGCACGGCCCACCCGGCTCCTACGCTCATGTACACGGTGGTTTTTTTAGCGATATTTTTACAATAAAAATCAGATCGACTTTAATAATTTATTAAAAATAAAATAAAAAAAAATTACACACAGTTGAAGTAAGGTTGTTTTTTAATGTAAATGTTGTCTAACATTTAAAATATTTGGTTTGGAATGTATAAAATCTATGAGACTTCTTCCATTATCATTGTGAAATAATATTTGATAAGCAAATAAAATCATTCTAAGTTTAATTCATCCATTTTCTTCTTTGCCTTCTTCAGTTCTTCCAATATAGATTTAACTTGGGACTTATCAATGATTAGCTCGGCTGTATTCTGTTCTCCTGTAAACACTTCGTCTGATAGTAACGTGACTTTGACTGTATCTACGGTACCTTCGGGTCCAGGAGACACCGATACATCCGTCAATTTATTAACTGCAAAAAATATATATTCTTTCTATTAAAAACTAGCTATAATATAAATTATTCAGTAAAAACGACTAAATTTTTCATTAATATTTTTTTATTTACTCTAATTCCTTTCTAGCCATTCATTCATTCATTTGTGGCCAGTTGTGGCGCAGCGGCACGAAATGTGACTGTAAAACCGACTGGTTGTGGGTTCGATCCCCACTCGAGGAGATGAAATATTTACTTAAATTTATATTTTCATTTCTTCGCTCTGGTGTCGAGGCTAAGCGCGGCGTTGAGTTCTGCCATACGCAATGCCTACAGAATTCGGCAGAAAATGGAGAACGAAGTGTCTTAACACTAGGTTCCCTCTGCCTACCCTGCTGTGTGCGGGATACAGCCTGAAGCTGATTTAATTAAATTTTTAAATCATTTCTACTTCATTATCCTTCAAAGTCAATATTTCTCACTAACAACCCCACAAAACGCAACATAAAAAAGACATTAAAACGAAACAATACATACCCATAAACCCATTCGCCTTAACATGTGACTCATAAGCCTCCCGCGCAGTCTCTGCAGCATCAGCCAAAGCAGACGCGTGGGCTCGAGGAACGCCCAGGACTAGAAGATCTCGGGCAAGTTGCACTCCGCTACAACCACAGCGATGCGCTTGTTTTAACGTCCAGCGTAAAACCGCTGCGGCGCGAGCGCACTCGTCTCGTGAGGCTTTAACAATGTAGAATATTAAAATTATGATTGTTTGTGATGTAAGGCTATTCTTATAGATTAGATTATGTTAAAAAAGTGTAAGAGATTGTATTGGGTAAAATAAAATTCTTCTTTCCTATTCAAATTTGTAAGGTTCGAATTTCGTCTCGAGGCTTTAACAATGTAGAATATAAAACTTATAATTACTGTTTGTTATTGTTAAAAAGAAAAAAAATATTACACTTAATAGACGTAAAGAGAGAACGGCCTTTGTTTTTATTTTCATACACAAAAAAATGAAAATTTGTAGATTAAAAAAAGATAGAAGATAAAAAAAAATAACAGTCTAAGTGAAACGAGCACATTGGCCATAGGGTAATTAAAAATGATAATTATTACTTACAGGGAGGAGAATCAAGAGATTTTTCAAAGGGAAAATTCTATTCAGCCAGTAATGTCAGTCATATCAAGGAGGAGAATCAAGAGATTTTTCAAAGAGAAAATTCTATTCAGTCAGTCATATCAAAAATTAAAAAAGCGAAATAAAATGTTTATTCTATAAAGACAAAAACATAATATAAAAATTCTAACATAAAATTACAAATAATGTGATCGTTAAAATACATTTTTATATTTATTAAAAATTATTAATAAGTAGAAATCCATGTATCTAATAATTAGAAATGTTCGTCAAATAGAAAAGCTGCTGGCGATCTTAATTAGCGACTGAGGTACTCACACAAACTAGTATCTTTTAATATATCCATGATGCCATCGTCCTGCAAAAATATATTATTAATAAATAAATAAATCAGCTTCATGCTGTATCCAGCAGGGTAGGCAGAGTGCCAGGAGAGGCACTTTCTGCCCAATTCTGGAGGCATTGCGTGTAGGCAGAACACAACGCTGAGCTTAACCTCGACACCAGAGCGAAGAAATGGAAATATAAATTTAAGTAAATATTTCATCTCCTCGATGGGGATTGAACCCACAACCAGTCGGTTTTACATCCACGCTTTGTGCCACTGCGTCACTGACTGGCCTCATTATTTATATATTATTACTATTATTTATATATATATTTTAATTAAAATTTACAATTAACTGTATCTATATTAATATTATTAAGATGAAGAATTTGTCTGCTTGATAATTTCTAGACCTATTGTTTACAAGAAAATACGAGAGGAGCGTAAATATAAAAAAAGGCGACAGAAGTAAACTTATTCATTTATGATATTACAGTCAAAGACCAGCTAAAAGGTTATAAATGTGATTCTCTTCAGCCAAATAAGAGAAAACAAAATAACTTATATCATGAAATATGGAGTACTCTAGTATTTACCGAAAAAAAAAACATTTTGTAAAAAACTTGCTTAAAATACTAGAATATCTTAACTATATAACTTATTTAGAAAACGTATAAAAATTTGAATTATATTGAATTTCAAATTTTTATACGTTTTCTAAATAAGACGGGAGAATATTGTATCAGAGTTAGATATATGGCATTTTGAACAGCGGAGCTTAACGCCGCGCTCTTTTATTTCAGCACACAATAGAGAGAAGGTATTTAAAAAATAGTTGCACCTCGCGATTGAAGATCGAATCAACCATTTAGTTTACAATCAGAAGCGGTCCCACTCAGCCACGATAATTTCCATATTTTAATTATTCTTTTAAGAATTTTAATATAATAAAATTATGTTTCTCTCAATGTAATAAAGTGTAGCATATGTTTCAATTGCATCCATTTTATCTTATTTTTATTAAGTTTTATGCTTTATCACATAACAGGGCTCAAAGCTGTAATAAATATATATACACAGTATATACACAGGCTACAGGGGGAATATATATAGACAAAGAGTGACTTTAAAATCGACTGGTTGTGGGTTCGATTCCCACTCGAGGAAGTGAAATATTTATTTACATTTATATATTCATTTCTTCGCTCTGGTGTCGAGGCAAAGCGCGGCGTTGAGTTCCGCCACTCCGCACAATGCCTCCAGAATTCGGCGGAAAGTGGGGAACGGAGTGTCTCAACACTAGGTTCCCTCTGCCTACCTTGCTGCTGCGGGATATAGCGTGAAGCTAATTATATATATATATAGCTTCACGCTATATCCCGCAGCAGCAATTTTAATATATTAAAATTCTTAAAAGAATAATTAAAATATGGAAATTATCGTGGCTGAGTGGGACCGCTTCTGATTATATATATATATATATATATATATATATATATATATATATATATATATATATATATATATATATATATATATATATATATATATATATATATTAAAATAAATATTTCAAAACCAATTAAAAATACTTAAATAGTTACCACTACTACCTACAAAAGTCCAATAAATTTTAAACAGATAACTAAACATAAAGTCAAGCCGACGCCATATTAAAGTTTTACACAATATGAATTCTACATTGTTCCAAAAGAATGAATTTTCACTGAAAATTTACAGGAGAACATTTTCTATAGTAAAGTTTATGAGATTTCGAAAATGATGTCAATCGTTTTCATCTCAGTGCACTTAAAGAAATTATTTCATTAAATTCTAATTAGTTATCTGTCGTCAGCAGCGACTTGATTGGGAAGCGTCTAATACTAGAGTCTATGTTAATTTGTTTAGAATAATCCAATATAATATTTCAACCCTGACTCGAGGAAATGAAATATTTATTTAAACTTATATTTCCATTTTCTTTGGTATCGAGGCAAAGTGCGGCGTTGAGTTTCGCCGCTCAACACGCAATGCCTCCGGAATTCGGCGGTATGTGGGGAACGGAATGTCTTAACACTAGGTTCCCTCTGTCTACATATAGCAGGTTACATGCGGGAAATTTGAACGGAAACGTGAAGCTGAAAATAATATTACAAATCAAGAATTTAGTGATTCAAATAAATATGATGATAAATACTAGTATGTAAATATAATTAAAACAATTAGGTATACACGTTTTACGTTTCTTCTGCGCTGCACTGAATTCTGGAGACATTGCGTGTTGGTGATGGAACTCAACGCCGCGATTTGCCTCGATATCAGAGCGAAGAAATAAAAATATTTAATACTCCATATCTTCTAGTGGGAATCGAACCCACAACCTGTCGCGCTTACACTCACAAGCGTGTGCCCCTGCGCCGCGACTGGCCTCAAGGTTTGAAAGTTGTTTAGTAATATTAATACATGTCTAGATATCATTATTTATTATTTTATACTCACAGGCTGTTCATCGACAATATGATGCAGTAAATTCCTGAAGACCGGTGCAGGAAGGCTACCCAAGGCGTGTAGTGCAGCTAAGGCCCATAAAGGACAATCACCGTCGGAGCAGAATTTGAATTTCTATAGAAACAAATGTATTTTTTTTACATTTACATACTTATATGCTGATGTACTTGGAACATTTACTCAAACTGGGTAAACTGGACAAAAGGCTTCAAGCTATATCCCGCATGGAGCAGGGTAGGCAGAAGTGTTAAGAAACTCTCTCAGTTCTCCACTTTCCGTGCGTCCGTCATTGTATGTTGAGAGGCGGAACTCAACGCCACACTTTACCTTGACATCAAAGCGAAAAAATTAAAATAATAAATATTTCATTTCCTCTATTAGCAATCAAACCCACAACCTTTCGCGTTTACAAACACTCGCTTGCCTACTATTCCTGTGCTATTATTAGACCGCACAGGCGAAGCCGCAGGTCCCAACTAGTATCACAAATTAAAATAACTACAGTTCAACATCAAAGCTCACATCAATAACCACCTACACTATATAAATTCCAACTTACCATATCACTATATTAGATGGCGTCGAAACTGTAACAAATATACATATAAAATTAGCATGAAAATTAAATAAAACACCCTATATAGTGTAGTGTAGTAGTACTGTTGGTCAATGGCGCGAGTTTAATGGGTCGACCGGAAATGTAATGAGGGGTGAAGAGATTTTACATGTTTAGAAGTTTAGATTTAGTGGGAGATAGGTTAAACTATTTGTTAAGCTACTTATTGATTCCTGCTTTGCTCGCGTGGATTTTCGCATTTAATATATTTTTTTTTAGGATTCCACTTGAGATTTATGTAAGAAAAAAGGAAAAAGCAGCTTCACATTTTTTCACCATGGGAAGGTAGACAGAGGGAACCTAGTGTTAAGACACTATGTACATATTTTCGTGACATTGTGTATTGAGTGTCGGAACTCAAAATCTTGTTTTGTTTAAAATCCATCGCGTGTAATTGTTAATAAAAGTAAATAAATGCTTATTAAAAGTATAGATTATTTTAGATAAGTAAGCGCTCTCCTTACAATAATGTAAAGATGTACGTCTTATGAACATGAAAAATCAAATAAAAGTTTGGTTTACTTTATTTTTTAACTGAACTATTAGCGTCTGGCACTGGCATGGTAAAATGTTTAATTAAACACACCAAAACAAAACTAAACTTCCTCTGCCAACCCCGCTGTATGCGGAATACAGAGTATAACTGAGAAAAAAAAAAGAAAAAAAAAGAATAAAATAGTATTTAATAGAGTTGTGGCGCAGGGGCACAAAGTGTGACTGTAAATCGACTGGTTGTGGGTTCGATCCCCACTCGAGGAGATGAAATATTTACTTAAATTTATATTTCCATTTCTTCGCTCTGTTTTCGAGGCAAAGCGCGGCGTTGAATTCTGCCACTCAACACGCAATGCCTCCAGAATTCGGCAGAAAGTGGGGAACAGAGTGTATTAACACTAGGTTCCCTCTGCCTACCCTACTGTGTAGGAGATAGAGCGTGAAGCTGATTTATTTATATTTTAATTAGATAATATATTTAATTAGCTCCTCATACCTATACCACATTAAAATAGCCCATTTCACAAACAATACGTCCCATTCCACGTAAGCTCTCAATACAAAGTGATGTTTAATGTATGAACTCTGGAATGGAAGTTTTATACCATTATTTTTCCAGTTGCAAGTGCAAAGATCGCACCGCCGCTGGCTTATCTAATAAATATTTAAAAGCTAAATATTACTATTTTACTGTGTGAGTGTATGTACTTATATGGTTATATGTATGATTGGATAGAAATTGTTGACATTTTCTAAATAAAATGGAATAAAAAGAGCATAATTTTTCCAGGTCTATAGTGAGAATGTAATATCAAGATACTAAGTTCTTCACGGATCGTGTTCGTGACATTGATAAATGGCGGAATTCAACGCCGCACTTTGACCAGGGCGAAGAAATATAAAATATCAACATCTTTGCCGTTTTTTCGAGTGGGGTCAAACCCACAACCATCACTAGTTTAGAATTTGCAGTCACAAACCAAGTTTAATTTAATTTGAAACTACCATTGCTCAGTAGGCAGAGTGTAACTGTATATGGAATGTTAGTGGGTAAAATACTAGACGGTGGAATGATTCCTATTCGGTGTACCCCACACATAGCTGGGTAAGTAAAAGAAACCTGGGAATGTAGTGTTTCACTCCGTTCCTATTTAGACACTTCCATATCGCACTTTCCGCTGAATTCTGGAGGTATCGTGTGTTGACTGCTGGAACTCAACATCGTTACCAAAGCGAGTAATTGAATTATTTAATATTTTCGAATAATCAATTTATTTAATATTTTAATTTCCTCGAGTGGGTTCATAGGTATCGAACTCTGAACTTGTCGCACCCTTGCGCCCCTGGGCCACGACGGTCTCTTGGTTACCTATACAACAAATAAAAATATTATCATTTTGTTCAAAGTAATCCAGCACTCCAATCTCTTTTTTAATCCTACTATGTAGACATTGCGTGTGGAGTGGCGGATTTGACCGCCGCGTTTTGTCTTGCCAAAGAGTCTTGAAAGGAAAATGAAAATAATTTAAAGGCTCCTTACAAGCTATTCTACTATATTCCGATATGACCGCAAAAAAAAAAACTATTAAGATCACAAAATCTCTTATTAAGTCTCTTCTACCTATTATAATACATCGTCGTTTCATGAATGGACCACATGTTCATAAGGTCCATGTTGACAGATTACTAGTGGCTTTTAATATCGCTGGTCCATAAAAGCGGATGCTGTACAAACACACTGAGGCCCAAAGGTTACTATGCTATGTCAACATTATAATATATTTACAATAGAATAAATACTAATTTATAATGTGAAAACCGAGTTATGTAATTTTTTTATCAGCTTCACGCTGTATCCCGCACACTGCAGGGTAGGCAGCGGGACCCTAGTGTTAAGACACTCCGTTCCCCACTTTCTGCTGAATTCTTGAGGCGTTGCGTGTTGAGTGGCAGAACTCAACGCCGCGCTTGTCCTCGACACCAGAGAAATTAAGTAAATATTTCATCTCCTCGAGTGGGGATCGAACCCACAACCAGTCGATTTTACAGTGACACTTTGTGCCTCTGAGCCACGACCGGCCTCAAATTTTATATCAACTTATTTTTTTATATTATTTATATAGGACAGCAAACAGATTGTGCAGTAAATAAGGAATCACCCTTTCATTTTTTCTTTGTCAAATCCAATGCTATAGCATTTAAAAAGGTAATTCAGGAAATTAATTCTATTATAAAGAAAATTTTACCTCAATAAGATCTTAGATAAAGCTTTTTTTAGCTTCACGCTGCATCCCGTATAGGTAGAGGGAGTCCTAGTGTTAAGACACTCCGCTAGTCACTTTTCGCCAAAATCTGGAGGCATTGCATATTGAGTGACGGAACTCAACGGCGCGCTTTGTCTTGTTATCAGAGGGAGGAAATTAAAATGAAATTAAATATTCCATTTCCTCGAGCGGGAATCGAACGCACGTTTGTACCCTTGCGTCACGGGCTGGACTGTGATCGGCAAATAAAAAAATAAATATATAAGGTATCTTATTAAAATAAGACATAGTAAATATAATAAATATAATACTTGTATACGACAAGGGGCGTAGATTATTTAATCATCAGGGCTAGATTATAAATTGAGTTGCGTAACTAAACACAGCTTTTGCAAATGAAACCAATCGATATTTAGACATCCGTTGACCTTCAAAAACACAGTATCAAAGATACTGGAGGAAGTTCAATTAAAAAAGCATGAGGACCCCCCCGGAGGGCGTGTATGAAGTTCTCTACCTCGCTAGGGATAAAGCGGACAGAATCTAGTGTTAAGACACTCCGTTTCTCACTTTCTGCATTTTTTTTTTATTTTCACACTTTGTGCTTCTGCGCCACGACTGACAAAACGTGTATATTAAAATATAGATAAATATAGATAGATTTTGGAGGCTAGTCTTGGCGCAGGAGCACAAAGTGTGACCGTAAAAATTAAATGGTTGTGACTATATTTTGAGTTCCGCCACTCAACACGCAATGCCTCCAGAACTTGGCGGAAAGTGGTGTGTGGTGGCTTGGGGAATGGTGTGTCTTAACACTAGGTTCCCTCTGCCTACCCTGCTGTGTGCGGGATACAGCGTGAAGCTGAAATAAAAATAATAGATAGATTTAAAATCATTATGAATCCAAAATAAAATAACTAACTACACTTTTCTAATTTAAAATCAAATACCAATATGTCCATACGTTTGTTTAGCTATTAGCTTCAATATTTAGCATTTCTGAATGCTATTGTAGCGCTTATTTGAACAGACTATTGATGTTTGTAGCTGAATTTTCGAATTCGGTGAACTCCATCCCTAGAGATTTGGATTCACAATCAATATATATGCTAAATTCGTTGATGATCCACGATTAATTACATTTTTTTTAACGTAACGCCGTATCCCGGACGTGACAGGGTAGGATGAGGGAACCTAGGGAACCTAGTGCTTAGACACACTGTTTCCTATTTTCCGCTGGATTCTGGAAGCATTGCGTGTTGAGTAGCGGAACTTAATGCCGCGCTTTGCCTCGAGGAAATGAAATATTTAATATTTCCATTTTCTTCGTTCTGGTATCGAGGCTAAGCGCGGTTATACATTTGTATTTTTTACATTTACTAAGTCCGCATTATTCAGTGTAGGTAAAAAAATTGAACATTTTTTTATTTGTATTATATTATTTATTTACCCTTTCCCCCACTTTTATATTTGTCATAAATAAAATATTAAAAAAAAAAACAAATCGCAAGTACCTCCAGAATTTGTCGGGAAGTGGGGAGCGGAGTTTCAATACTAGGCTCCCTCTATTAACGCGCTACAGTGTCTGAACATTATTCTTTCTTTATTGCCAGCAAAAGCAGATAAAATTTCAAAATTTAAATTACAATAAATAAAATTAAAGCAGAAATAATTATAGGCAAAAATGTTGAAATGGACGGACTTTCATAAAAAGAGCAAGGGATTTTATCATATTGTTTGATCTACAGCCCACTACACCATTGATAGGTCAGAGAGTTAAGAATAATTATATTTAGATCACATATTTAAATATTAAATATAATTTACTCTGCTCCATGGTTTCTAGCACAATATTAAATAGAACAATAATTTCAACGACAGTAGAGCCACCATTAAACTAAATAAATTAAATCAGCTTCACGCTGTATGCCGCATACAGCAGGGTAGAGGGAACCTAGTGTTACGACACTCTGTTCCCCACTTTCCGCCGATATCTGGATGCATTGTGTGTTGAGTGGCGGAACTCAACGCCGCGCTTTGCCTCGACACCAGAGCGAAGAAATGAAAATATAAATGTAAATAAATATTTCATTTCCTCGAGTGAGGATCAAACTCACAATCAGTCGAATTTACAGTCACACTTTGTGTCTCTGCGCCACGACTGGCCTCTGGCCACCTTTATTGGAGCCACCATTATTCGAAATTATTGACGTAAATGGGTGTTCGAATAATGTAATCGATGCTAAAATCAGCTTCACACTATATCCTGCACACAGCAGGGTGCGCAGAGAGAGCGTAGTGTTAAGTTACTCCGTTCCCCTTTTCCCGCTGAACTGTGAAGGCATTGCGTCTTGCCTTGACACCAGAGCAAACGAATGAAAATATAAATTTAAATAAATATTTAGTTTCCTCGAGTGGGAATTGACCCACAACTCAAACTAAAATAATAGATGTTGTACTGTATTAATTAAAAATGTGAACGTAATCATTCTTAGAAAATCTTATAAGGTTTTGTTTGTTTACATCTATAGATCAATGATTTTTATAAAAAAAAATAACCTAATCTTTTTAATTTAACTCCCCATTAATAAATTATCAAGTAAAGGCCAGTCGTGGCGCAGCGGCACAAAGTGTGCCTGTAAATCGATTGGTTGTGGGTTCGATCCCCACTCGATGAGATGAAATATTTATTTACATTTATATTTTAATTTTTTCGCTCTGGTGTCGAGGCAAAGCGCGGCGTTGCGTTCCGCCACTCAGCACGCAATGCCTCCAGAAATCGGCGGAAAGTGGGGAACGTACTGTATTAACAGGTTCCCTCTGCCTACCCTGATGTGTGCGGGATACAGCGTGAAGCTGATTTAATTTAATTTTTAATTAATAAATTATCAAGTAAAAGGGGTTAAAAAACCAGTTACTAAGGTAAATAACTATTATATACAAGTAAAATTGCTCGATCCAACCCACGCAGTTGATCTCTACGCATGTTTTCTTTTCATTCCATCAGGCCGTCGCAGGTGCGTCAAAACTGTAGCGCTTATCGAATTAGCCCTCGATGGCTTTTAGCGAGTTTTCTCATTTAAATCAATTGGGAAATGACAAAAAATACTTTTACTATAGCCGTAACAGTTTTTTTCTTTTTTGGTGGTATTTTTTTACGGTGTTTGCGCCATTTAAGTGTTATTAGTGGATGATTCATGTTTGAGCGATTTTTTTTCAATATTTTTAAAAGTTTGTTGATTTTTATGAACAAGAGGCCAGCCGTAAGTAGTAGAAGCCAGCCGTGGCGCAGCGGCACAAAGTGTGACTGTAAATCGACTGGTTGTGTGCGAGATACAGCGTGAAGCTGATTTTTTTACCTATAATAGTTTTGACTAAGGTTTACTTAAGATGTTATATTAATGACAAATATTTGTATATGTGGTTCAGTGCAGCGTTAAGTTCCGCTTCTGTCACCCCTCGCCCACGTCCCGAAAGTGCAAGGTTGTGGAGAAAGACAGGTTCTAGCGAGGTAAATTTTCACAGCCTACCCCGCAAAAGCAATAATTTATAAACTTTTTATTGTTTGTCAGTACGTAGTCGTACGACCGTTATTACGATCAACTTGGCTTTAATTTTCACAATCACAAATATTATAATTAGTTAATATTATAGTTTTGTGTATAAAATTATCTCTTATATGAAATTTAAAATAAAAAAAAATAAATTTAAAAAAAAATTCCGCCGTATTCTGGATAAAGCATGGTAGACAGAGGGAACCTAATATTAAGACGCTCCGTTTCACACTTTTTTTTGTTCCACCCAATTTACGATATATTTTGTGTCTAGTAGCGAGACTCAACGCTGCGTTTTGTCTTGTTATCAGAGCGAGGAAATGAAAATAAATCATTACTCCAAGTGGATATCAAACCCACAAGCACCGCGCTTCACCACGATAGACACAAAAATATAGAATTTCAAACTTATTATGCAAGGCATTCTAAAATATTTCAATACAAGAGTGTTGGTAAATAAATGTTTACAATGCCCGGGGATTTTATCTCGAAACAATGGGATTCTGAGAAAAAAAAATCAAATCAATTAGGATGTTACGGAATACTTTAGATAGTTGTCAGTTCAATTCCCATTTGGAGATTGTTAAAGTCTTAAGTGTAACTTATGATTTTATTCCAAGAGTTATTGAGTTACGCAACTCAAAAGTAACGTACAGTAAGGTCAACGAGTCGTGGCCGTCTGAAATTAGCTGCGCCTATTTTTTTTCTTTTCAAGTGAACAATGTTGAAAACAGAAACCCTAACTCCAGAGTAGCCACGACTAGTCGACCTTATTGAAATATAATAAATATTTAACCGAATATTTCATGCTGTTAAAGTCTCAAAAAGTTATACTTTTTTGTTGTTACGTCAAATATAATATATTGTTATAGCAAGTGATAATTACTATACTAAAATAAGAATGAAATAACAGCCAAAACAGCTAATAATAAAATTTAAGGCCAGTCGTGGCGCAGGGTCACAAAGTGTAACTGTAAAAGCCACTGTTTGTGGGTTCAACCCCACTCGAGGAGCTAAAATATTTACCTAAATTTATATTTCCATTGCTTAGCTCTGGTGTAGAGGCAACGCGCGGCGTAGAGTTCTGCCACTCAGCACGCAATGCCTCCAGAATTTGGTAGAAAGTGGGGAACGGAGTGTCCTAACACTAGGTTCCCTCTGCCTACCCTGCTGTGTGCGGGATACAGCGTGAAGCTGACTTAATAAAATAAAAAAAACAAGACAAAACTCCAAAACAGGACACATTATTTTCAGCGAATCTGACCTCTCTCGCTCTAATACCTGTTAGTCTACAGCGCTGTTTCTTCAGCCTCATCCTAATTCACAATATTTTTTTTGCTTTACGCTGTATCGAGAGGCAGAGGGAATGTGTAGGGCACACATTCCCTCTGCCTCGATACAGCCCACTGATGTTAAGAAACTCCGTTCCCATTAAGACACTTTCGTTCCCCATTTTCCCCCAAGTTGTGGAGACTATTGCAGTATTTATATTTAATGTTTTCATGAAACATGGTTCCCAATCCTTTACAACTTTCCGCGCTGCGTTTGTGAAAAATAAAAGTTTATCAAATTGGGAATTAAAAGCCACAGCTTATAAAGAAATTCTGAAGTCAATGAGAAAAGAGTAGGTTCTACACTTAAGGGCAGAAATTTAATTTAAGAAAGGAAAAACTGCCGTGAGCTAGTATATGTACTTTTGTTAACATAATTATGAATACTTAGTATCTATTTACATTTTATATATAAGTAATAAATAGGAGTTTTGGAAAAAAAAATGTGATCGATTGTTAAAGTTGATGTTGAGGCTATCGTGGCGCAGGGGCAGAAGCCTGCGACTGTGAACGACGTTGTCGGTTTGGTTCCACTCCGGGGCATAAAATCATAAATATATAATAAATAAAAGTTACGCCACTCAACACCCAAGATGATTTGCCGAATTTGACATAAAAAGGAGAAATTGCAGTATCTTAATGGGAACGGAGTGTTTTAAAATTAGGTAACCCTAATATGTGCGGAAGGGAGGCAGAAGGAACCTGGAATACGGCGTGATGCTAAAAAAAACGTGAATTTTATATTTAAATTCATTTTCTGTTTGCTTTGAAATTCTCAATTTTTTTTATATCTTAATTTTATTTTAATTCCAACTTAGTTTTATAGCTTTACACCTTATCTCGCAAACTTACAGAATGGAACAGAGAGGAAACTTTGTGTCAACACAGTCGATATTGACACAACGGTTCTTCTCTGTGAGACAAAACGTGAAAGGAAAAAGATATACGCGTCTTGCCTGAGCGGGGAAGTAAAAATAAGGACAACGACTGGGGATCGAATCCACTACCCTCGCGTCTACAGTGAAGCAGCTATAACTTAGATGATTAAAAAAAAAGTGATGAGACCAGTCGTGGCGCAGGGGCACAAAGTGTGACTGTAAAACCAACTGGTTGTGGGTTCAATCAACACTCGAGGAGATGAAATGTTTACTTAAATTTACATTTCCATTTTTTTCGCTCTGGTGCCGAGGCAAAGTGCGGCGTTGAATCCTGCCACTTAACACGCAATGCCTCCAGAATTCGGTAGAAAGTGGGGTTTTAAGTGGCAGGTTCCTGTAACGCCGCGCTTTGTCTTCTTACCAGAACTAGAAAATAAAAATAATTAATTTCGTCGAGCTGGAATCGAACCCGCGATGGTTGTGCTTACAGTCAGTCGAGGGCTTCAATGATTATGATTCAAGATATAATTGGACAAGACGATTAGATATTCATCTAATGGCGGGCGTGACATCTGTTTATAATAAATGTACAATGTGTTTGTGTATTTATGACTTTGTCCAAATCATGTACGTGTTAACTGCGAAATTCCACATATCTGATAATTTAATAATGTAATCAGCTTCACGCTGTATCCCGCACTCAGTAGGGTAGGGAGGAGTAGAGGGAACCTAGTGTTAAGACACTCCGTTCCCCACTTTCTGCCAAATTCTGGAGGCATTGCGTGTTGAGTGGCAGAACTCAACGCCGCCGTTAGCCTCGACACCAGAGCGAAAAAATGTAAATATAAATTTTAATAAATATTTCATCTCTTCGAGTGGGGATCGAACCCACAACCAGCCGATTTACAGTCACCATTCGTGCCGCTGCGCCACAACTGGCCTCTCTATTAGAATCCCTACTTAAAAACTCGACAAAAAAAAACCAAACAACTTTTCTCACAAAAAAAACACATTTCAAATACAACAACAATAATAATAGTAAAAAAAAACACCACAAACCCATTAAAATAAACTAGCACCGATTCATTCGATACACAACAGTTTGTTATTATAAGCTTAAAACACTATAAGAATCCAAGGGCTGTAGTGGCCGGTTAGTGGAGTACCCCCCCCTCCCCCCCTACCTCCTGATGAATATGGAAGAGGCGGAAATGGTACACCGGAGACCACAACCTTTGCAATTTAACACAGCAAGGTGCATTTTGTTTTAATACGTTTACTTTGGTGAGAAACTTTGAATTTATACTATAAAAAAGAGGCCAGTTGATAGGTTGTGGGTTCGATTCCTACTCGAGGAAATTAAATGTTTATTATTTTCTTTTCGCTCTGGTGTCGAGGCAAAGTGCTTTAAGTTCCATCACTCAACATGCAATGCCTTTAGAATTCGTTGGAAAGTGGCAAATGGAAGTGTCGTAATGGGAACGGAGTGTCTTATCACTAAGTTCCTAGGTTTCCTGTGTGGGATACAGAGTAAAGCTAAAAAAATGGTTTTAAAATTAGTAAATGCGTTTATCAGCGATATCAGCTAATATGTACGAATATATCAGCTTCACGCTGTTGTATCCTGCACACCTGTAGAGTAGGCAAAAGGGAACCTAATGTTAAGACACTCCGTTAAAGACGTTTAACTAGATATATTGCAGTTTTAAAGCTTTTTAATTTAAATTAATATGTTATAAAAGTTGAAAACAAAAGAAATTCAATAAAATAATAATGCAGATGTAGACGTTAATAGCAAAGTTGGAATATATTTACGTTTACATATAAGTAATGGTTGTGTGATTTTAATATAATAATGTAAATTTCTAATCAGGTATTCTTTTTTGCTACGCACTGTTTCCCGCAGATGGCAAGGAAGGCAGCGGGAACCTAGGAACCATATTGTTAATACACTCCGTTCCCATTAAGACAATTGACACTTCCGTTACCCATTTTTCGCTGAATTCTGAAGGCATTGCGTATTGAGTGCCGGAAGTCGGAACTCAACGCCGATAAAATGAAAATATTAAATTAAAAATATATATATTTATAAAAAAATACGATAATTCTAAAAGTCAAGAAAATTTAAGCGGCTCTATGAAATTAAATAAAAAAATTCAATTATCATGTGAAGCATAGAAAGGTAAACTTAAGGTGTTATATTCACCAATTTGAATGTTTTTTTTGTTGGCAAAATAAAATTTACCTATTTTTTATCAATTTTGTTACTTTGAGGTTTTATTAGGTAATAGAAAAGAAAATATGCTATATTGATTTAAAATATTAATTTATCAGATTACTCTAATAGTACAGTAATACAGTTTTATATTTAGTTACAAAACACATAATTATGTAGATATAAATGTTTAATTACATATATTAATAAAAGCCAGTCGTGGCCACAGAGTGTGACTGTAAAATCGACTGGTTGTGGGTTCGATCCCCACTCGAGGAAATAAAATATTTATTTACATTTTTATTTTCATTTCGTCGTTTTTGTGTAAAGGCAAAGCGCGGCGTTGGGTTCCGTCACTCAACACGCAATGCTTGCAGAAATCAAGTAACAAAAGTACCAAAATTGATAAAAAATAGGTAAATTTTATTTTGCCAACAAAAAAAACATTCAAATTGGTGAATATAACACCTTAAGTTTACCTTTCTATGCTTCACATGATAATTGATTTTTTTTATTTAATTTCATAGAGCCGCTTAAATTTTCTTGACTTTTAGAATTATCGTATTTTTTTATAAATATATATATTTTTAATTTAATATTTTCATTTCATCGGCGTTGAGTTCCGACTTCCGGCACTCAATACGCAATGCCTTCAGAATTCAGCGAAAAATGGGTAACGGAAGTGTCAATTGTCTTAATGGGAACGGAGTGTATTAACAATATGGTTCCTAGGTTCCCGCTGCCTTCCTTGCCATCTGCGGGAAACAGTGTGTAGCAAAAAAGAATACCTGATTAGAAATTTACATTATTATATTAAAATCACACAACCATTACTTATATGTAAACGTAAATATATTCCAACTTTGCTATTAACGTCTACATCTGCATTATTATTTTATTGAATTTCTTTTGTTTTCAACTTTTATAACATATTAATTTAAATTAAAAAGCTTTAAAACTGCAATATATCTAGTTAAACGTCTTTAACGGAGTGTCTTAACATTAGGTTCCCTTTTGCCTACTCTACAGGTGTGCAGGATACAACAGCGTGAAGCTGATATATTCGTACATATTAGCTGATATCGCTGATAAACGCATTTACTAATTTTAAAACCATTTTTTTAGCTTTACTCTGTATCCCACACAGGAAACCTAGGAACTTAGTGATAAGACACTCCGTTCCCATTACGACACTTCCATTTGCCACTTTCCAACGAATTCTAAAGGCATTGCATGTTGAGTGATGGAACTTAAAGCACTTTGCCTCGACACCAGAGCGAAAAGAAAATAAAAAAATATTTGTAAAAACAAAAACCCCGACTGCATCAAGCTAAAAAGAAAATAAACAAGCCCAATAGTTTATTAGGATTAACAGCCGGGACCTCTTTAAATTATGCAGGGTTCCTGGTAAAGATTTTATTGATTGAAGAATTACTTATAGGTCCCGACTGTTAATCCTAATAAACTATTGGGCTTGTTTATTTTCTTTTTAGCTTGATGCAGTCGGGGTTTTTGTTTTTACAAATATTTTTTTATTTTACATTTTTTTGTTAGAATTTATTATGGTAATGATAATCATGATATACCTTTTTGAAATCCTGAAATTGAGCTCTTGAATTTGATACCCATATTGTGGTTTTCGAAACGAAAAAAATTTTTTTCACTAAGTCCAATGGCGTACCACAGCCGCTACGATTATTTTTTATTAACGTCACCTATCTAAGAACACTTGGGCTGCTAATACGAATCTAACGATACCTCAATTATGTAAATCCGTTCAGCGGTTCTGGAGATATGAGGTAATAAAGAATATTACATACATACAAGATACGCGCGAAAAACATAACCCTTCCTTAGCAGTCGGGAATAAGTAAATATTTCATCTCCTCGAGTGGGGATCGAACCCACAACCAGTCGGTTTTACAGTCACTTTGTGCCACTGCGCCACGACTGGCCACAATTAATATGATATGATATAATTTCAAAAATTTAATAAATTTAATGAAATAAATATGTAGACGTAAACGTAGTAGTCGTAGCAAAATTCGTTTTCGTAGCACAACTTCAATTTTTTTGCAACTTGCAACTACGACTAACAAGACACGCAGAAAGTGGAAAAGACCAAGTCAGTAATAAGTCATTTTTGTCGAGTGGCGGAAACTGACACCGCATTGTACTGCCGAAGTAGGCAAATAAAAATATAATTAAATATCATCTATTTTATAAGCCGTCGTGGCCAAGGGGCATAAGCGTTCGAATGAACTCTAGACGGTTGTGGGTTCGATTCCCACTTAGGAGAATGAAATATTTAATATTTTCATTTCCTCGCTCTGGCAACGAGGCAAAGCGCGGCGTTGAGTTCTGTCACTCAACACGCGACTTCGAGAATCCGTCAGAAAGTGGGGAACGGAAGTGTCTTATTAGGTTTTAGGTTTTCTCCAGCTAAAAAAAATATATCTTATAGCTTCTCCGAGTGGAATCGAACCTACATCCATGGCCATCCATTGTATAGTCACTACTCTCTTCTACTACACCACGATGGTCTTATCAACTTGTTTATATGTAGAATTGACATTGTCTTTATTATAAGAAAATATGCAATTAATTAATTAGAACAGATATTTTTAAGCTTCCGTACCTTTACAGGAAAAAAGAAACCCTTGTAAGATTACTTTATTGTTCATCCATCTGTCTGTCTGTTCGGCTGTCTGTCAAGAGCCTATCGTATTTTTCCATTTCCTTTTACGTATTTTTACATTTCCCTAAAATAAAAAGATATGGCTGCGCAAAAAACGCTTATTTTGACACTATAAAGGTAATCAAAATTCATGGTACTTCCGGTTGATCTAGAATTATGACATTTGGCAGCTAGCATCTACAGGTAGTATTAGTTCAGGAAAAATCTAAGATTATACATTTGTGGTTAAATCGTTAAAAAATAATAGCCTTAAAAGGGAGCAAAATTTGGTTTCAAAGCTGTTAGTTCAAATAAGGTATCAGATGAAAGGACTCTGGCGAAGTTAAGCTTGAATTTCAGAAAAAGCTCCAGAACTCTATTTGGACGAGCCCGACTCGTGATTGTCCGGTTTTTTATTATGCCCATGAAGCCTTATCGCGATTATGAAACTTAAAAATGTTTGAGACGATTGCTGTTTCCCAATAAAAAGTTTAGAAAGATTTTAATTATAAAAGTAACTGATTAATTTCATTTTGTCGTGGCGTAGAGTCGCAGGTGTGCGACTGTAAAATAAAAGGTTGTGGGTTCGATTCTCTCCATACCTCTGCGCCACGCCGACATTCTGAAATAAAACTTATATAATATAGCTATTTTTTTATTTGATTGAATTTAAAGTAAAATGGATTACCTTACGTATTTTACAATACTCAAAAAGAAAGTGCAAAAATAACTCAATTCTTTTTCAAAGACACTGTGTTGCTACAACAATACTAAGCAAAGCTAACGCAGAAAACGTAACAGTTTTTTAAAAATATTAATAAGCTCAAGGAGAGACCTCGGTTGACCTTCAAGAGTACAGTACATGATATTTGAGGAAAGTCACAGCATGAGGACCTCTGGAGGGAAATGTGAAGGAGTTGATGACAGTGGGAGACAAAGGTTCGCTGCTTACCGGTCCATAGAATTGAACACTCCATTCTCTCTGACGCTGGGGATAAATCGCGTAGCTTTTTTAAGCTACGCAATATACCCCAACTAGAATTTGAACCCTCAACCATCCGTTATCAGTATAAAATTTTCTTACTATAACACAACGATCTCATAAACGTATATAAAAAGAAGAAATAAAAATCAATTCTACGTTATTTATACTATACAGGGACTGTTTACTTTTTTTTTAATTGCGTTGCTCATCAAAATTGGCACGCAAGTGAGACTTCTAAGACCAAAACCAACTGTGAAAATTATATTTTTTAATGTACAAAGAGATCAGGAGGATCAGTTGGGGAAATATCTGAAATATTATATTAAACATACTAATGTGAGACTCGCGGCTTCTCTCGCTAGAGTACTAGATTTTAGTTAGGTATTTAGACGAATGAACTCACAGAAATATGGTTGAAATGAAAACGCTTGTAAGGCGTACAAGCCTTAAATTTTCTTTATTATAATATGCATATAATTCTTCCTTATCGCGGCGTTGAGTTCCGCCACTCAAAACGCAATGCCTCCAGAATTCAGCGGAAAATGGGGTACGGAGTGTCTTTACACTAGGTTTTCTCTGTCCACCCTGCTGGGTGCGAGATACAGCGTGAAACTAAAAAAAAGTCCTCATATTTTACTCTTTAAAGAGGAAAAAACGCATTGAAATCTGTTCTATACTTTAAAAAATTCCAGTAATTCCAAAAAGTACAACGATTGAAACCGACTGTAAGCGCAACAGGTAGACGCAACAGGTTGTGGACTCGATTTTTTGGTAACGAGGCTAAGCGCGGCGTTGAGTTCTATCACTCAACAAGCAATGCCTCCAGAATACGGCGCAAGTGGGAAACGGAAGTGTATTAATGGGAACGGCATGGTCTTTACCTAAGGTTCACAGGTTCCCTGTGCCTACTCTTCTATATGCAGGATACAGGGTGAAGCGTTAAAAATAATAGTGGTGCAGCTGCAAAAGTTCAATCTATACACAGTAATAGTCAGTAGCTGGATTTGATGTCAGTCATGAAGAAATTTCCTTTGAAAATTTAAATTAAATTATCAGTAATGTAAAATCATTTCTATATATTTTACTGTAAATAATTATTCATTTTTAAGGCATATTTTGTATAAAAAATTATATTATTAATATATAAAAAAACGATTTATTTATTATCTATTAGTTATTTACCTCATTAGGGTTCCGTACTTTTTAAAGAAAAAAGGAACTCTTATAAGATCACTTTGTTGTACGTCTGTCTATCTGTCAAGAGTCTCTAATCTAAGGAATGCTTGGGATATCGAGTTGAAATTCAAACCATATACTCAGATCTACAACCTCAACATTTCATGAAAAAAACGTACTTCTACTACTTTTACTTAAAAAAAAATGGTAGTATATATCGCAATAAACGCATATTGTCGAAATACATGTTTATAGCTATATAAACTTTTAAAAGAAATCAAAGGTCCTGAAGTAGTAATACTAGTTCGGGAAGAAATCTGAAACCTATAAATTTGTAAACTAAAAATGTATAAAATAATTCTAAAAAATAATAACCTTAAAAAGGAGGCAAATTTTGGTATTAAAGCCACTATTTCAAGTGAGCTATCAGATGAAAGGGCTTAGACTAAGCAAAGCTTAAAATGAACATCAGAAAAAGCTCGAGACCTCCAATTTTTGTACGAAACCCTAAGTGAACGAGTCCGACTCACGTATGTCCGGTTTTTCTTCGGTTATTATTTTTTTTTATATTTATTACTAAAATTTGATAAAACTTTCAAAAACAAAATTTATTTATTTAAATTTTCAATACACATAAATACAATACGTATAAAAATAAAAACTATACAATACAATATTTATGTAAATTCATCCATATAGTCGATCGTTGCTGACGCTACACCGACAACAGTATATAAGCGCAAAGTGGCGTCCCACGGAACCATAGCACGTTGAATTGTCAACCAGTAAGCATAGTTTGTGTGTAGTGGAGTGATAGGAATGATATAATATTTTATGAGGTAAGTTCGATTTAAATTTCTTATATAATTATTAAATCAAAAATTTTTGAAATGATTTTCGAAAATTTTCAGAATTTTTTTTGTTATATAATAGTTCAGATGCATATTTAAAAACATGTTTTAATTGTGTAATATTTAAAAACAGAATTTAAGAACAGAATATACTTTATTTAATCTCATAAATTCCTTATTTAAAGCGGAGAGTCGCGTAAACAAGAAAGCGTAGACTCAATTTTAAAATAAACAAAGTAATATATATTTAAGTGAAAATTATATTATATAAAATTAAATAATATTTCTATATATATTTATATAATTAATATATAATATTATGCAACGGGCAGATCTTTCAAAGAGTCCAAACCAATGCATTCGCACGCTCAGTACATATTTTGTTGAGAGAAACAAATTATTTCATAAATAAACACTACCGATTTTTAAATAAATTAAAGTGCAGTACCAATTCACGATTGTTCCCACATAGCAGGGTTGCAAAAGAAACTTAGTGTTAAGACACTCCGTTCCTCACTTTCCACCTAACTTCCTAGACCATTGCGTGGTGACGTAGCTCAACACCCTGCGTTATCTAACAGGGCGGGTATTTACCCGTAAATAATTTCAATATATATTTTTTACGCCGTCATGGGGGTGCTACGACTACAACGCGACGGCTGTGTGTTCAATTTCCATTCGGAAGAATGAAATATTCAATATTTTTATTATTTCGCTCTGGTAACGAGGCGAAGTACGGCGTTGAGTTCCGCCATTCAACACGTAATGCATCGAGAAAACGGCGGAAAATGGGGAACGGAAGTGTCTTAAACGGAACGGTGTGTATGAATAGCCTATATGTAATATTTTATAAGATTATTTTTTAATTACACTCTAAGGAACACTAAGAAGCCTACTATATGATTTCTATAGGGATTAACTCTTTCAAAGAAGAAACGAATTTCTATTATTACAATAGCCACTATGTGAACATGATCTGATGAAAATTGTTATGTTCTTACATATATATAATAAAATATTAATAAAATATTACATATAGAAATGTAAAAGTAATTTATATTATGCATTACATATATAAATATAAAAGTAATTTATATTATGCTTTTGTTTCAATTTTCATACATCACCGTACTTTAAATCTATTTATTGAACTTAATTCCATTTTTTTTACACTAATAAAGAATTTAAATATAAAAAACCGCGTGGCAAAGTGGGAATCGAACTGATAACCTACCTCTGCCTACTCTACTATTTTCAGAATACTAGTAATAATAATTTACAAATAATTAAAATGTTATTGTCATACAAAATTAAAATCTAAATTTAAAGCGGGCCCCTTGTGTGTCTATAAGGATAAATGTCGAGATATTTAAATATTTTTTTTCAAAGCTTTTTTAATGACTAATAAAATAATAACTCTAGAATTATATAAGGTGTGTTGATTATTTGTAATCTTCTTTGAGTAGAAGCTTGCATTTTAAAAAGCATTTTCTTAGTTTTTTTTTCTTTCAACAAGGTAGGCAGAGGGAGCCTAATGTTAAGACACTCCTCTCTCCACTTTTCGTCGAATTCTGAAAGCATTGCGTGTTGAGTGGCGGAACTGAACACTGCGCTTTATTTCGACACCAGAGAGAAGAAATGAAAATATAAAATATTTCATTTCTTCAAATGGGAATCGAACTCACAACCTGTCACGTTTACTGTCGCACACTATTGCTCCTGCGCCAAGACTGGCCTCGTACTAGGGTTTTTCTTTTATTTTTTTAGTTGTGTTAAACAAAGTGCTACGTTAGTTTTATATACAATTTTAAAAGTATTTCGGCTATCAGTTAACATTAACAGTCAAATATAATAAATTTGTTATTACATCGCTGGCGTTGGGATCCGCCACTCAACACGCAATGCATCTAGAATTCGGCGGAGAGTGGGAAATGAAGTTCTAATGGAATCGGAGTGTCTTTAACACTAGGGTCCCAAGGTTCCCTGTACTTACCCTACCATACCATGTTTATTAGAAGCATTTCGATTTTGCTTACTATACATAAAAGAAGACCGTCCTGATAAATCCTAAAATGCTTGACAATTTTATGCAGTTGCATTAGGCAAAATTTTCAAAAAATACACTATATGCATTTAAACTTAATTCATTAACCAGCCATAAATTAGAATAGAACCACGCATTTAGGAGTGTAAGCAGAGTGAACCTAGTGTTACAGCAAGGGTCACAGAAATGAAAATAAAATAAATTCCTCAATTAATAGGAAATTAAATATTTTGTTATCAAACCAACTACCATCGTTTTTACAGTGAGACGCTTTCATAATTCTAATTTTTAATAAAACAATAGTTAATGAAAAAAAAAGAAGATTATAAAAGAATTTGTCAGCCGCAACTTTGGTTGCGTGGACTTTAAGAAGTTAATTTAAAAATCCTGTTATTCCCGTTTCCGTTGGAATTTCGAGAAATTATTTTGTAAGCCTTCCATCTATATACATACTAAATTTCAATCTTCTGAGTCCAGTAGATTCGTCTGTGCGTTGTCTGTCCGTTAATCAGAGAATCAAAGGATAGTAATGAAATATTTATATTTCTTTTTAATAAAAAGTATCCTATGTCATTTCTAAAACCTCTAAGAATATATATACAGTTTCATGATAATTAGTTGAAGAGTAGTTTTGGCGTGAAAGCGTAACAAACAAACTTACATTCACATTTCTAATATTAATATGATGATAGTATAAAATATGATACGTTGAAATATGATAACATATCTTACAAATTACAAAAGGATGTTGTTAATCAATACTTATGAGACATGGATTGATCTTCATCTGAAAAAATGAATAATTTTTAAACATTTTTAAAGTATTATTCCACACTTAGGAAAGAAAACTACTTATTTAGACAACGTATAAAAATTTGAACGTAACGGGACTCGAACCTGCGCCTCCTGCAAACCGGCGTGGTCGGTTGAATGAATAGAATGAATAAGTTCAAAGGTCATTTATCATATCATTCCTTGGGCGGGCTCTCAAGAATCTCTTCTTAGAGAAGCTAAGATAAATATTTTGATATTATTTCTTTACAAACAATAAAGGTATGTAGGTTCAGATTACAACTGTTATTGTTCATACATATTCTGGGACAAAAAAAAACAAGTTTTTGTAGTCATTAAAATATACATATTTTTTTTATTTTCTCTCTTTATTGTAAATAAAATCCATAGAAAGTCGCAGACATTGCTAATCTGTACTTCTATTCTAATATTATTAAGCTGAAATGTTTGTTTAGTTGATCGCGTTTATCTCAAAAACTACTATTTGTTTATGCGTTTGTACACGCTTATCTCAGAAGCGGCTTAACCAATTGTATTTAGCAAACCTCCCTTAACATTTATTGTTTATTTTTATTTAAATCTGTTCGTAACTAAAAAGGTATATCAATATAAAGTATTTGGTTCGACTAAATGGCTATAAAATAGATGCTTTATTGAATTGGTTGAAACTTTAGTTTAATAAACTAACTTAACTTTAGTTATTGAAACACTAAAATAATTCAGTATTAATAAATAAATAATTGTATATTTCAAGTGGGCGAAGCCGCAAGTAAATCGCTAGTATAGAATAAAATTATTAAATATACTTATTTAGAAAACGTATAAAAATTTGGAAACCGACCAGGAGGCGCGGGTTCGAGTCCGGCTACGTTAAAATTTTTATACGTTTTCTAAATAAGTATTTTTCTTTCTTAAGTATGGAATAACACTTTAAACATTTTTAAAAATGATTAAATATATTTCTGTCACTTGTATGACCACAAACTGTATTTAGTACAATCAGAAGAAAAGCGACAGACAATTGAAAGCATTTCAAACGGGAAAGATCTATGAGGAGTTATCAAAAGACGTCAGTTCGTCTGTATCTCTTTGTTATACAAATAATAATGGACATATTAATAATTTAGTTTCAAAGTCCTCGAGAAATATTAAAAGAAGCAATATATTTTTATTTTAAACTCATAGGTACTATATATACTAGGCCAGTCGTGGCGCAGCGGCACGAAGTGTGACTGTAAAATCAACTGATTGTGGGTTCGATCCCCACACGAGGAGATGAAATATTTACTTAAATTTATATTTCCATTTCTTCGCTCTGGTGTCGAGGCTAAGAGCGGCGTTGAGTTCTGCCACTCAACACGCAATGCCTCCAGAATTTGGCAGAAAGTGGGGAACGGAGTGATACAGCGTGAAACTGATAATATAAAAATATATACTACATATTTATATATTTTTTTTGTAATACTTTTTATTTTAAATAATTTTTGAACACGGTGATAGTGTGGTCGCATCCTATTTGGGAGGACGATACATTTATTTGAGGCCAATTTGGCGCAATGTGACAGACAGTATGGCAAACGAGATGGTTGTGTTTATGCACAAAACACGTAATATCTCGAATTCAGGCGGAGAGCAGAGTGTCTTGACACTAGATTGTATAGGTTTATCTGTCTATCCTAAGGTATACGGGAAACATTATATTTTTCATTTGAGTTAAACAGCGCAGCCTTTCTTTTTTGCTAAATACCCAAGGTAAATAAAATAACCAGTAAACTGTAAATATAAAAAGCAGTTTACTACTACTAGAAGTAGTTACTATCACTATTAGAATATAACTATACATACTATAGTTCTTAAAGATAGCCCAAATTTTCATGAATGTAAAAAAAACATCAATATATACACACTTATAAATGTATATTGAGGCCAGTCGTAGCGCAGGGGCACAAAGTGTGACTGTAAAACCAACTGGTTGTGTTGTTGAAATATTTATTTAAATTTATATTTCCATTTCTTCGCTCTGGTGTAGAGGGAAAGCGCGGCGTTGAGTTCTGCCATTCAACACGTAATGCCTCCAGAATTCGGCGGAAAATAGGGAACGGAGTGTCTTAACAATAGGTTCCCTCTGCCTACACTGCTGTGTGCGGGATACAGCGTGAAGTTGATTTTTTTTAATATATACACTTAAAAATATATGTATTTAAACTTTAAAAAAGTATATATGATATTACTTACATGTAGATCCAGCCTTTTAGTTTATGATGTCCGTCGTTATTATCTATAAAGAACAAAAATAATAAAATTAAACAAAATTAGTATAGCTCCATAAAAGTAAAAGTTATTTTTTCATATACTTTCATTTAATAAAATAAATAATATTGTCCATTATTGCTCTTCAAAATTAGATCTGTTTCGCCGCAAATCGGCGTTGTACTATCATGTAGTATATTTTAGTTAGTTACTGTACTAACACTGTAGTTAATTAAGCTGTACTGTCAAATATCGACGATATTGGTTAGTGATCAAATAGTAATAAATATAATAAGATTCTCCCTGGTGCGTTCCTTCTTTTATATATAGCAAAAAGGCAGAGAGTAAGACACTCAGTTCTTCATTCTCATAAGAGTTATGCCACTCAATTCTTCACTGTCTTGACATTTGAAATAATATTTAAATACAGAAGTGTCTTATATTGTCTTAATGGAAAAGGAATGTCTTTACACTAGTTGCCCAGGTTCCTTCTGTCTACCCTGCTATCTACAGAATACAGCGAGAAGCTAAAAAAAACTAAAAATCCAGGAGACCAAGTAAAAAAAAATAAATATCCACTTAAAAAACGTCAAACAAATCAGAGTAAGCTTTATTAAAATGTTTAAAACTCAAAAACTGAATTAGTCCAAGTGATATTGCGATTGGGGCGAATAGAACGTTGTGGCCGGACGCGGTCGACCACCGCCGACGGGTGGTGTGTGGCAGAACATGTGTGTGGTAGTTCTGAACGAAGTGGTGGGCGTTCTGATGGTTGGGTCATGTGTTTGTTTTATTTTTAATGTCTTTTTAAAATAAAATAAAAATAAATCAGCAGCAGAGGGAACCTAGTGTTAAGACACTCCGACACTTTCTGGCGAATTCTGGTGGCATTGCGTGTTGAGTGGCAGAACTCAACGCCGCGCTTTGCCTCGATACCAGAGCGAAGAAATGGAAATATAAATTCAAATAAATATTTCATTTCCTCGAGTGGTGATCGAACCCACCTGTAAAACCCAGTCGGTTTTACAGTCACACTTTGTACCCCTGCGCCACGACTGGCTGCGCGACGAATGTCTATTTCTTTAAATTATTTTATAACACTTTTTACAATTTTTATGTTTCTTTGTTTCACGTTGTACTATGCATATAGCGAGGTAGACAGAGGTTACGGCTTTCCGGTTAAGTTTCGAAACATTGTGTGTTGAGTGGCGGAAATATATATATATACACTTAACAACGAACAACCCAACAAAAGTGAGATTGATCTTCCCAATAGTTGCCATACAAAACTTTACAAAATCACACAACGATCCTAAAAGATTTAATGGAAACCTCTACTTTCCGTTTACTTATGTTTGTTGAGTGAAACTTAAAGTTCAGGCTATATTTGAATATAGCACACAAAAACAAATACATGCAGCTTCACGCTACATCCTGCACACAGCAAGATAGGCAGAGGGAACCTAGTGTTAAGACACTCCGTTCCCCTTCTTGCAGAATTTTCCGAGGCAATGCGTGTTGGGGCGGAACTCAACTCAAAATATTAAAATATGACAATAATAGTTCGAGGTTAGTCGTGGCGAAGAGGCACAAAAGACTGATTGTGGGTTTGAATCTCACCCGAGGAAATGAAATATTAACTTAAAATTTATCTTTCCATTTCTTCGTTCAGGTGTTGAAGCAAAGCGCAGCGTTGAGTTCCGCCACTCAATACGCAATGCCTCCAAAATTCAGCGAAAAGCGGGGAACGGAGTGCCTTAACACTAGATTCCCTCTGTAATACCCTTCTTTGTGCGGTATACAGCGTGAAACTGAAATAATAATTCACTCCCTCGAGTGGGGATCGAACCCACAACCGTCGCGTCACACTCTTGTGCTCCTATGCCTCGACAGCCTCAAATATAGCACACAATCGCCCATATCCTATATTTATCGTAGGTTTCAAACGGAAATGAGACCTAGTAACGCTCGGTTACTACAATCTCAGGTAGGTGTTGTATTCTTAAGATTACACATTTAGTGTGTGTGATGGTCGTGGGTTCAATTTTTAAATTTGTAATGTAATCTAAGTGCGGCATTAACCAAAAGAGCCACGTCTTCCCCGGAATAGCCTGGTGCCCAAAACTCATCAGTTTAAAGCTAAGATTAGGGTAAATATGTATATCTAGAAACACCTATACTTGTAATATTTCTCAGTGATGGGAAACAGAGTGACTTAACATAGAATTCTCTGGGCCTACCCCGAGATATTTATTGAAAAAATATTTATTATGTAATATTGAAAAAAATTTAATTATGTAATTTTTTTTTCTCATTGGAAACTGGGGAACGAAATATCTTAACACTAGGTTCCCAGTGCCTACCTTCCCGTGAGAAAATTATATACTTTCACCCACATAAGTAATAAAGTTATTAATATTACTTTGGCTTAGTAAGAAACTAGTTATTGAGAATTGAATAAAAATATTCGTCATACAAATTAAGTTGGGTTTTAAATGTTTGCGTACAAACTATAAGCGTTAGCGTCACTATTGTAACAAGCATGTTTTTTTACCATGCTATATCCCGCATTTAGCAGGATACGCAGAGGGAACCTGAAAGTTAACCGTTTCTATTAAGATACCTTCTTTCTCCATTTATAGGCGAATTATGAAGGCATTGAATTGGGTGGTGGAACGTAACGCCGTACTTTGCTTTGGTACCTAAATATTTAAACCTCGAGCGGGAATCGAACCCAATTTATTAGCGTTTATAGCCACACACTTGTACCCTTGCGCCACGACTGGCCTGGAACATCTTACGTTAGATATATATAAATTCAAATCACGTGAAACTAAATCCCTTAAAGGCACTATGAGGGTAGGTTATGAAAAAAGTAAACATGGATACCCAAAATACAGACAAAAATAGATTTCGCAATTTTTTTTATTATTTCCTATTCGATGCATTTACATATTATTAGAAAGGTGAAATGAAAGTATAGGGTACTTTTTAAACTTCGACATTTTTGAATTTTGCGAGAGCATATTATAGTATTAAGAAGATATTAAGATATTTTGTTTTGAGTCTAATAATTCGTGTTTTGTATAACGAAAAAAAAAACGGAAAAACACAGCGTGGCGTTGAGTATCGCAGCTTGATACGAAATGTCTAAGCTTCACGCTCTATCCCCCCCTAGAACCTAGTGTTAAGACACTCCGAGACATTACACGTTTGACATTACTGTTTTCGAGACATTACGCGTTAAATAATGGAACTTAACGCTGCGCTACTTAAAACTTAAAAAATTATAACTAATAATCTCCAAACAATACAATGTGAAAAGCGAATCGCAAAGGACATCTTATTAAATTACTTTCCAGTCATTCTTTAAACGGACGAACGATTTCCATTTTATTTGTAAAAATAATATTTTTTCTGTATCCCTTTGATGATACTGAAAAATACTGGTGGTTTTAAGTCTTAAGTATTTTTAATGGTGATAATAATTTAACGCCTCGATAAGCACTGGCTAAGCGATATTTTTTTTATTGTTCAAGTAAAATTCCAATCGAACGAGGCCACTCGTGGCTGCACTGGTTGTGGGTTCGATCCCCACTCGGGGAAATGAATTATTTATTTATTTATATTTTCATGTTTTCGCTCTGGTGTCGTGCCAAAGCACGGCGTTGAGTTCCGCAGAGAGTTGAAGCTGAAATAAAAAAAGTAAAATTGTTTTTGTTGTTAGTGTGTAACTGTTATACCTATATACAAATAATATTAGTCTGTCTGTCTACACGTGGGATACAAATTGAAGCTAAAAAAATGTATTTATAAAATAATTTATTTAAAATAAAATTACTTCACGCTGTATCCCGCACATAGCAGGGGGCTACGTTCTCCACTTTCCGCTGATTTTTTTGAGGAAAAGCCTGTTGAGTGGCGAAAACTAAAACGAAACGAGCGAAACCAAAAAATTAATAAATAATAATTAATTCCCCCAAGTAGGATCGAACCCCCAACCATCGTTACAGTCACATAGCACACAACCTAATGCCTCTGCGCCTCGACGACCTCAATTTATTTTAAATGTCAATTATTATATACAATTGTGTTTTGAAATAACGGTAGTGTGAGCGTATGATGGTTGCGGTTGTATTCAGAATAGAAAGCAATTAAGATCAATCCTATACAATCTCGGAGTCCATCGTGGCGCAGTGGTATTGAGTTTGACTGTAAACACAGTAGTTTTGGGTTGATCTCCGTTTGTGGAACTAGTTGTATTTTTAATTATTTTCATTACTCTGTTCTTCTGGTAGACAAAGCGCAGCGTCAAGTACAGGCATTCAACAAGCAATTTGTTAAAATTTCAGCGGAAAGTGAAGAACGGAGTGTCTTAACACTAACTTCTCTGCTCCTTAACAGACTAATAAAGTAAAAGAAAATTAAATCGTTAGGTAATTTTTAAGTAATTACAGCAAGAAATCCGCGATCTAGAGCAGCGACCAGTCAAAGTCCAGCAAAAGAACTATTAAGCTAACCAATATTTCATTATACGTTCACAACCTACCATGTCGTTTTTTATATGATTGGTAAAATATTTTGTCAGCCCATCTTATAAATATGTTCTAAAAATACTGATATCTAGAAGTTCCATGATGAGGCCGTCAAGGCGACAGTTGTGGGTTCGATCCTCACTCAAGGAAATGAATTATTATTTATTAATATTTCCATTTCTGCGCTCCATTACCAAGACTAAACCGCGGCGTTGAGTTCCGCATTCAACACGCAATGCCATGAAAAAATCCAGTGGAAAATAGGGTACGGAGTGTCTTAACACTAGATTCCTTCTGTCTACCTGGCTGTATGTGGGATACGGCGTGAAGCTGGTTTTATTTAGAAGTTCCATTCAAACTTGGCTATATTTTTTAAGATATTTTTCTATTCACAAACATTTATTTACAATGCGGAAATATTATACGTTACACTCGCATAATACATCCCTTGACGGGAACCCGAAAGCTCCGAATTAATAACTTTAGTATCGCGTTACCTGAGCTTTGGGAACGGTAAAAGTTAAGTAAGTATACCTAAAGTGTGACTTGTGTTTTCAATTGTGATAACACATAAAATATTTTGAATATCACATTTTTTTGCTTCACGCTGTATCCTGCACACAGCAGGGTAGGCAAAAGGAACCTAGTGTTAAGGCCCTCCCATTGTATTCTGGAGGCATTACGTGTTGAGTGGTGGAAAGCAACGCCGCTCTTTACCTCGACACCACAGCGAAGAAATGAAAATATTAAATATTACTTTCTTCGCTGTGGTAGTTTCCTCGAATGTGAATCGAACCCTGAATCTGTTGCATTAACAGTCACACGTCTGTGCCCCTATACCACGGCTGGCCTTTAGAGTCTATATAGTATATATTATAGACTCTAGAAGTCTCTAGATCACATATAAGAAATAAAAATATGAATAGCGTCATACGTTTCTAATATACATATATAATAAAAAGAGACCATAGTAACAAAAAACAAGCCACTTCGTTTTTTTTTTCAAATTCATACCTCCAAATGGTGATCATTCTACGGAGTGAAAATCGAATCCAGGAAACATCGTATTACAGTCAGACTCTGTGCCATTGCGCCACGACGGCTTTAATAGATTAAATATAAAAATAGATAAATAGATATATCCAAAAATCTTTTTTTCTTCTTTAAATGTATCCAAGATAAAGTGTTTACTTCTAACAATCGTGTAAGCTTTTTAAAAAACTTTGCGAAATAAGATTATATCTCTTGGAAACAGAAATTAAGTTATCTGTTAGACTTTCTATAAAATTTTATAAACTTAAAAGTTTTGTATTGAGTATATAGATATAATAAAGTGTAGTGACTATGACAACTTTTTAAGATTCCGTACTTCAAAAGGTAAAAACGGAACCCTTATAGGATCACTTTGTTCTCCGTCTGCCGAGACTATGTATCGAGATCTCGAGATCGCATGGAGGTATCAAGCTAAAATTACTGTCAAATAGCCAGGTTAGTCACTAGGAACACAGAAAAAAATCAAGCTTCTAAGTCAACGCAATCAAAACATACATGTATTTATTCATCATATTTGTTTTTTGCATGAAATTCGCCGCATAACCAAAACCTATAGGGTACATCCCGCGGACCTACAGTTATAAAATTTGGCACGAATTTGAACTTAACAATATAAATCAAGGAAAATATCCGAAAAAAAGTTATTAGTATTTCATACAAAAAATAATTACAAACTTATATTTGTAGTTTATTTCATACAAAATGGGTGAATGTGTCCGCAAATTTAAGTTTGTCAATTTTTATAAGATGTAGATACTGTTGATCTACAATTCTGAAATTAATACGGTAGCCTTGGTGAGTGAGTCAGATCCGCATTAAAGTGGTTTTTTAAATTTATATTCAAGTAGAAATGTATGAATTAAATTGTAATAAATAAATGTTATATGAAAATTGGTACATATCTAATTGCCGACGATGAATGTTCGTTATATGCCACTATTATTTTAAGTATTTTTTATCTTCACGCTGTATTCCGCACATAGACGGGTAAGCAGAGGGAATCTGGGAACCTAGTTAAGACACTCCGTTTCCAATATGACACTTCGGCGGCGGAACTCAACACCGCGAAAAATAAGTAAATATCTACATTAAATTCTTCTGTACAATATATGACCTGGATTTCCGAACACAAACATGGTGAACGCAAACTAATCTCTCTGCCTACCCAAAGAAACTGTAGAGGTAAATGAAAATAAATAAAGAAAAGAAACTTTGCCTTTACAAAATATACTTAAGTATGCGTTACGTATGAATGGCATAATGTATTGGGGCATAATCAAATATTATTCTGTTCCCACCAAGTTGGTGATCCCTATAATTAATTTATTTATATCTTAATAGAGTACAATATATAAGGAAAGAAAATATAAAGGGAAGAAACTCTAATAATAGTACATGAGATAATTATTTTATATGCGTGGTTTCTTGAAGCTGTATCCCTTATATAGCAGGCTAGACGGAGGGAACCTAGTGTTAACTTGTTAAGACACTTTCCACTTTCTGCTACAATAAAAGGATTTATACATGTTGAGTGGCGGAGTTAAAATCCGCACTTTGCATTACCAGAGCGAGAAATGATAATAATTCATACACTGAATAACAATCGAACCCAAAACCATCAGGTTCGGTACCCAGAACTTCTGCCACGAATAAATGCTTTTGACATTAATAAAAAAATATCTTCTTTACAGAATCATGGTGTACTTCTGGATTCTCATCGCCTCATGGTTGGGCTCCGCCAGCTTGCAATATATCAACACTGCAGGCCCCGAATCTGGGACCCTTGTGGACTCATTAGATTCTGCTGTACGTTATCCACCGCTACCATATCTCAATTACTTTAACTATCCATCTAGAAACTATGATTTACAAAACGACGAACGTAATCATTTCTATGAGCAAGACCACCTCGAGCAACAACGCAAAAGACGAACTGCTGAAGAAGTAGACGATGACAGGGACAACCGCTGGAGACCCACAGTTGATACTGACAAAACTATTTATGTACAGGCCAACGACAAGAACCCTTTTTTAGTCGAAACCCCAACAGGAGAAGATAAATCTAATGAAACTGAAATTATAACTGCGGCAGAAAAAAGAAGCTTCAGTCCCTGGGGTGGTAAAAGGGATAAGCCGAATATTGCTGAACACATGTGGTCCTGGAAGCGTACTGCCAACATTAGGGAACCAAGTATGCCCAAGCGAGTCAGATTTAGCCCATGGGGAGGAAAACGAAGCGGCCAAATGGTGTACAAGCCAGGAAGTAAAAGTTCAAAAATAATCTTATCTGCATCTGTACCAGAATTGACTCGAATTGTATCAAATTTCTCGCCTTCCAACAATAGGTTAGATGTGGCCGGTTTCCAATTTGTCCCGATTTTGGACAAGCGACACCCGATTAAAATACTAGCTCTGAGCACAAGAGTGGAAGACAAGACTCTTCGGGACGCTCTACCGTTCAACACTTTTTTGGACAATCTACCAAGATTATACAAACCAGGGCATCCTTACTTGGACGTAAATCTTAAGAAAGATGGCAAGAGGAAAGTGAAGTTCAGCGCCTGGGGTGGTAAGAGGTCTCCCCCAATCATTGGACCCATCTGGACCCCAGCGTCTGAAGATGTGAAAGATTCCTCTCTCGACACAATAGTATTAGTACGAAATAATCACAATGAAGATGAAGTCTAGACTTTACAATTGACCTAGCAAGTGGCACATGGTACCTTTTAGCTACATTTTCTGATACTCATATTTGTAAAATGGTGATACAAGCATTTTTATTACAACAAGAAAATAATTTTCAAGAATGTCAAAGTACTGTAGTGTCTTCATTGAATTGGCTGGATTCATATAAGACATCTAGCGATACTTATATTATACAAATTGTAATTAAATTATAGTCAATTGTTATTTTCAAATGTAATGTTGAATATATAACTACTGGTGGGAGGCCAAAATACACGCCTATATCTTTATGTGTTATTTATTATGCTGTTTTTGATTAAATAATATAATTTTTAAAGTCTTCCTTATTTTACTAATTTTATTTTACTTTTTATCAACATTTTTTTTAACCTTACAGAGGTGTTATCTAATAGTTCATAATTCTCTTTTTTCTTGAAAAAAATATTTTAATCTAAATAAGAATGTTTAAAAAACCATAATATGATTATGATGAACAAAGGAATGTATAATAATCAAAAATAATTTATATTATTCTCTCATCTATTAGTTATAAATGGTTATATTATACAAATATATTGAAACCAGTTGTGGCACAGGGGCACAGTGTGACTGCAAAATCGACTGGCTGTGGATTCAATCCCCACTCGAGAAAATGAAATATTTATTTACTTATATTTTCATTTCTTTGCTCTGGTGTCAAGGCATCGAGTTCCACCACTTAACACTCAATGCCTCCAGATCTCGACATACAGTTTGCAACAATGTTTTAGCACCAGGTTCCCACTATCTACTGTAATATATATGTTGAATTTTAAGCAAATTAATTAGTATACATCTGCAATTAAAACAAGATTTATTAAAAATTAAAAAAGTAGCAATGTTTGCTTTGTCTACAAAGTGAGAAAACAAAAATAATTTACGTACACTATAATTTATATATTTCCCCCAAGAGTGTGAACCCATAATCAACATGTCTAGTCCGACATTGCCCTATTGGACCACAACAACCTTAGATGAAAAGAAATAATAAAACTTATATATTGTTATAGTTTATTTGATTAAAGGTCAATTTTACAAACATTTCATATTTTAACAAAACTCATTATCCAAACTATTTATGAAATATAAAAGATGTTGTTAGTAAAAATTTAACAAATGACAAAGTTATGCCTATAGCCAAACAAAACTTAAATGCATGAAAAGGAACAAGTTAGACGGTTCTCAATATAATGTGGACTCCCGAGTCAGTTTCCACTGGTTTACTCAGCTGACCAACCTTGAGTTTGAAAGCTTCCTCCTCAAAAGCCCGCTGCATCTGACCGCGTCCAAACATGCCTAAATCTCCACCCCGCTTTGCAGATGAGCAATCAGAAAATTTCATTGCAATATCGGTAAATGCAGAATCATTGGCCACAATCTGTTTCCGATAATTCTTAAGCAACTCCATCGCTTCCTCCTTACTTCTAGTGATATTTTCTTCACGCCAAGACGATGGACGTCTACTTTCTGCATGCTTTACCAGAATATGGCTGCAGCGTACTTCACCGGGATCAGCTGGAGCATCAGGTCGCTCCCATTGAGACTTCTTGGTGTACATATTCAGGAAATACGTCATGCCAGTTGAGCGGCTGGTCCTCATTTCCCATCCTTCCGGTAACGGGGTGTCGTTGTCATTCGACATTCTGATTCTGCAATATTTCGTGAGCTTTGATGTCTTTTCACAATAACACAATAAAAAATAACCCAACAAATTTATACGCCGCTTTGAACGCGTTTGAAAATAAAATACAATTCTTTTGTTCATCACAAGTTGGTTAAATATAAATATTATCAATATACATTTAAAGACTGTTTATAATATTTTAAATAAAAAGTAAATACAAGATACTCACCTCGGAGGTAGTTATATCCGAAGAGGTTTAAATTTTCTTGATTATCGGCGTGGGATATTAGAATTAAAAATATTTAATGAAAAATTGAGATTTTTCAAGATGTTTATCTTGTTTTATTTGCTGTCTTTTATTATAACAACTTTTTCCCTTAAGAAATTATAAATTTCCAACACCAAACATAATGACAGATAGAAATGCGTTATGTTAAAAATCGATTAGTGAATCGATAACTTAGACGACTGACTTTTGAAATACAGTAATAAAAAACTGTTTTGGGAATTTTACTGTATTTTAAAACCGTGTGATATTTTTATTGAAAAAAGTTTATTTAATTCTTAAAAGTATGTTCGTATCATCGTTGTAAATCAATTTAATGGAAATTAATTTCGATTCTGAGAGAATCGATAGCGATTGGTACTATAAAGCGGCAACATTATTGGCACAGATAATTTAAGACCACAAACTGGTAATCTAAGAATAATAGTGAAATCATAAAGTCTAAAAATTTTCAAATTGTTATTATTTATACAATATTTCATAACTAACTAAAAATATTAAATATGGCCTAAGCACTGGGCGACATCTATTATGTTTATCTAAAAAGAGGTTAAGAAAAAAGGAACTACGTTAACAACAGCTTTCCGACGTTTCCCACTAGTAAACTAAATAGAATAGAGACATCTCGTATACACTTATGAAACATTATAAAAATAATTTTCTATTTCTATAATGCTTCATAGCTTATACGAGATGTCCCTACAAGCCATATTTTGAACATTGGGTTACATACTAGATGTATATTTCTCTTATTCCTGCTAATAAAGTCAATTGATAGTTATAGATCTATTTATTGTAATTTTGAGTACAAAAAAATATGAATAATTTTATTTTATTTCAAAGAATTTTCTAAAACAGTATTTTTTATCATAAAGTAATTAAAAATCTATCTATTTATTTTACTTTCTAAAATGAAACATGTGTAAGAAAACAAAACCTTTCACATTTCATAATAAAAATAAAAAATAAAGAGTAATTAAAAGATTAACGTGAACGGCAGTAAAATACATCGGCGAATAATGAAACGTTGAATTTTTAATGCACAACAATTACTTGCTTCGAGAACAAAGTAAATACAAAACAGAATTGTTAAGATCTGGACTTAAAGTATTATTCATATTTTAATTTATTTTTTCTTTTTTTTTGATTCACGCTGTATCTTACACGTAGCAGGATAGGCAGAAGGGTCCTGAGAATCTAGTGTTATGACACTCCGTTTCCCATTTTCCGCCGTAATTCTGAGTCGCACCTTATTTTGTGTTTCTATTTATTGTAATATTTTCGTAGTAGTACGTGTTTACGTTATTGATATCTATTTGTAACTGCGTCACACGAAATACAGGTATGGATTAACATCGTGAAATGAAAAACAAATCGTACGTCTAAACTGTTGAGGTGTCTTGATTACTTTCTTTAGTATGGGTTCAAAATATTTTACCCTATATGCTATTCCCGTAAAAGGAGCGCTGACGCTTCCAGCCTATATATTCAAATACTATAAATGTATATACATATATATATAATTTATTATTGAAATATTTAATATTTTTATTTCCTCGCTCTGGTAACGGCAAAGCGCGGCGTAGAGTTCCACCTAATAGTATGTAATGCCGCAAGTATTCTTAATACTAGAATCCTTCTGCCTACCATGTTATACTGTTATACAACTCTGTTATATACCCTGGAATACAGCGTGAAGTTATAAAAAAAAATATTAACATAACTTTTTTACTTATGAACCGATTGAAATAAAACCAAAAGTAAAGGGTATTTACAAAACAACAGTGAAAACTGCATTTATTAAAGCCCCTAATAATTTTAAATTTTATTACAATTTTAATTAAATTCAAATTTAATTAATTTTCTGTCGCTGTCTGTCCTTTTTTAACTTTTAAGTTACTTATTTAAAAAACTGTTTTGAACCAAATAAGCGATGTAATCTAATTAAGTTCAATTAAGTAACATTATTGACGTAATGTAGATTGGAGAGATTGATCTCAAAAAAGGTAAATTACCTTTTTAATCAAAATGACTATGAGAAGGTGGGACAAGAACGGGGATTTTTTTTATAAATTCTTTATGTAAGGAACATAAAGAATTTATAAAAAAAATCCCCGTGTTGAAATATTTATATTTACCTATTAAGTCAGGTATATTGAATTGAACTGTGAATGTCGTTTATTTGCTCATAAAAGAAAAAAAATCTGCTTCACGCTGTATCCCTCAAACAGCAGGATAGGCAGAGGGAACCTTGTGCTAAGATACTCCGTTTTCCACTTTCCGCCGAGTTCAGGAGGCATTGCGTGGTGAATGGCGCAACTCAACGCCGCGCGTGTAAATAAATATTTCATTTCCTCGAGTGGGGATCGAACCCACAACCAGCCGATTTTCAAGTCACACTTTGCGTCCCTGCGCCACGACTGGCCTCATTTATTTGCTCATCATATTAATTATTCTATATTAGATGAGAGATACATTTCCAGATATAGACGAGAAGCCAGTTAGAGCCAGTTAGTTAGAGTTAGTGTTGAGACTCTCCGATCTCGATGGTCCATCTAATCTGAGTTGTTGAGTGTTTCTGCTTACAATCCTCATTTTGTCCTCAACCTACTACGATACGATATGCATTTTTTTAATAACATAAAGTTATTAGACTTAAATTAATATTTTCATGGATTTTATTTTAAGTTTGATATAGACAAAAGTCATAGACTACACTGAGACAACATTTCTATTTTGAATACCAACATTGCTCTGCAAACAAATAGTATTGGCTAGGTGAGTTGCCTTTTCTACCATATTCCTATAATGGAATCAATTTATATGTATATAGTCAGAAGTAAATAAATAAACAGAATAGTATCACAATACCTACTATTGCTTTTTTATTTCTTTTATTTTTACCCGACTGCCGCGAAGCCTAAAAGGAGGGTTATGTTTTTACCGCGTATGTATGTTTATCCGTTACTATATTTCCTTGCAACTGTTAAAGAATGAACCAATTTTGATAAATGATACGTCGTTGGATTTGTCTTGATGGCGATAGTGTTACGTTTAAGATAGTTTATGTAGTCGGGTTTTTTGTTTTGTTTATAATTCACTTGATATTCGCTTTATATGACGCCGTAGTGGCGCAAGGGCATAAAGGTATGACCGCGTAACGCGGTTGTGGGTTCAATCCCGACTCGAGGGAATGAATTATTGTTTATTAATATATTTTTATTTTTTTGGTCTGGCACCCAGAACAAAAGCTCGGCATGGAGTTCCGCCATTTAACGCGCAATGGCTCTAAAAATTCGGTGGAAAATGGGAAACGGAGTAAAAGAACACTAGGTTCCATCTACCTACCTTGTAATATGCGGGATCAGCGTGAAGCTGATTTATTTATTCTTTATTATAGGGAAACAGAATGTAGAGAACATTTCTCTGTTATCCACATTTCGCTTGTTCAAAGTGAATGTTGAGTGGAAGCTGTTTAAGGAGACTGAGGAACCTGGGGAAATCTCGGGAGTCTATTTACTCGTTAACCCCACAACGAAAAGAAACTCATTGAACTCTACTATACTGAAAATAAATCTCTCGGTTATATAAAAAATCACTCATACGAAACTTGTTTATATATATACTACCTACAATATACAATGGTAGCTATAGGCATATATACATATATACGTAAGTTCCTGTGGGATCGTCGAAACTTGAATCCATATTGAAGTTTTGTATGAATAATATCGTTTGCAGGTAGTTAATTTTGTATCAAAGTATTATCACCTAAGAGCCGATAGTAGCCAGACCAGTAAAATAACGATTTTACAAAGCTTGAAAGTTTCTGGCGCATACACCCAACACTGGTAAGTGTTATCAGGGAATATGGTGTTTAGGTGTAACCCACACCTGGTATGGCAATGGACTATGTCATTTATAATATTATTTCCAAGAAAATATAAAAAAAATGATCTTTATAATTTAACGAAAGTTAAGTACTACTTTTTGCATCTTAGTTATCAAATAACTACCGAAGTAACCACTATCTAAGATCCATAAAAACGCAAACGAGCGTATTGGTCACCTGATGGTAAGTGATCACCGCCGCCCACGACCCTGTGTAACACCAGAGGAGCTACAGGTGTGTTGCCGGCCTTAAAAGTGGAGATAGCGTTTTTTGAAGGTACCCAGCTCCTATTGACCTGGAGACACTGCGGTGGAAGGAAGTTCCTACGAAACCGCACAATAGTGGAGTGCCACGTATCCAAATGGTGTGAATGGTATTTGAGCTTGTGATGTACTGTGCGGTTAGAAAATTCGGAGGCAAGTAACAGCTCAAAATGTTCTCCAGAACACTCCCCATGTTAAGTGCGGTAGAGGACACACAACGAGAGGTCTCTACGCAAATCCAATGTGTCAAGCCCTGCACAGATCATGATTCGAACGGCTCTATACCTATCTAAACCTATTGTATGCAGCCAATGGATCAAGCTGATACTGCGGCAGCCCAGAGATGAGAATAGTACTCCGGTGTAGGGAGTATGCGCACAAACTTTCAGGCTTTATAAAAAAACGAAATACGGGCCCTACTATTTTATTATTGGTTCTCTATTTATCATACATGTAACAATTTTAACGAAAATTCATCAAGAAACGAACCTACGCCTATAGCGACGTAATATTATATTATATATAAATATTAAATTAAAAAAATTAAATTAGCTTCACGCTGTATCCCGCACACAGCAGGGTAGGCAGAGGGAACCTAGTGTTAAGACACTCCGTTCCCCACTTTCTGCCGAATTTTGGAGGCATTGCGTGTTGAGTGGCAGAACTCAACGCCGCGCTTAACCTCGACACCAGAGCGAAGAAATGGAAATATAAATTTAAGTAAATATTTTCATCTCTTCGAGTGGGGATCGAACCCACAACCAGTCGGTTTTGCAGTCACACCTCGTGCCGCTGCGCCACGACCGGCCTTATATATAAATATAATACGTATAAAATTCCAATAGATCTACGTAAACGAAGAGTTTATTTAACTTCACTTGTTGAGTCAACCTTCTAAGATTAGTTTCGAATGTTCGTTATAAAGTATAGATAGCGATCGCTATTTAATTCTCTCTTATCATATTTTATAACTTACAATTGTTCAAAAGATAGAATTTCAGGAAAATTTAAATATTTCTTCATTGTTATTCCGTTGACTTAAAGTAGGTACATTATGTTAATAATAATATAATTTAACAGACTTGTCCACAAAGATTTTAAGATAATATTAACTTTAATCATTATTATTATACATTTTAGTACAGTAATTCGGATTTAGAAAAGTAACTGAAACGTTATTATTAGTATCCTACTAAGCTTTACAACAAAGCTTTATTTATTAGCCGCTTATTTATTTTAATGTTATTACTTTTTCAATAGGCCTGAATGCAGATATATCTATGTTTTTCTTCAAGCTGTTATCCCACATATATAAGGGCGGGTAAAAGGAACCTGGGGACCTAGTGTTAAAACACTCCGTTTCCCATTAAGCCATTACCGTTCTCCACTTTCCCCTGAATTCTTAAACATTGCCTATTACCTAAGAAGTAGAAATCAACGCCACGGCTTGCACTGTTATCAGAGCGAGCAAAAGAAAATTTTATTTCCCCGATTGGGAATCGAACCCACAACTACTATTCTCATCTTTGGGTTGCGTTTACAGTCGCACTCTTTTAATGATTTTGGAATAACGCCGTAGTTTACGAGTACACGGTTAGATCGTGGAAATAATATTAATTTAAATATAAATTTTCTTCTAAATTCTACTTTCAATCCACAACCATCTCATACTACAACCCGATCAACAAAATATAACCAACAAAAATATTTATAAAAATAGCGTCAATAGAAACGACAAGCATAATGGTTAAATAGATCGAGTGGCTGAATACTCCAACACCTAACACATTAACATAGCTGATGCAATATAGAAAAAAAAAAAAACAAAAGCGATAATGACATTGACATATGAATCATACATAATATACAAAAAATAGAAAGCTATTAACAATCAAAAATATTATCTAAAACAAATAAGATATATTGTAATAAAATACATTATAACAGCATGAAAAGCCTATTAAAGTTTTCAAGTGTGGTAAATGGCGATTGGTTAGTTTTTTTTTAATGGGAAAGAGTTGAGAACGCCGGCCTCCCATTGGCTGGAATTTGACGTAAGTAGCGGTGTTTTGGCGCGCTTTCCATCAGTACACAGTTGTGAGTATCGCGCGACCGCCCGACGAACTTTGGTTATGTTTCTATAACTTCGTTGAAATTACAGGTTAGTAAGCATTTATTATTATATATTAGGGAATCAATCACATATTAATATATATAGATTTATATTTCCTTTTAGTGTATTGTTGTAGATTTTTTATTTAGATTAATATAAGAATTGTACTGAAAAAAATAATATGAATTTTAAGATTTTTTTTTGATATTAGTCTAAAGTCTTGTAGAGAAACTATAAAAGGAAATTATTATTAAAATTAAAAAAATCCTGAAACAAACGTACATACCGTAACAATTACGCTAAAAATATGACAAAAATTTAATTGGATACTTTTCCAATTTTATATTTTGCTTCATTACTTGATATTTTTTTAGCATTATTTTTAAAACCATAATATTTAATATTGTGAAATAATTTTATAAAATGAATACGTCTTTTGTTTTTGTTTTTTGAAAAACGTATAAAAATTTAAACGTACGGGACACAGGCCTGCACCTCCTGTATACCATCTGTATCTTATATATTATACAAAAGATTGAAAATTTATGTAAAGAAAGATAACATTTATAAAGTTCGCTTTAGTTCTTACAGCTGTAAAAAATCTATCAACAAATTTAACATACCGTAATGTACTTTACTTAAATTACTTTACAAGAAACAAAAGAAAATGTATAATTCTTTTGTTTCCTTTCCAATTTTTTAAACTTAAATATATATTTTTTTCCTTTTTTCCAAATACATTTTTCTGTATTACTTACCGAAGTCATATTTTAAACTAATTGTAGGACGCAACTTCGTTGTGTGTATTCCCTTATTGTATACTCTATACCAAGAGCCTCACATGCCAGATTTCAGTGTTAAACGCCGCGTAATTTCAGCTGTGCCTCGTCTGTAAATCACTCAACTGACACGAATTTTATGAAACAAAAAAAAATAACCAAAGCAATACTTCTTATAAAAAAAATTAACACTACCAAATAATATTATAAATCATTATTTCTATAGCAAACAGCCTCCATTGGAAATTGTTCAGGCGATCATCCTTACTAATATCCAATAGGTCACAGCTATTGGTATTTATAATCTTATATGTAGATATTATTTTGATTTAACTAAATTTAGCCAGCCTCAGAACTTAGGAGAAATAGGTTAGATATATTATACTATTATTTTATGCTGTTTAAATATATAGAATTGTATGTTATTTTGAATAATTAGAAAAATATTGATAAGCATAAGAAAACTTTAACATAGCGGGACTCGAACCCGTGTCATTACGTTCTTATCGAATTACGTCGAAGTTCTTATAATCTTGGTACAAATTATTCTTTATTATATATATTATATAAGGAATTATATTATATTCTATAAGGAAATTCTTACAAATTTACGACAAATTAGGCTATTACTTACAGGAAATGAAAATATATTTTTAAATCTATAAAAACTCAAAATACATAGCACCCAACGATTTTATGTCAAAAATCCTTAATTTTTAATAACGTTTTATAGAGGCCAGTGGTGGCGCAGTGGCACGAGGTGTGACTGTAAAACTGACTGGTTGTGGGTTCGATCCCCACTCGAGGAGATGAAATATTTACTTAAATTTATATTTCCATTTCTTCGCTCTGGTGTCGAGGTTAAGCACGGCGTTGAGTTCTGCCACTCAACACGCAATGCCTCCAGAAATCGGCAGAAAGTGGGGAACGGAGTGTCTTTACACTAGGTTCCCTCTGCCTACCCTGCTGTGTGCGGAAAGCTGATTTAATTTATTATTATATAGTACTATAGTAAATGTTATTATTCAATAAATTTAATTATTAATACATATGTCATGAAAATTACATGACTTAACCTTACAAGACTGTAGTAGGTTGTAGTAGTTATCGAATATTTGACAAAAAATCTACATTTTTATTTCTGTTTCAGTAGATTGTAGTACATTTCCAAGTACGTGTAGTACTTGGAAATGTACTACAATCTATAACAAATGAATTACTTGGAAGAAATATAAAAATATTATTAGAAAAAAAAAAAAAAAATTAATCAAATAACATGATATATTACAAAATCGGAATTATAATAAATTAATAAGTAACATAAGTATTATAAAAAAATCATTATTAATAACAAATATTCTAATTAAAAAAAAAACATTCCTTTGTATCCACATTTCTGTTTTTTTTTCTCTTTACATAGAAAATTGTTCATTTCCATCACGTCTCACACAACGAGGAAGTAGCAATGCAGTATAAGGTTTCTTTTTATTTTAATTTTATCAGAAAATCTAAAAATCAGAATTTCTAGAAAAAAAAAAAATCTTGGTAGTCTTATAATTTATATCTTCTCGTAGATGGAAAGCCTAAACTTTTCCTTACTTCACATCTTTAGTGGTGTTAGACTAGGTATGCTTCTGTTTCTAAATTCTTTTGTACAGTAACCAGTTATTACAAAGAAAATAAAAAAATAATCTTTTATTTTTATTAATTTTGAGTCTAAGACTTGCAGCTCTTTTAGTGAAGATCTTACTCATAGGTTTCTATGATCGTCTAGGAGCCGCTGGCACTCTACTGTAGACTAAAGTTGTCCATAAAGTCACGTCTCCAGACAGGTCTGACTCATTAGACCCTTGAGCCACAGCGATACTAGGCTGAGGATCCAATAAATCTTTCCTTTACAGCCATAAGAACAATAAAAGCGTTTGTCCCACATGTGGCAGTGGGGACCTTGTAAGATTGAAAGAATACTTTAATAATGTCAAAATGTAAATATTTATTTCTTTACCATTTTAGGAAACTAACAGATTTTTTTTATATTTTTAATATTTTTTCTCATCTTAGCTAATCACATGATTTACTGAGACTTTAAGCAAAATATTATATTTTCGGGATCTTTCCATCTAACTAATTAAAAAAACCAGCTTCACGCTGTATCACGAGTGGCAGAACTCAACGCCGCGCTATCTAACTAATTAAAAAATTAAAAAATGTTTATTCTTATTACATTAGAAACTTAAATCTTACTCATTTTAAAGTCCACACGAGCAAATTTATGGGCGATCAGTAGTCGTATATAGGAAAACCAATAGTGATCAATCAAAAAATATGCATAAATTCAATAATATCGATTCCTTTGATACATTACACGGGTCATTTGCGCCCCATACAATTTGTAAAAGATCACCTCAGTCCTCAATACATCCGGTACACTGACCCCTATTATATCTTTGATTTGACCGTCACGAGGAAAGGGGGTATGCGTTAAAATAATAAACCAATTATATTTATAAGGGAAACAAGGAAAATTGGAAAAAATATATACATAAAAGTGGACGAAATTGGTAAAAATTGGGAAACTCGAATAGCTTTATAAATTTAAATGTATTAAGTATAACTTTACATGTACGAGTATTAAGTAATTTTAAAGGGTGTCGTGGTGCAGAGGCCCATGGGCGTGACTGTAATACGACGGTCGTGGGTTCAATCTCCACTTGAGGGAATGAAATATTATTTCTTAATATTTTCAATTTCTTCGATCTGGCCAAGTGCGGCTTTCACTTCCGCCACTCAATACGCAATGCCTCGAAAAAATCGGCGAAAATTGGGCAGCGCAGTTTCTTAACATAAGGTTCCCTCTGCCTGTAAGCAGATGAAAACATAATGTTAAAACACTCTGTTTCCTATTTTCCGCCCAGTTACCGAAATTTGCGTGTTATGTGGCGAAATCTAATGAATCTATTAGTAAGCGTAAATGAAACTAAATTATTTCTCTGAGTGTTGATCGAACCCACTACCGTGGCATTTTCAGTCAAATGATCAACAGAAAAAAATGGTCTCAATTATTTAAATTGAATAACTTTTAGAAGCCGTCGTGGCTCGGGATCACAAGCGTGCTATTGTAAACACGTCCGTTTTTAGTTCAATCCCCACTCGGAAAAGTTAAATATCAAACATTTTTTATTTCCTCGCTTTGGTAACAAAGCAAAGCGCGGCGATGAGCTCCGCCACTCAACACGCCTCAAGAATTCGGCAGAAATTGGCCTATTAGGGTGTCCTAACACTAGGTCCCTAGGTTCCCCCTGCATATACTGCTATGTGCGGAATACAGCGTGAAGCATTTTGTTTTTCGATATTTTTGTTAGAATTTTCTAAACTGCAGGTAACCCTCACACCGGGATTTGCCTCGTATATTTTTCAAACATTAAACGTATCTGACATGGTAAAAAGCTTTGGGTACACTTTGCTGCCGTTAAAGCGAAAGCTTAGTAAATGGCAACTTCGATTTCCTCTCGGCCTTTTTACTTAAATTCTGTTCTTTTTTTTACTTTTACACATTTTTTGTAATACTTGTTTGAGATGAGCCGATAAAAATGTAGTGATAAGTCACTAAGTTCTAGATTATTTATAGTATATATATACATATAATAAATATACATATATATAAAAATAATATAGGCCAGTCGTGGCGCTGGGGCACAAAGTGCGACTGTAAGCAGACTGGTTATGGGTTCGATCTCCACTCGAGGAAATGAAATATTTATTTAAAATTTATATTTCTATTTTCTTCGCTCTTCGACGACGTTGGGTTCTACCAATCAACACGCAATGCCTCCACTCGGTGGAGCCTGAACTCGGTGGAAAGTGGGGACGTAGTGTCTTAGCACTAGGTTCCCTCTGCCTACCCTGCTGTGTGCGGGATACAGCGTGAAGCAAATAATATATACATATATTTATAAAAATAAAACTTAATATAATTGTACTAACCGACTAGTCAGAATGTAACAGGACTAGCTGAATTATAATGTTATAATTTAGTCGTCGCATAATTAATTAATATCGTGTCACAGTGATTCAATTTGATTCTAGTTTAAATTGTTGCTATCAAATAAACTATTAGATTTTAGGTAATTTATATTTATTAGTCACTAAACTCGATGGTTTTGGGTTCGATATTCTCTCGGTATAATATGCCGTTTTCATTTCCTAGCCCTGATAATAAGATCAAGCGTAGATTTGGGTTCCGCAATGTCTCGATTTTTTTTATTTTTTAGGGTTCCGTACCTTTCCTTTATCTCTGGTACGTTTGGAGATATAAAGTTGAAATTCAAACTGTATACTCAGATTTACGGCCTCATGATTTCCTGAAAAAAATGTATTTTTACATTTACGTACTCAAAAAAAATTGCCACTTATATCGCAAAAAATACGTATTTCGTCACTATAAAGGGAATCAAAATTAAAAGAGTATTTCCGGTCGACTTAGAATTATGAAATTTGACAGCTAGCATTTACAGGAAGTACTAGCTTAGGAAAAAAATTGAAAACTATACATTTGTCTTTAAATCCTAAAAAAATATAGCCTTAACAGGGGTAAAGCCGCCAGTTCAAGTGAAATATCAGATGAAAGGACTCTGGCTAAGCTCAGCTTCAATTTCAGAAAAAGCTCGAGATCTCCAATTTTTGTACGGAACCCTCGATGGGCAAGCTCAGTTCCTCTCTGCGTACCTTGCTATGAGCTACGCGAGATAGATACAGCATAAAATAAAAAACAAAACTAATTTTTATATATAAATATAAGCTTTAGACTCAAAACACATCACCATCTACCATATTTTTATGAATGAAGAGTGATGTATTTTAATGTTCTCCGTGAAAACATATATGCACACACGCACACGCGCACGCACACGAAAAAAATTTTTTTTTTTACATTTTTTTCTAGCCTAACCCCCACAATATTTATAATTGAATATCAACATACAACTATAATAAATAAAGAGAGCAACAACGATACACTTGAACTTGCAAAAGTGATCCGAAATATCCGAAAAAGTCACTTAACTTTTTTCAAGGGCTTATACAGCTATCATGGAACCTAATCAGTTGAAGTATTTGAAAATATATTTCAGTTATTACTTACTATACGTACTGTAACTGTTGTGTTTATTTTGAGAATTTATTTAGATAAGGGTTTCGTCTCGCAGGGGTAGGAGGGTGTGACTGTCAACGCGACGGTTGTGGGTTCGATTTCCTCTCGGGGAATGCAGAATTTTATTTTTTTCGTTTTCCTCGCTCTGGTAACGAGACAACGCGCGGCGTTGAGATTTTGCCACTCCATACGCAATGCTACCAGAAAATAGGAAACGAAGTGTAACTAACTATAATAGTTCTGAATATCATCAATATTCTGAGCATGATCGCATAATTGTAAGGATTTATTATTAATTATTAGTCTCTTCAGTGTCAATAATTCTTTAATATAATTTATTTTATGGTTCGGCGAGAATATAGATATTTTGGTGTAATTCCACAATATGAAAAATATTATATACACAAGTCTCATATAAAGATATAAAATCAGATAATATAAGATATGAATTTATATTTTTTTAGCTTCACACTGTATCCAGGCAAAGGGAACCTGATAATCTAGTGTAAGACTACGGTTACGGAATCAAGTGTAAGAGTACGCCTGGTCGGTTTCCAGGAGGCGCGGGTTCGAGTCCCGTTACGTTCAAATTTTATACGTTTTCTAAATATATCATATAAGTATTAAAAATAAATATTTTTATTAATAACAATGATACTCACTTAATAACAATATAATATTATTTCATATTTCTTATTCCTTAATTGTTTATATAAATTATTTTCTCCTATGAAACATCCTCATAGAAAATATTTCTTTAGGCTCTAGATACAGGGTGTTTGTTTTGGACCACGTCTTGCCTTTATAGTGCCAATTAACGGGATTGTTAAATTAAGCTCACCTAGATTGTTTATACAGAGTGTTATTCTCTAAGGGAAAACTTAACTATAAACGAGGTACTCTAACTAAATGTAGTTTAATCTTAACTGGAGTAATGAAAATGATGATTGGTTTGAGATGATGCATGCGCAGTCGTGATGTAGTTGTCCTTTTCTTGACGGAATCTGCTGGGTGTGAGTTCAAATCTAACATTAAAAAAAAATCACGCTGTATCCCGCACACAGCAGGTATAGGCAGAGGGAACACAGTGTTAAGACACTCCGTTCCCTACTTTCTGCCGAATTCTGGAGGCATTGCGTGTTGAATGGCAGAACTCAACGGCGCGCTTAACTTCGACACCAGAGCGAAGAAATGGAAATATAAATTTAAGTAAATATTTAATCTCCTCGAGTGGGGATGTAACCCATAACCAGTCGGTTTTACAGTCACACCTTGTGCCGCTGCGCTACGAATAGCCTCAATATAATTATTTATATCAATAATTTATTTTTAAAAAATCTGTATACATTGCCTTGGTAGAGTAGGGTCTGGTGTTAAAAAACTCCATTGTCAAATTTCAATTCAATTTTTGGTACATTGCGCGTCGAGTGGCGGAATTCAACGCCACCCTTAGTTTACGAAAGCGAAGAAATGAAAAAAAAATGAATATATTTTATTTTATTCGTCCAATTGACGTTTATTTTTTAATTTATTTTAAAATTATTGGCAATTAAATATAATTATAATTGTATTCTAATGTTTATTTTCATAAATATGAATTGTGAATTTTTCTTTCAAATCAATCGTTTTAGAAATCGATTTTAACAAAAAAACAATTACAATCTCGATATAATAAAAACAACATTAAATATATATTACAACAAAACAACACTCCAATGTAATAAGAAACATATTTTGAAAACAAACATAAAACAAATATCGTATACAAAATAAGAAAATTATGTAAAATTGCACCGCGTTAAGTGCTAACTCACCACTTTATATTGCAACGGACGGACGTCCATACGCAATGCTTTTCGCCCACTCATTGAAATTTATATATATATGTATATATATATTTAGAACAGTACCTTACTGCTGTTTACTGCTTATCTTGGTTTTCCTTTTAAATATTCTTAGTGAATTTTAAATAGGAAATAAATTTCAAGAGATCAGAAATTAAAAATTTATACGTATCGTTGTTTAAACATATCTAGGTATATATACTTATTTAGAAAATACATTTAGATAACACTTTAAAAATGTTTAAAAATATATCTATTCTATATATTATACAAACTGTATTTAGACAGATGGATAGGTAATCATCGTTTTAAATAACATTTCCTTTATATCTTCAAGCTGTATCCCGCATATGATAAGGTAGCCAGAGGGAACCTAGTGTTAAGACACTCAGTTCTCATTAAGGCACTTCTTTGTCCCCTTACAGCCGAATTGTACAGGCATTGTGTTTTAAATGGCAAAATTCAACAACACGTTTTATGTTACTAGAGGGAGAAATGGAAAATATTTTATTACACCTACTAGGAATCGAACTCATAAACATCGCGTTCACAGTCAGATGAGGTACCACTACGCCACGATGCCATATTATTAAATAAAAGCCCTAAGATTCTTTTCTATGAGTGTCATACTTCTTGAAGGTCACCAAAGATCTGTATCGCGTATTCCATTTTAATGTATTGGCAAGGGTTCGATAGTTTGCATAAAGAGTACTCAACGATGATATCGTCAAACGAGTGAAAGATGGCCACCGCTATATAGGTGGGTGTACCAAATAAGTTTTATTAAATTCTTATCTTTATAGTTGAGGAAACTCTTTTTTGAAATTTGGTCAAAAGAAATTTAAATTGGAAATTTAAGTTTCGACGAAAAGTGGAACGGAAATGTTTTAAAGGGAACGGAGTGTCTTAACAATAGATTTCCAAGTTCCTTCTACTTTTTTTTTTTTAGCTTCACGCTGCATCCCGCACAGGCAGAGGGAACCTAGTGTTAAGACACTCCGTTCCCCACTTTCTGCCGAATTCTGGAGGCATTGCGTGTTAAATGGCAGAACTCAACGCCGCGCTTAACCTCGACACCAGAGCGAAGAAATGAAAATATAAATTTAAGTAAATATTTCATCTCCTCGAGTGGGAATCGAACCCACAACCAGTCGGTTTTGCAGTCACACCTCGTGCCGCTGCGCCACGACCGGCCTCCTTCTACTTATTTTTAACATTTTTAAAGTGTTATTCCTCACTTGGAAATTTGTAAAAATCTCCCTACAGAAATGCTAACAACATAAATAAGTTGTAACAAGCGTATAAAAATTTCGATGTAGCTTGATCAGAACGTATGGCTTAGTGGTCAGAGCGCCTGGTTGGTTTCCAGGAGGCGCAAGTTTGAATACGTTCAAATTTTTATACCTTTTCTAAATAAGTATTTTTCCTTCTACCTATCCTGCTAAGTGCGGAATACAGCATGAAGTGATAAAAAGTTTAAATTTCAAATATTAATAAGCATCATGTAAGAGCTAAATAACACTGTTGCCTCTCGAAGATTTGCTTATCATTATTGTATATCAAGCGAAACGAGCTCGCCGCCAAATTCACAACGCAACCTCATTACCAGGGTGAGGAAATGGAAATATAAAATATTTCATCTCCCCGAGTGGAAATCGAACCCACATTATAGTCGCACGCTTGTGCCCCTGCGCATCGACGACCAGCTCCTTATCTAATAACAAATACAAGGAAGTTACTTATTTAATAATAAAATATAATTTTTAATACTTATAAAATTATATATATAAAGTCACGCATTCCGCACGGATTGACGTACGGTTATACGAGACAGCAAAATAACAAAATTTTTTAACTCGATTATACAACTTTGCGACAGATGTCGACGCGACGCCCGCGGATTAATTCATTTAAACCCTAAGGATGGTTAAATTTTATTAAATTTTAAAATAAACTGTTGAATAAATGTCTATTTTCATCTTTGAGCATGTCTAGCAGAGTATGCAGAGGGAACGTAGTGATATGAGACTCTTTACTTAGACTATCTTTTTTATTGCGCCTTTTTAGGGTTCCGTACTTCAAAAATTAAAATCGGAATATATAGTATCACTTTGTTGTCCATCTGTGAAGACTGTTTACCTTAAAAATGTATAAAGGTATCAAGCTGAAACGTATATCAAATAAGTAGCTCTGTGGTCCCTTAGAGAAAAGAAAAAATCTAGATTTTAAGTCAACGAAATCAAAAGATTTATGGATCGATTTTGCTGCATTTCAAATAAAATTCGCTGTGTAAGCATATAAGGAACTTCTCGTTGACCTACAGTTATGATATTTGACGTGAAGCTCACATTTACAATGCAAATAGAGGAAAAAAAAGTAAAATATATAGGAAAATCATAGAAAAAAATCATTACAAACTTATATTTTTAACTAATTTCAAACAAAATGGGTGCATGTGTCCACAAATTTAAGTTTATCAAGTTTTATAAGTTTTACTCTCCGCTGACCTACAATATTGAAGTTGGTACAGAACCGTCAGTGGGCCAGTCCAACTCGAACTATACCATTTTTTTATATATATTAGCAGTATTTAGTATGTGAATAGCACCTTAAAGTATTACAAAATGCATAGTTCTAGTTCTAGGAATCTCTATATACGTAGAGGTAGGAATAGTTCTTTTTCAATATAAATATAGTTTACGATTACAGCAGTTAAGTCAAGATTACAACTTTAATGAATAAGGTGATTTTTTTGTTTTTTGATAATATGTAAATTTGAAATGTGTATGTTTATAGCTATATAAATAAAAAAATAGTTTTTAATAATATCCAGAGAAATGTTCCATTGTATATTAATAGCAAAAAGTAATTTATTGGCCTAACAAAAAGTACGGAACACGTATTTGTAGTGTATGAAAAAAATAAAATATAAAAAAAAGAATTTTTATCTCTTTCATGACAGAGAGCTTTGGCTTACACTACTCTACACTACTTTACAATAGTGTCACTTCTGTTACCGCAACAGTTGCGACGTGTGATGCATCATACAAAATAGTTTTTTGTTACAACCTTACTGTGTTTAGTGAAAAGAGAGTATAAAAATTTGAATAGCGATGTTGTAATAGAATGTTTGTATGTAATTTACATTTTTTTCTAACATAATATACCAAATTTTAATAATCTTTTAATGATATATTAGAAAACCGGTCAAGTGCACGCCGGATATTTTCACTTAGGGTTTCTTACCAATTTCAGAGTTGTAGGTCAACGGGAAGTAGTACAGAATAAAAGTTAACAAACTTAAATTTTGCAATAGAAACAAGTTTTTTAACAAACTTGTAAGTGTGCACTCATTTTGTATTATATAAAATTAACTATTTTTAATATTATTTTATTCTTTTTTTTTTACTTGATTGGTATTGTAAGTCGTCCGTCGTTGTCAGTCGTCGGTATAATTCTTTGAATTTCATACAAATGCAATAAAAACTATAAATAAATACTTAATTTTTTCTGTACCCCAAGGGGCCGTAGATCTTAATGTTTAATATTAATTTCAACTTGATATCTTCAGCGTCCCCAAGATAAATGGTTTTGACAGATGAACAAACGGACAATAAAGTAATCTATTTGGTACATGATAAATCTGAAAAATATTATCATAACTACAATAAAACTTATAAAATAAATCACATATTAAGTTATTTTAGAAAACATAACAGTTTATACTTAGCGGAATCGAACCCGCGTCTCTTTAAGCCGTCGTATATGTGGAATGTTAAAAATGTACAAAAATCTGATATTAAGATTTTTAAATGCCTTCACATATTTCTCTTATTTGAAAAGTAGATAATAAAAATGTCTGATCCGATCTTAGATTGTAAAGATATTGTTAAACAAAAGGAGATACCTAGTATGAATGGAACTTAATTGTCAAAAGTTAACCACTATCTATTCTCCATCCAAATTGACATTACAAGGTAAATTTTCCTTTAATTATTTTTTAAAAAGCTTCACGCTTTATCCTTAGCGGGATACGAAGCGCAACACGCTACGGTCTCTGCATACCTCTTTCGCCTTGTGCTCTGTCATCAACCTATTATTATATGCCCTCCTAATTTTCGTTTAAAAAGTTAGTTTTTCGGTGTTTTCGTTTAAAAATCAATATAGCTATAAAAGCTTACGAAACAAAATAACTTTTGATGTGCACCAGAGGGCGAAAAACAAAAGGAAACTGCCCATTGTCCTCTCACCGGTACACGGTAGTCGATAGTGCCGTCACATCCTTTTTAGTTTTGCTCCTTGGCCCGTGGTGCGAATAGTAACTTTCTTTTATGTTACTTTTTAATGTTTTTTTACTCAGTAACGCTGTATCCCGCATATAGCAGGATAGACAGAGGGAACCTAGTAGAAGAACCCTTTCTGCCGAATTCTGGAGGCATTGCGTGCTGAGAGGCAGAACTCAACGCCGCGCTTTGCCTCGACACCAGAGCGAAGAAATGGAAATATTAATTTAAGTAAATATTTCATCTCCTCGAGTGGGGATCGAACCCACAACCAGTCGGTTTTACAGTCACACTTTGTGCTCCTGTGCCACTGGCCTCGGTAATGGTAAATTATATATTTTTTGGAAATGCTACAGTAAATGTGTTATTTTAATGTATATATTTTAATATATCTATAGATATATTAAAATTGTAACTGATCGCTGTCTGTACGTCGGATATATATGAGAAAATTGGAGGCGTATATATCTATGTAATTAAACTCTACACAATTAAGTTTATTTTTTATATCTATTTGTATGTTTGTCTGTTATTATGCGCGTTCGTGAACTAATCTCGGAAACGGCTTAACCTATTTAAATGAAGTTTCCCTATAGTATTTTGGCTGAATTTCCTTAATATTTTGTTTAAATCGTACGAAATTGCAACCAAATAACTGTTTTATTGAATCGAAAATGACTAAACAAATAATAGTAAAGTTCAACCGGGCGAAGCCGCGAGCCGCGGCTCGTTAGTAAATAGTACTACGACAATATATACTAATATATACTACGACAATATATACAATAAATGTATGCAATGCAATGGCTATAAGTTTTTTTTAGCTTCACGCTGTATCCCGCACACTGCAGGGTAGGCAGAGGGAAGCTAGTGTTAACACTCCGTTCCCCACTTTCCGCCGATTTTTTCGAGGCATTGCGTGTTGAGAGGCGGAACTCAATACCGGACCAAATTTTAATATGTTTTCTAAAAAAGTATTTAGGTCTTGTTTTCGTATTTTCTCAAGAACCTCGAAGTTAATGCTTTAATAAATATTTTTTTTAAATTTCACGATATTTTTTCCTAATTCACAAGAAAAATACGTGTAATAGAACAAATTGTTGGAAGTAAACATTCGATATTTATTTAACACTCGATGTTTGTTAGCGGTGCGCGTGAAATTTTTAGAATTACCAATTTTCTGTGTGTTTTATGTGTTGGAATTCTGCCACTCAACACGCATTGCCTCCAGAATCCGGCAGAAAGTGGGGAACGGAGTGCCTTAACACTAGGTTCCCTCTGCCTACCCTCCTATGTGCAGGATACAGCATGAAGCTAAAAAAAGTATCCGGTAATCTACTTTTTCGTTCTCTGTTTCCATCTTTCTTTTGAAATAGTCGAAAACAAAAACTATAAAAAGAGTACTTGGAAGGCAAAAAATAAGTATTTCGAGAAGAACCATTGAAGAAAATTTTAAAACAGAATGACTCTCTAAGTCTAGGTACAAATTAGAAAAAAGAGAAAAACTATAAATAAAAGCTATTATTACATCAAGAATATCTTACTATAAACATATCGTGGTTTCATCGTACATTTAAATTATTTACATTTCCCCCGACTGGTAGACAAAGCGCGGCGTTGAGATCCGTTACACGCAATATATCGAAAATTGGGCAGAGCATGTGAGAGTCTCTGGGTTCCTTATTGTGGGAGTGTTTTAAGTTTCTTCTGGTCGTGCCTATCCTGCTTTGCGGGATAAAGCGTGAAGAGGTATCTAAACTAGAACAGTCAAGTAACTAAGATCGATATTAAGATACCTATTGGTTCGTCTCTTCATAGATGCGGTTGATTGAAACATTACGGCACTTCGCTGCTATTTCCTTCATTCAGGTTATGCATATCTTGTACGGCGGATGTAATGTGGATTAATTCGAAGTCAATTCTAGCAATGTTGCCAACTGAAATGGTTTTGGTGTGTGTAAAGATTTCTTTTAATCTATATTAATGTTATGAATGTTGAGGCCAGTCGTGGCGCAGTGGCACAAAGTGTTACTGTAAAACCGACTGGTTGTGGGTTCGATCCCCACTCGAGGAGATGAAATATTTACTTACATTTATATTTCCATTTCTTCGCTCTGGTGTCGAGGGAAAAACGCGGCGTTGAGTTCTGCCACTCAACACGCAATGCCTCCAAAATGCGGCAGAAAGTGGGAAACGGAGTGTCTTATGACACTAGGTTCCCTCTGCCTACCCTGCTGTGTGCGGGATACAGCGTGAAGCTAATTTAATTTTAATTTTAATATTATGAAGCGAGATTTTGTTTGGTTGAACGCGCTTATCTAAGGAACTATTATTTCTGATTGAAAGTTTTTTTTTTGGTTTGTTTGTGTAGTCCATTTATCGAAGAAGGCTATATACTATATTAGATTAGGTCAATCGTTTTGATATAGCTCTCTGTGCCGGCGGTAAGAGTTCTTAGTTATCCCATATTTAATTTGTTTTAGTTATTTTATTACGAATATAGCTGGGTAGACAGAGAGAACGTAGAGTCAAAATACTTGCACGTTCCCCATGCACCGCAATTTTTTTAGACGCATCGTCCTATTTTCTTACAACGCCGCTTTCTGTTAACGAGTGGGGAAATAAAAATAATTTAAATATAATTAATTATCTTTTTTGAGGCCAGACGTGGCGCAGGGGCACAAACTAACTGTAAAAGCGACTGGTTGTGGGTTCGATCCTCTCTCGTGGAAAAGAAATATTTATTTAAATTTATATTTCCATTTCTTCGCTCTGGTGTCTGGGCCAACACGAAATGCATCCAAAACTGCGTGGCAAGTGGGGAACGGAGTGTTTTAACACTAAGTTTCCTCTGCCTACCCTGCTGTGTGCGGGATACAGCGTGAAACTAATAAAAAATAACCTTTAGTTTAATATTCACATTAAAAAAGTACTTTAAACTGAATAAACATTCTACTTGAATATCAAGAACTTTTTATATAACTGCTCCTACTCTAATTAACGAGATCTAAGATCTTTCTTGCTTGTAAGTAAAGTAAATTTGCTATACTAATACCAGACTTGAAACTTTATATAACATTCAATATACGAGTACTTCTATGTTCCATATCTTACAGGCTTATATTTTTATAATATATAAGAAAAACGGGATTTTTTTGTCGTTTGTGGAACTTAAAAAATATAAATAATAGTATGAATACTTATTTAGACAACGTATAAAAATTTGAACGTAGCAGGACTGAAACCCGCGCCTGCTGGAAACCGACCACGTGTTTCTTTCCTAAGTGTGGATTAACACTTTAAAAAATGTTAAAAATAAAGAATAGTAGTTATTATTAATCTATTTTTTGTTTAATGTGTAGAAAAAAAATTTATGGAAAAATGTGTCTGTTTGGTTTACTTTGTACCTCTAAGCCAGTTAGATTTTCAGAGTCGTCTGTATCTCTAAATTTGTTAGTCATTTATAAAAAAGGAACAATATTAAGTAATGTATATAAAGAGGAAAAAGGAGGAAATATACATAGTTTTAACATTTTTAAAGTGTTATTCCACACTTAGTAAAGAAAAATTCTTATTAAGAAAATTTTAACGTATCGGGATTCGAACCCGCGTTTCTTTGGATACCGTGCAAGGAGGACCAAAGAGGCACCGGTTCGAATCCCGGTACGTTAAAATTTTTATGCGTTTTCTTAATTAATTTATATATAGTTGTTTTGCAAACACAGTGCCTTTATTTGGGCCGAAAATAGAAAACAAATCTCTGTTTTCTAAAAAAAAAGTTTGAATATTTTCTAATTACCACTAATGTTAATACTCCTAAAGATTAAATTAAATTATATTAAAAATCAAATCAGTTTCACGTTGTATCCCGCACACAGCAGTGTAGGCAGAGGGAACCTAGTGTTAAGACACTCCGTTCCCCACTTTCTGCCGAATTCTGGAGGCATTGCGTGTTGAGTGGCAGAACTCACTTATAATGCATCCTTTTGTACTCCCTAATATTTCTTGAGTTCATTGACTTTTATTTCCAAATTAAAATGTTGTAACAATAGAAAGTAAATTACATAGAATTTTACAAAACTGATTAATTATTGGACTTTTCTTCAATTATGTATTTGCATTAATGATTTTTTTAAACAAAACTGTGTAAATTTCTATTATAATAAGCGAAGGCTTTGAAATCTGGTAGCTTCGCTTGCTAACACTTCGTTCGCTTCGCTCGCTATAGTTATATTTTTTTTTTCAGTTTCCCGATGTATCCCGCACACACCAGGGTAGGCAAAGGGAACCCAGTGTTAAGACACTCCGTTGCCCACTTTCTGCCGTTTATTCTGTCGTTTATTAAATTTATTCTTATATTATTCAAGTTGATATCGTCTCGTTTATAGTTTAATTACCATTACCGAATAACAGCGGCAAGTATAACTTACAAAAGTTTTGGCCAACAAATAATGGCCGCTCTGAAGTTAGCTGTAGGCTGAATTTGCTGATGCCATATGTAGCGGGATATTCAGAGGGAGCCTAGTATGAAGACACTCCGCTCTCCATTTTCCGCCGAATTCTGGCGATTTTGCGTGTTGAGAGCAGAACTTAACGCCGCGGTTTGCCTTCACACTAGAGCGAAGAAATGAAAATATTTAATATTTAATTTTCTGTAGCGAACCCTCAATCTGTCGCGTTTATAGTGAATCTCTTGTCCCCTGCACCACGACTGGTCTTAGGATTTTTCTTACTTTTGCTCTGAAAAACCAACTTCTTGAGAAAATTATTTGAAAATAGAATTTCACTTCATGTAGACGTAAGAATATCTTGATATATCAAGACACGAGTAGTAAGAATATCTTGATATATCAAGACACTCCGTCCTCCACTTTCCGCCCGAATTCAAGGCATTGCGTGTTAAGTGGCGTAACTCAACGTCGCGCTTTTCCAGAGCTGGAAAGTAAAAAATCTTTATATAAAATAACATTTACTTATTTTAAGTAATCTAATATCTGCTATGGATAAAGACATTTTACTCTGAATGAGAATCGAACTTTTAACCACCGTGGGTAAAGATAAACGCCACAGCGATTTTGTACTGAAAAATAATTCCATTTTACGTTATACCTACAATTTTTTTTCAATAAACTATAAAGCGAGAGTGTTAAATGTATACAGTACAAACTAGTTTCCCTTCAGTCTACTTTTATTATTTTTAAACTTTATTTCTTAAATAATAAAATAAGTTGTTACGCTTCCCATAAAAAAAGTATTTAAAAGTGCACACTAATTTGTATAAAAGTTTAGAGTTTCGAGAGCGCAGTTTTCTTGTAAAATAAAAAATAAATATAATGAAACCTTCTATTCTTCACGCTCTATCCCGCGTGTAGCAAGGTCGGGAAGTCACTCCGTTCCCCACGCACTGGCTAATTTGCAAGCACTGCGTGTTAGTTCTGTCGTCTATGTCTTTCTTATTAAGTAAAGAAATCAAAATAACAAATTGCTCGAGTGGGAACTGAACTTAGAACCGTCGCATTTGCAGTGCGACGTTTGTATTGTTATTGCACCTTCCACTGCGCCAAGACAGCTTTTTGTCTTTGTTTTTTTAACTTGTTTGTTGTTTTAACAATAGGTTCCTAAGTTCTCTCTGTTTATCCTGCTAAGGGCGGGATCAGCGTGAAGCTCTATTATCTTCTTTCCATTAAGATACAAAGAGAGTTTTCATTTGCGGAACCCAAGTCTGCAATATGATTCAAGTATATTAGAAAATATTTTTTTTAAATTAATTCTTGATTCCTCTAGTATTTTGAATTTACCATATAGCTGTTCAACTGTTGAGTTTCTTGCCGGCTCTTCTCAGAACTGCCTTCCGAACCGGTGGTAGCTTTTTTTTTGTTATATGTTCATTCGACGATTCAAAAGTGCTAATAAGAGTTTATTTGAATAAAGAATATTTTGAATTTGAATTCAACTAATAGTTGCTAAATTAATATATACTAATTAAAATAATTACGAGAAGCAATTTCCCATACAATTTAAGTTAATAATAATAATAATACATAAACCCCTAACTAATAATACAGTAATCAAACACTTAACTGGACTGTACTTGAGCTATTAGTTAATTATTACGATGTTAGACGCTGAACTTTTCCTCCCACGGGGGTTATATTAATATAAATGTACGATATATTAATATATATAAATATATATATATATATATATATATATATATATATATATATATATATATATATATATATATATATATATATATATATATATATATATATATATATATATATATATATATATATATATATATATATATATATATATATATATATATATATATATATATATATATATATATATATATATATATATATATATATATATGTTGTAGGCTCCCACTCGGGAAAAGGAAATATTTAATGCTTTCTTGTCCTAGCTCTGGTAACGCAAAGCACGGCGTTGAGTTCCGCCGATCAATACGAATCGTTTGATGGAAAGTGCTAAATGCGACAAATAATGGTAAAACGATTATAAGGAGGTAGGCAGGTAGGTGGAACCTAGTGTTAAGACACTTTGATCTTCACTTTCCACAAAATTTTGAGACACTGCGTGTGTGGTGGACGGCCATTCGTGAAATGCGCTATTCGATTATTAATCAAATATTTATTTAAATTAATGAAATATTTACTCAAATTTATATTTTCATATCTTCGCCCTGGTGTCGAGGCAAAGCGTTTAGTTCAGCCACTCGTCATGCAATGCCTCCAGAATTCAGCAGGAAATGGGAAACCGTCTTAACACTTGGTTCCCCCTGCTGTGTGCGGGATACTGCGGGAAGCTGAAAAATTTTTTTATTGATTATAAAAAAATAATAACGTAACTTTAAGTACTACTACTGAAATGTAAAAGTAAAGTAAAACGTGTAGCAAAAAAGTAACATAAAAGCAATAAATAATTTTAACATTTTTGTTCCATCAAACTTTGATACTAATTAGCATTGTTGTTACCCAAAGTTCCCCTCCAAGTATATTGTAGACCTGTACGTGCAGATGTGCCTATAAAATTAATGTTAATTAAAATATACATTGAGGCCAGTCGTGGCGCAGGGGACAAGCGCGTGACTGTCTGTAAATGTGGTACGGTTATGGGTTCGATTCTCGCTCATATTTTAATGTTTTCACTTTCTATGATAACAAGGCAAATCGCGGTGTTGAGTTACGCCATTCAACAGTCAATGCCTCAATTTAGCGGAAAGTGGGAAGCGGAAGTGTCTTAGTTCTAAATATATATTATGTTCTAAATATATATTATTATATAACTAAATACTGTTATAGCTCAGCGGAACGGTGTTTAATTGTTACCGCGATGGTTATGTGTTTGATCCCCATTCATCAATGTTTAGGTAAAATTCCGCTATTAACGCTGTGTTAACCTCTAAAGCGCTTTTAAATTACAATACAGGAACATAAATTACAATATGGCACGATGCGAAACCGTCTGACTATAAAGAGGACAGTTACGGTTTCGATTTCTATTGGTGGGAATAAATTGTTAGGTAGTAAGGATACAAAGTGTGGCGTTGAGTGTCGCCACTAAACGCAATTTTTCAAAAATGGGGTAAATGGGGGAAACGGGGTGTCTTAAGGCGAGGTTCCCTCTGCCTACCCTGCTGTGTGCGGGATACAGCGTGAAGTCGATTTTAACACTCAACAATTTTAATCAGTGCACATTTAAAAATGTCAAGACTTACAATTTTGAAATTGCAGCACTAAATTATTGCTTTCTAGAGAATAATAATGTATAATCGCGTTGTTCCAATGAAATTATGATACGTATAGAGGTTTTGGTTTTGTATTACCTAGAGTACCTAGAGTTCTATAAAGGACCACCAACCGTCCCGATGTCTTAGTCATGTATAGTCATCGTAATACAATGGTCGCCAGTTTGTATCCCACAATTTGACGTAAAGTAAAAAATAATTATATTAATAGAGGTCAGTCGTGGCCACAGAGTGTGACTGTAAAACCGACTGGTTGTGGGTTCGATCCCCACTCGAGGTGATGAAATATTTACTAATTTATATTTCCAAGAAATTCTCTGGTGTCGAGGCTAAGCGCGCTTAACACTAGGTTCCCTCTGCCTATCCTGCTGTATTCGGGATACAGCGTGAAGCTGATAATAAAAAATAATTATTCACCTAAATATTCTTAAGAATATACATATTAATACAAAAACATTTGTCAGTACGTGATTTTTGAAACATTTCTTGTTGTGTTGAGAAAACATGTCATCTCGACACAGTTGTGGCTATCCCACAACTTCAGCATTTTCATTCAAACATTATACAGTTGGGCCACGATATCCATAAAATATTGCATAATACAATATTATCTCAAACGGAATTTGAAGTCGCTACTACTGTAAATACATTTACAATATTCTTTATTTCAATTGACGTTTGAAGTTTTGAATCATCAACTAAACATAAAACTACAATCAGCTCCGAAAGCAGGATTTAGGAGAGCCAACTCTTCAATAGCTCAACAGTTTTTTACCCCATTGCAACTAATATCGCGTGAAATTGTTTAAATATGCACCTACATACTTGTGACCCCCAAACGCAGCTTCGCCCGCTTAAACTTTTCTACAAAATCTTTACATAAATTGTAGTCTATGTTATCACATAGATGTATAAGGTAGGCAAAGCACGGCCTTGAGTTCCGCTACTCAACTCTCAATACCTCGAGAATTCGGAGTGAGGAAGGGAATTGTCTTAACATTAGGTTCCCAGATTCCCTCAGTGTTCCCCGCTTTGCACGAGACATAGCGTGAAGCTAAAATTAAATAAGCTCTATAACTGTAGAGTTTCATCGAAACTCATTCAGTAGTTATTGGGTAAAGCGAAACAAACATCCATTCGACCTCACGAACTTTCACATTTATTATAATATATTTATTATTATTCGGACATCAAACAGTTCTATCCATGAATACGTTTATCAAAGACAATTTATATAAATAAATTCTGTATACAATGTGTCGAAAACAAACATACACTTTACCCGCACTACACAGGTGTCTATAGTAAACTACTACGGTTTTATTTGTATAGGCAAATGAGTGTTCGGTTTGAATCCAGCGGGCTTTTGCTACCTTTTTGAGTACACCGTCAATAGGACTTGGTTTTTTAGATTAACCGACTGTTGTTACGTTTGAGTGCTTTTTAGAATATAATTGTGTATTTTCTTCTCGTCGTGGCGTAGTGGGACGGTGGGCTATGGGTTCGATTCTCACTCGAGCGAATATATTCGAAATTATTTTAATTCTCCACACTCTGGTAAAGAAAATTAGGTCTGAATCAAAAGATAACAAAATAGAAGCAGGCCTGAGGACCAGGGAATTGAACCCACAACGATCGGGTCTACACTCATATACTGTCGCAATGTACCACGGTGTCGCTCTATAATAGAAAATATATACATATATAAAACATTGAGACCAGTCGTGGCGCAGCGGCACGAAGTATGACTGTAAAACCGACTTGGTGTGGGTTCGATCTCCACTCGAGGAGATGAAATATTTACTTAAATTTATATATTTCCATTTCTTCGCACTGGTGCCGAGGCTAAGCGCGGCGTTGTGTTCTGCCACTCAACAGGCAATTCCTGCAGAATTCGTCAGAAAGTGGGGAACGGAGTGTCTTAACACTAGGTTCCCTCTGCCTACCCTGCTGTGTGCGGGATACAGCGTTTATAAAACATTAATCAAAATTAATGAAGTTACAATTCCCTAATGTCAGTCTAAATCAAACTGCCAATAATAGACCACCTGCCTCAGATTACCAAAACGAACCAAATACAAACTAACAGTTATAAATTATATGAATCCTGAACCTTGTGGATTAGTTTATAGCTAGGATTAACATAGAAAAGCGTAATCTGGAGTGTTTAAATTGTTTAAGCACTTGTAGCTCAGATGTGTTGGTACGAGATGGACGACAGTCGTGGGTTCGATTATCACCTGAAACGTTACTTAAATTAGCCAATACTTGGTTATCTTTCTAACTTGGGCTCTAATGCTAAAATAATAATATAATAGAGCAGTATTTTTTGCTTCTGCTCTGTATCCCAGAGGCAGAGGGAACCTAGACTTAAGATATTCTATTTTCCAATATTGCGAAATTTTCGAGACGTCAAGTTGTGTGGCGGAACTGAACGCTGCCCCTTGTTGTACCTGAGCTCCAGGACAGTCTTATGAAATACAAGTATCTACTGTCAATTCAGTCCAGGTTTTTTGCCTTATTTGCTCTGGTGTCGAGGCTAAGCGCGGCGTTGAGTTCTGCCACTCAACATGCAATGCCTCCAGAATTCGGCAGGAAGTGGGGAACGGAGTGTCTTAACACAAGGTTCCCTCTGCCTACCCTACTGTGTGCGGGATACAGTGTGAAGCTGATTTTTTTTTATTTTTAACACATTTTTTAAGTTTCATTGAAATTCACATAAAACTCATAATTTTATTGCATGCAATGTTTCTAACTTGGGTGAAAGGAGGAGAACGGAGTAATATATATTATAAATTCACTGCTCTCAGCCTATCCCTATTATATTGTGTGGTAGAGTCACGTCGCCAGCAATGGCAACACGCATCGGCAGACTCGACCGGATCATTACCACCCCCGGCATTTAAAACCGGCGTGAAGTAGTGGCTTTATGCCACTACGTTTCGCATCAGGTAAAGCCGGGCTCCGGCGCCCAACCCACCTTGGCAACCGGCGTGAAGTAGTGGCTTTATGCCACTACGTTTCGCATCAGGTAATGCCGGGCTCCGGCGCCCAACCCACCTTGGCGGCCGGCAACGCACCTGCAGCTCCTCTGGTGTTGCACGGGGTCGTGGGCGGCGGTGATCACTTACCATCAGGTGACCCGCACGCTCGTTTGCCTTGTCTTTTCCATAAAAAAAAATCCCGATATATGCGGGATAAAACGTGAAATATAAGAATATATTTCATTGATTTTCGTAAAACAGAGGGATGCTTAAATCATTTTATTCACATATGTGAATAAATGTAGTATTTTTCTACATAGTTTTTACAGCTTGCAGTTCTCAAGCATCCGTCTTTTCCCTGAACCCTGTATTTTGAAGTCACTCTCTCATAAATATTGTAATTCAGAAATATCGGCTTTGAAATAACATAAAACTTGTGGTATTCTTGAAGTTCAGTTAATGTGTTATGTCGTCGTGGTAGGGCAATGTCTGACTGTATATACTAGTTGTAGGTTCGATTTTCGGGTATTTTAGGCATTTTAAATATATTCATTCTCCATTGAGTTAAATAGGCAATTCACAGCATTATTTTATGTCATCTAAAAACTGTTTTTCTTACATCCAACTTTTTAGTTGACAAAATTATTTTTCATAACTTTTGTTTTGTTAAATATTCTTAAGAAAATTTTAGAACCAAGCATTCGAACCCCACACACACCGCGTCAAAACGACAAATAGATAGATAACTATCATATCGTTAAATACACAAATAAAAACTTCTTTCTAAAATACTTTTTCATAATAATCCGTCTTTGTGGAATCCAAATCCAATATTTCAGTACAAAAACAAAAAAAAATAAAATAAAAAAAAAACTCACAGTTCCAGCTCTTAATTATACAGCAGCCATTAGACTAAAACGCGGCAAGCAACTATGCATTTAGTTTTAGACGCGGTTGAATTAATTATTAATACTATTCGACTGTAAAGTGACGTTTTTGACTTGACTGTAAGTGCGATGATTGTGGGTTCGATTTCTAGTTAGAGTATTTTAATATATTCAAATTGTTTTCATTTATCTGGTAGATAAACCGCGGTGTTGAGCTACCATTTAACACGTAGTGCCTTGAAAATTGTGTAGAAAGTGGGAACCCAGTGACATACAACTAGGTTCCTCCTGTCGTCTCTGTGATTCAGAAAAAAGTGTGAAAGACAGAGGGTTCGATTCTCACTTGAGGGAATGAATATTATTTCTTCGTTTTAGTAAGAAAAAAAGCAAGGCATTGAGTTCTGCCACTCGCCACGAAAATTGGGCGGTGCGTGTAGAGCGGAGTGTCTTAACACTGCTTATTCAGTATATAGTGTGAAGCTGAATTAAATATATACTCAGTACAAAAAAATCCTACAACGTAAAAAATAATATGTATTATAATAGTCCATTTAATTTTAATTTAATAATATTTTTATACTAGCCATACTTTCTATAATATAAGAGCATGTTTTCAATATATGTTTTTTTTTATTATTAATAGAAAGTCCTCTTCTAGCGTCACTCCCCGCACTCACAGCTCAAAATAACTCTGCAATTTAAAAATAATTATTTTATAAATACAAAAACTATGTAGGCCCTCTTTCATTCTACGCAATACGTTACACGCCATTCACATTAGTTTTTTTAAATATTTTTTCTATTAACTGACAAAATGTTTATTTAAATGTAGTTTCAGCCCGGAACTCCGGAGCTTCGGAACTCAACGCTATGCTTTGTCTCGTTACCAGAGCGAGGAAATGAAAATGTTAAATATTTCATTTTCTTAATGGGGAATAGAATCCATAATTGGCCTTAATATATAGAAATTAAACACTAGACAAATATTAATTTACTTTTACATTTATATTATATAGGTTGTGAATTCGATCCCAACTCAATGCCGAGAAAATGTAATATTTAATATTTTCATGTCTTTGAATTCGGCGGAAAATGGGGAACGGAGTGTTTTAACACTAGGTTCCCATCGCCTACACTAGCATGTGCGGGATACAGCGTGAAGCTGATTTATTTTTATTTTTTTATTATAGATGAGTGATCAGAGATTATCACAAATTTCTGATCACTCATCTATAATAATATAATAATTGCGATTATTACATCACTTTTGACCTCAAAAGAAAATTTTGGTCAATATTAAATTTTCAAAGAAACAATTTGAATTAACGTTTGAAAAGTTCATATCTTTATTAACAAAAGAAGAACTTCTAATACTTATTCAAGTGAACAGATTTTCTTTAATATCTAAGAACGGTTGATCAAGACACCTTCAGGGCAGGGATGATTATATCGAGGCTATCGAGCATTGATACAATGTCTGATTAAGCAACGCGATGCGTGTGGGTTCGATCCCGTATGGAGGAATGCTTATGTTTGAATTATTTTTATTTTCCCTTTAAAGCGCAGCGTTTAAATCCGTCACTCTACATGCAATATCTAGTATTAAATTTGATGCATGTCTTAATACTAGGGCCCGCAATTATAAGTCGCTCTCAACTCTGAGATCGATCTTGAATCGTATTTTTCATTGTAATCTATGAATGAAAAGGGCATCTCAAGATTTACCTCAAAATTGAGACCGCATTATAAACATGAACCTAGATCTCTCTATTAACCCTTATATCTAAGCAGATGAAAAAAGATTAGATCAAGACCTTTTGTGAGCTGTAGTGCCGTAGATAGAAACTATAAATTATTTATTTCTGGGCCACAATGTCCTCATTTATATTATTAATCAATAAATAAAATACGTATATATTTAGTTAAAATTACCAAAGAAAATATAATAAGCAACCAAGTAAGGCTGCTCAGCACTCAGTTAAAGTTAATTATCATACGATTTTCAGGTCAATCGAGTTATATTTTATGTCATATTGTTTACCAATATTGTTATTCACAATGAATTTTGAATGTTAACACTGAAGTGGCGCAGTAGGGATGCGTGGCGAGGTGTGAGTTCAAAACCCGCTACGTTCAAAATTTCAAAAAAAATATAAGTCTATGATTATATACATATGCGCAATGGTCGTGGGTTCGATATCTACTGGAATTTTGTGTAAATAGTTTAAATAATTAAATTTTTTGGTCAGATTATATTAAAGTGGAAAGAGTACTACTACCAGTAGGTGCGGCGTAGATAGATATGTACATATAATGTTTATATATGAAAGAGAACAGTTCAAAGAAGAATAAAAACCTAAGTAATTATTTAATAATAGTATCAATTTCTCCCTTCTTGAATAACGTGAATACATGAAATTTACGTATATTAGCTATATAAATACGGACCTCAATGCTAATATACTCGTGTGTATTGAGGTCCGTTCCAAGTCTGAAATCGATCTAGAGATGTCATTTTTATTCATATTTTGTATATGTAGGAATGAAAATGGCATCTCAAAATCGATCTCAGACTTGAGAGCGGTTTATAAATACGAGTCTAAGTTCCCTTTCCCCTGCACAGGGGGAAAAAGTGTGACAGCTTCACATGTATTTTTAAATTCTCATCGCCAATAATAAATGAATCTTATTGTTTTCTCTGACATCTTTTTTATAATAATAAGTATTTAAAGTAAAACAAAACTGTTGATAGATTCACGAGTAACTGAAAAATCACATTTATAAAAGTCTTATTTATGTTACAAATGTTCTATATACATTGGAATGTATACATAAATATTTATTGGAACTCTTTCACTTTTGAAATGGTGTTCTCTCTTTTTCTTATTCTTTATATTTTTCGTTATTTCAACGTCATAAGTTTTTAATTTAGGAGTTATATGCTTATAGATATACCTACATACATTTTGTCCAGAGGCTATAGTGTCGCAGTGAGGAGGCTCTTAACTGTAAGCATGATGGTTATTAGTTCAATTCTCACTTCGGGGAATGATTGTATTTAAATTACGTTCGTTTCGCCGCACTGACGGAAGTAAGAAAACCTGGCGTTGAGATCCGCGACTCAGTATATACTGCAATCTCAAAAATTAAGAGGAAACTGGGGAACGGAGTGTCTGAACACTAGTTTCCCTCCCTATTTACTGTACTATGAGGTGTACGTAGCGCGTACAGCTGCGTTTATTTTCTCCATCTTATTTTTAGCTAGTATTAACTTTTAAGACACTCTGTTACCATTGAGACACTTTCGTTTTCCACGTTTCGGCTAAATTTTGAAGGCATTACGTACTGAGTGACGGCTTTCATCGGTGCGCCTCGTTACCAGAGCAAAAAAATAAAACAATGAAATATTTCATTTCTTCCAGCGGGAATCGAACCTGCAACCGCAACGTTTACAGTCGCACTATACCCCTGCATTTCTATACCTATATCTTTAACGTACTGTGAAACTCAAAAGATATTAAATATATAAGACTACCTGTACTGGCCAAAGTTAGATTGTATCGACGTTTGCATATCGAGTGACATTTAATTACATATCCGTCGACAGTCAAGCCATAACTCCTAAACTGACAAGCGCTTATACACGAACCAACAGTAAATTAACCTAATATTATATATAGAATATTAAAAGTAACTTAGTTTTTACTTTCTATTATTTTATTTGAGGCCATCGTGGCACAGTGTTGTAGTTGACATAGCGCGGCGTTGAGTTCCGCCACTAAATTAAATATCTTGAAAATTGACTAGAAAAGGTGCCTGCTCTGCTTTATGAGGGAGCGAGAAGCTAAAAAATCACATGACATTTTCAACTTTAGAAATGGAAAGAGTATAGAGGAACCATATTTTACACTTTAAAGTCTTTAGGTAAACTAAAGTAAACTCGAATAAGTTTTGCCGAAAGGTAAACCACCACCAACTACCCGACAAATACAGTCGATACGTGACGTTAAAATATATTCTCTAATGCACTATATATAAATTTAATGATTTAATTTATTATATTAGAGGCCAGTCGTGGCGCAGGGGCGCAGAGTGTGACTGTAGTGTGAAGTATAATCAACCGGTAGTGGGTTCGATCCCCGCTCGAGGAGATAAAATATTTAATTACATTTATATTTTAAAAAATTAAAGCGCGGCGTAGGATTCCGTCACTCTATACGCAATGCCTTCAGAACTCGGCGAAAAATGGGGAATGGTGTGTTTTACACTAGGCTCCCTCTGCCTACCCTGCTATGTGCTGATTACAGCGTGAAGCTGATTTAAGGATCTATCTCTCAATATATTATAACTGAAATTTGCTATGAAATATTTTTTATATGATACATATTTATAGTGTAAGTATAGTCTAATCTAGTGTAGTGGTCACCTACTGTATCCCCAATTTTATGGTATGTAGTAGTGGGCCTCAAAGTCACTCCTCTGTCTTATCACCACAGAGAGGAAATAAAAATCATTCATTTTCCCAATTGCAGCATATTCAATTTAAATATATTTCTGCAATATATGAGGTTGTTTATGTAATGTTTACGAGGACCTCGTGGTACAGTGGAACAAGCGTACGACTTTAAACGCGTCAGTTATGGGTTGCATTCCCACTTTGGCTTCGCCACTCAATACGCAATTTCCAGTTCTCCAGAATTCGGTGAAAAGTGGAGAACTGCACTCCCGTTCTTCATGAGAGCGTATTGTCTTAACACAAGGTTGTCCCAGGTTCCCTCTACATACCCTATCTATGAGCGGGGTACAACGTGCAGCTGAAAAATAAATAAAATGTATTTCAGATATTTACAAAAAAAATTCTATTATGTCCATTCCAAACCATTTTATACGATTCTACCTTGTAATTAGATATTTTTTTTTAAATGCAACACAATTTGCTAGACGCGCTGCACCAAAAAAAAAGCACCGCACCAATCAACACCGATTGAGCGAATGTTAACTAAAGCTGCCCGAACTAAAAGGCAATCAGTGGAATAGTTGGACATAAAAAATGTTTATATATACATATATATATAAGTAGAAAACAATGATTTTTTAATGTGAAATACTATGTTATTTCCCCAATAAGGGGGACTAAGGGGCCAGTGGCCGCAGGGGCATATCGTGGAGGTAAACGCGACAGGTTGTGGGTTCGATTCCCGCACTTCATTTCTTCGCTCTGGTGTCGAGGCAAAGTGCGGGGTTGAGGAAATTTCCGCCACTCAACACGCAATGTCTCCAGAATTCAGCGGAATATTGGTAACGGAGTGTCTCAACACTAGTTTCCCTCTATCTACCCTGATATATCACTTTTTCTTTACTTTTTTAGCCTATTGGATATATACTACTTTTTAAGTATCTTAACTTCATATAATTTGATTCTACAATCACTTAATACGATCTTCTACTAACTTTATTTTTTAACTCAATCTCATTTATAAAAGAGAAACTTACATACATAAATATGTTTATTTCCGGTTCCGGTAAACAAATTCCGTCCGTTCCTCTCGAGTCCCATCTGACCCTCAAAGGTTAATATGTTGTAGTAGTTTTCTAAGGAACCTTGTAAAATTAGGCGTATTTCTTAGTTTCAAAGTTAAGCGTGTCCAGCGACCTCTTATTAGATTTATATAGGGCTAATAAAATCTACTTTACTACGAACTTTCTGTTCCTATACTTTGTTGTGAGATTGTTTGTTTGAGAAAACGTTGCTTTCCTGATTTAGTTTGGCCGGAGTTCTTTTTAAAATTTTTATATTTTTAACTTCTTTGCGCTTGTTGTTCGAAAGGTGTTAAGTTTTTTAAGTGTTTTATTGAAATAATAACTTGTTTCATTTTTAAAATTGAACAAATTAAGTTTAAACTAAGTATAACAAATAAACAAAATAAATTTAAATTAATATCATCACGTATTGTATTCATTGTGTCATATGGGAAATACGCGCTGTGTTCCGCACATACCAGAGTAGGCAGGGAGAACCTGGTAACCTAGTATAATACTCCGTTCCTATTAAGACACTTCCCTTCTCCACTTTCCATTCTGTACGAGGGATCTTAACGCCACATTTTTCCTCGTTACCAGAGCTAATAAACTACTAATAAAGACATTTTAAATATATAACTCCTCCAAGTAAAAATCGAAACCACAACTAGCACCCATACCACCACAAGCCACGACCTTCTCAAATCAAAAACAATCTAAAAAACAAACCATTGTCTTTATTGCTAATTTGCCGCAAGAAATCAAATAATATGGTCAAATAAAGTGTTAAACCAGTTTTATGTTTACAACGTAATGTTTCACCGCCATACCTACATTATATTTATTGGTTAACGACCCGACGGCCGCCGTCGAAACGCTGTTAAACGCTGCAGGGATGCTTTACTACTGTATTATTATTATTTCATTTAATTATAAGATTTACTGTTTACAATTAAATTAGTTGTGGTTGTTCTGTAAATGTGCTTGTTCTGTTTTATATTTGGATATAAAAAAAAATCAGCTTCACGCTGTATCCCGCACACAATAGGGTAGGCAGAGGGAACCTAGTGTTAAGACACTCCGTTTTTCACTTTCTGCCGAATACTGGAGGCATTGCAGTGTTGAGTGGCAGAACTCAACGCCGCGCTTAGCCTCAAGATCAGAGCGAAGAAATGGAAATATAAATTTAAGTAAATATTTCATCTCCTCGAGTGGGTATCGAACCCACAACCAGTCGGTTTTACAGTCACACTTCGTGCCGCTGCGCCACGACTGGCCTCAAATTTTCGGATATAAGTTTGCGTTAAACCACGAATAATTACGTTATATTTTCTTTTTGTAACTGGAGAACCTTGTAGTAAGAAACTCTATTTCTCATGCGTTTCCAATTTTTGAGACTTTGCGTGTCAGAACTAAACGCCGCGCTTTGTCTAATTTCTAGTTCGAGGTAATGAAATAAATAAATTCCTTATAGTAAGAAGACTCAATCTTTAAAGACATTGACTATTTAAGAGATACAACGTGAAGTAATAAAAATTGTAAGTCAATCGGATTACCGGTTGTCTATGGGTAGGGAACCCCCGTTCAGCGATTTTCATTGCTTTAGCACATATTTTTTTGGCAAAATTGGAATTGAAATTTGAAAATATTTAATATTGGTAAATACAGCCTTAGTGTGAGTTCTGTGCTTCTGATGTTTTTTTTTTTTGGAAATAACATAATTTTCAAAACAAATTTTCAATATAATTTTGAAATATGAACATATTTTAAACAGCTTAAAAAAATCAGTATTAGTATCGAAAAAAAATACTAGCAGTTTTAACCTAGAAGCAATTTTAAAAAATATTGGTATTTGAGTAGAGTAATAGAGGCGGGAATTGAACCTACTACCATCACGTATACCGTCAGAATGCACTATGTGAACTAAATTCCTATACATTGTGAAACAACACGGCAATGGACAAACAAACGTTATTCGTAAATATTTTGAATAGCAACATTACATACTTAAAATATTTATGTTGAATTTTGCATATTTATTATTTAAAATAGACGCTGGTAAAGAGGGTTTGTTTTGATAATTTATAGCGCGAGCCTTTATCTGATTTACTTTCGTTAAATAACATTATTTTATTCGAACAATTTGAAGATTTTTTTTGAGCTTCACGCGTATTCCCGCTTATAGCAGGATAGGCAAAGAGAACATTGAAATATATTGTGAAGACAATCCGTCCTTATTAAGACACTACCTTTCCTCAAATTCTCGGGGTGTTGTGACGTGCTGAGTGGCGGAAGCCAATGCCGCGCTTTGCCTCCTTACCAGAGCAAGAAAATAAAAAAAAAATACATTTTATTCATCCGAGTGGGAATCGAAGCCAAAGGTTCGCGTTTACTTTCGCACGCTTGTGCCCTTGAGCATGACAGTCCTAAATATTTTTTTGTCTTAATTTTTATTTTACATACCGATTTACCTCTCTGTAGATTTTGAACCCGCAACTCACGCACAAGATAATATATAACCACATTCACGATGTGGTGTTTGAATTTCTGAAACGAAGTTTTGTTCTAACAACTGCGCCAAAGTTGAAATTTGTACAACCGTATACCATATTACGAATTCGATTTTATGGGTATATTCTTAGCGGCTTATTAGGAAAATGTACAGCGTTAGGTTTCGACACCCGATGGGCAAAAGCTAGAGAATGGAGATCCTCTGTAACTAAAATCTTCGTCTTTAGCCTATGAGGCCAGTCGTGGCGCAGCGGCGCGAAGTGTGACTGTAAAACCGACTGGTTGTGGGTTCGATCCCCACTCGAGGAGATAAAATATTTACTTAAATTTATATTTTCATTTCTTCCCTCTGGTGTCGAGGTTAAGCGCGGCGTTGAGTTCTGCCACTCAATACGCAATGCCTCCAGAATTCGGCAGAAAGTGGGGAACGGAGTGTCTTAGCACTAGTTTCCCTCTGCCTACCCTGCTGTGTGAGGGATACAGCGTGAAGCTGATAAAAATAAAATTTAAGCCCATACCGCTGTGTGCGGGATACAGCGTGAAGCTGATTTTTATAAATTATAATTATCCGGTACAGGGCGATGTACTCGTATGTGACACGTTTGACGCGGGTCCCCTTTGTGATACAAACACGCAACTAAAAAGGAAAAATTCTATGGAACTTTTTTTAAAAGTAAATATATGATTTACATTTGAACGATAATAAAGCTTATAAATATATATTTTTTTTATATATATTTTTTAGATCTATACCTACCTACGCTTAAAGGATTAGGCAGATATAACTCTGTGATGTGTAGTGATAATAAGACACTTTGTTCTCCGATTTTTCAATTTCCAATTTTGTTTTATTTTACAAGCATAAAAGACAGAGTTGATTTAAAATACATAACAAAAAAAAACATACACGAAATTCGAACCCACACCACCGTCTTAAGTTGTAAAGAAATATAACTATACAAATGGTTAAAAGAATATCCTTTGAGTGGTTTAACGAACCCACAGTCATTTGTATATATAGTTAGAAATGTACCCGTTGCACACCGATGGCCTTAATAATTAAAGAACCATTTTTAGAACTTTAGAAGAACCACTTTAGAACTGGATACATAGAAAGAATGGTGGTATGTCACTCCGCATTCCGCTCAGAAATAAAATCGGTTTGAAAATTATGATGTAATTATAAAATGAAACCACCGTGGCGCAGAGACACAGCTTCTGGCTGTAAACGATACGTTTAAGGGTTCAATTCCTACTCAAGGGAATGAATTATTTACAAGATAGCGTACGGCGTTGAGATCTGCCTCACAGCATGCAATTTTTCAAAAATTGTCTGAAAGTGGACATGGAATGTCTTAATGCCTTAGTGCCTATCCGGCTATGATACGGCCGCGAGTTAAAGAAGGAAAAGAGAAAATTAGCTTTAAAAAGCTTTGTTAAGTAGGTAATAACGGTTTCGTGGTGCATCCGAGTCTTGCCTGATTGCACATGTTGTTTATATATTCGATTAATACAAGAGAAAAAAGGGTTATTCTTATACTTAAAAAGCTTTTCGCTTTCTTAATTTGGTTATATAAAGTGCGGTATTGGTCAGCTTATTTAATGTTTTAGAGTTAAAATCAAACTCAAATATTCTTTAACAAATTTGGTCAGTACAAGCCAACTTTTAAATTGTAAAGTTACAAAAAAATGTCAGTAGTGTCAGTCTTACTGGATGCTACAACCGGGTCGGAGAGCAGTTGTTTTGTTCATTTCTCTATCTCTCTCATACAGCAGGTAGGAAAAGAGAGTCAAGTGCATTAGTACATATCACTCTGTTTTGCACTTACCGCTCTTTTTCAAGCATTGTATATAAAGTACTTCCCACGGGGTTCCCATTTCACATATATTTAACGCATTTTTTTGTAAGTTTTAAGTTTACTTGTCAAGTTATCGTAGTGCAGTCAGACACAGCCTGACTGTTGTGTTTGATCCAGTACGGGGAAAAAAATATTATTATTTTCCTATCGAAACTGGATAGTGAAAGTAATTCTATTACCTGTTCTGAAAGACAATTGCAACGCAGAGTGCCTTTGCATCTGCCTTTCAGAACACAGTTTGTATTATTCTGATAAAACAATGCGTGGCGTAGAGTTCCGCCTTTTAACACACAGTTTACAGAGTTTGTGCGGAAAGCAGAAAAAGGAATGTTTTGATATTAGATTGGAAATTGCTTCTAGAACCGAGTAGAATTCGAATCTACCATCACTGCATTTAAAGTCAGACCCTTTACCACTGCGTGTATGGCCTTAAGTACGTAAAAATAAATTAAAAAATCAAGGACAAGAATAAGATGTGTTTTTGTTTTGTAGAAGATATTTTTATTGCTAGATTATTGTTATTTAATTGGTAAATATTGATAGTAGGTATATTAAAAATAAAAAAAAAATAAATCAGTTTCACGCTGTATCCCGCACACACGGCAGGGAGACAGAGGGAACCAAATGTTAAGACACGCACCCCGTTTTTCGCCTAATTCTAGAGGTATTACGTCTTGAATAGCGAGACTCTTACACATTATTATTTTAATGAATGAAACTATGAAAGATTCTATAGATTGGATAATAAAGAAGTGTAAAAAATATTTATTGTTATTAGAAAATATTTAATGAAATTTATTAAACACTTTACAGCAATGGATGCTTTAAAGGCCAGTCGTAGCGCAGGGGCTACAAGCGGCAAGCGTGTGACTGTAAACGCTACAGGTTGTGGATTCAATTCCCATTGGAGGAAATGAAATATTCAATATTTTTATAGCGGTTTTTGTGAAATACGCTATTTAATAATATTTTATATTTTTAATTATGGAATGAAATTAAAGTTCCAGAATATTGTGGAAAAATAGTCCAAATTTATTTAACACTTAATAAGATATACAAAGAGAATAATTTTACACACTCACAGAAGGAAAGAAAGAAATTAAAAGAAATACTAAAAGAAATAGATAAGCGAAACAGATACGTATTTGCAAGAAGATAAGGCTTAAAATTGAATACAAGCGATGAGTACAATATTTAAACAAGTGAACGTCGCAAGCGATAGTAGCGGACTCTTTACCCGTAGCAAGCAGGCTACGTCACGCACAGCAAAAAAATCGAAACAAGTTTGTAATGCGAATGCGCTGCGTGCGGATGATTTTAATAAATATAAATGTTAACAGTTTAGTTTTATGTAAATTTGCAAATAGAATATAGTGTAGTATTTGTATATATTATTATTAATTAATTTTATTAAAAGATAATATTCACTACATTTTCATTTGTTCCCTCTGGTGTCTCGAAAATTCGGTGTAAAGTGAGGAAAGGGTCTTAAAGCTAGCCTACTATATTAATAACTATTAATAAGGATATATTTTTTAATATATATTTTATATATAGAAAATATATATCCTTAAAGTGACCTGAGATTTAATATAATTGCATAATTATTACTATTAATACAATATAAAATATTAAATACACCGGAAAAGGACAGTTTTTAGCGGTAGTCAATTTAAATGGACGAGCGTCGCAATCTTGACACTTAACGCGATTAGCCGCCGCCTACTCGGGCTTGGACACCTACTTACATTTATTTTTATTATTTTTAACTTATTTTTAGGGTGGCATAGCATCTGACTGTAAAATATGGTTGTAGGTTCAAATCCTATTCGGAGGAGTGAATTTTCATTCTTAAGATAATAATTCTTAGTTAGGCAACAGATTCATTGATTGATTGATTGAGAATATCTTAAAAATTCGGCAGAAAGTGGGGAACGGAGTGTCTTAACACTAGGTTCCCTCTGCCTACCCTGCTAAGTGCGGGTACAGCATGAAGCTGATTTATTTATTTTATTCTAGAACACAGTCCCAAGCACCTAAGTCAAAGCAATCAAAAGATACAAGCATTGTATTACTATATTCATTGCATTACTATTGTATTACTTCCACGCACCACGGAACTATGGAATGGCCTCCCCGCGGCAGTGTTTCCAGGTCGATATGACATGGGTACCTTCAAAAATCGCGTCTATCTCCACCTTGGCGGCCGGCAACGCACCTGTAGTTCCTCTGGTGTTGCACGGGGTCGTGGGCGGCGGTGATCACTTACCATCAGGTGACCCGCACGCTCGTTTGCCTTGTCTTTTTCCATAAAAAAAATATATTTTGTATGAAATTCGCCATGTAACCACATAAACCTATAGGGTACTTCCCATGAACCTACGATTATGTAATTTGGCAAGAGAGACAAAAAAACTTGCAATATAAATAAAGCAAAAGAAATCCAAATCCAGATTGTTCTCACGCTACGTCGAATAAATATTTTGATGTTAACAAAATAAATAGTTATAGAGAAATATAGTCTGTAGAGAAATTTTACAGTTTTGACTAATTTATATTTTCTATTAAACAATAAGGTTTAGAAGTTTAGTGTAGTTTTAGTTAAGAGGCTAATTGTGGCGCAAGGTCACACGACGCTCCACTAATCTCGTTCCCCTAATAGGGATGGAGTGTCTGAGGACTAGGTTCCCAGGTTCACTCTGCCTACCCTAGTATGCGGGATACAGAGTGCATCCAAAAACAACAGATATTTTTTTTTTTTAAGAAACCATTGCAAATACCAAGAAATCTAAGTTTATTCACGTTTTCGACACAAAAAAAATGGTGCCTACAAAAATAACCATAAGTTAATGTCTGTTTAAAACTAATATTAGATAACGCTATAATGTGAAAAAGTTGTATGTGTCATCAAACTTTTTGTTGGCAAAGCCCATACAATTTGTCTTAGGGTGATGACTTTCATAAATAAATATAAATTTCCATGTAGAGCCAAGTTTGTGGGGAATTTTAATGATGTTTTTACTCCTGAAAACTGTCTATAGATAGGTTTCTTGCGTTACTTTAGTACTATATGTACTTTTATTATATAAGAAGAACAAAAATTATATTTAAAGTTATTAAAAAAAACACTCTTCCGAATGTGGGACAAGGTTCCAAGTCATCAGTGGCTAGGGTTCCAGAGATAGGAACCTCACAATACGCGTTTGCCTTCTGCATCCTAACTTAGCGATAACCTCTTAAGATCGAGGCTTTTTCTTGTATTGCTGTTTCATTAGTTGCATTTTTAAAGAGCTTCTTGCCGTAAAATACGGCATTATACGACAAAATTACAACACAAGACCAAACCAATTGCACCATGGAGTAAGTTAGCAAGATATCATTTCTCTAAAATTGCTTATTGAGGCCAGTCGTGGCGCAGTGGCACGAGGTGTGACTGTAAAACCGACTGGTTGTGGGTTCGATCCCCACTCGAGGAGATGAAATATTTACTTAAATTTATATTTCCATTTCTTCGCTCTGGTGTCGAGGTTAAGCGCGGCGTTGAGTTGCGGCCTCCAGAATTCGGCAGAAAGTGGGGAAGTCTTAACACTAGGTTCCCTCTGCCTACCCTGCTGTGTGCGGGATACAGCGTGAAGCTTATTTTTTTTTTTTTAACTTGTTTACTGTTTATTGTTTGTTCTGGAGTACTTCTCTAAGACGCTAGACTAAAATGGACGTGAGGTATTGACTATATACTTTCAATATTAATGGTCAATACTTATTATATTTGCGATTTTCCGACGACATAGTCATCATAGCAGAAACTGCAGGATTTAGAAGAAATGTTAGAGTCTGATCAATTATGAAGAATTGTTTTTAAACACTTTTAAAGTGTTAATCCACACTTAGGAAAGAAAAATACTTATTTAGAAAACATATAAAAATTTGAACGTAGCGGGATTCGAACCCGCGCCTCCTGGAAACCGACCAGGCGCTCTGACCACTGAGCCATATACGTTCCGTTTGAAAAATTGTCTTGAAAGACGAGTGGGTCTCGGGGTGAATCGAAACGAAACTTATGTTTGATAGTCACGTGTCCCTCCTCTTGTGCGTTTACTGACATCAACCCGCACATACTAGTCCTACAGGAGTCTTCATAGTCAAGTCACCTTCCTCCAGTATCATACTGTATTCTCAAAGGTCTACCGGGTTCTCTCCCTGCCAATACCACATACTCCTGCTTCAAATCACCTCGTTAAATCCGCAAATATAAAACTTTAAGCTATCTATAACAACAGTTAATTTAAATCAACTTTATTTGAGGCCAGCCGTGGCGCAGTGGCACAAAGTGTGACTGTAAAACCGACTGGTTGTGGGTTCGATCCCCACTCGAGGAGATGAAATATTTACTTAAATTTATATTTCCATTTCTTCGCTCTGGTGTCGAGGTTAAGCGCGGCGTTGAGTTCTGCCACTCAACACGCAATGCCTCCAGAATTCGGCAGTAAGTGGGGAACGGATTGTTAACACTAGCTGCCTACCCTGCAGTGTGCGGGATACAGCGTGAAGTTTATTTATTTATTTGTTTTTTTAACTTTATTTAAACAACATATGTGAATGTTTCATATAAGGAATTAGGTTCGTATTGTATTTCATCTTTTAAAAAAATACTAAATTCATTTAAAAATACGAATTCAATGGACGCATGTAACAACGTCAATACACCGTATTCATATTTCAAATGGTCGTTTCCGTATACAAAATATGAATGGAGCATTTTTCAATGTCACACCTCTATACAGGGTGTGTGCTTTCTTTTAGTCTTAGTCCTAAACTAATGGTGTGGAAAGATGGTTATTGGGTGACGTCATGTTTTTTTTTAACAGCTTCACGCGTTATCCCGCACGTGGTAGGGTAGCAGAGGGAACTTGGGAACTGAGTGTTAAGATACTTCAATCCCATTAAGAAACTTTTGTTCTCTACTGTCCAGCAAGTTCTGGAGCCATTTGAAGGACGTATTTGAGGTTGTATTTTGCCGATAAATTTACTCAGAAATGGTTAAAAAATGAAAACAAAAAAAGATTTTCCATGCCTAGCCTAGTAATGTATGTGAAGTACCAAGTGGGTTCCCCCTCATACCAACAGAGTGAGAAAATAAAATTTTAAATATTTCATTTCCTGGCTCTGATAACGAGGCAAAGCGCGTTGTTAAGTTCCGCACTCAACATGTAATGCCTCAAGAATTCGAAGAAAAAAGGGAAACGGAAGTGTCTTAACAGTAGTCGCTGTACACACAGCAGGGTAGGCAGAGAGGAACTAATGTTAAAACAGTCCGTTCCCCACTTTCCGTCGAATTCTGGAGGTATTTCGTATTAAGTGGCGGAACTCAACGCCGCGTCATGCAAACTCCAACGCGAAGAAAATTAAAATACAAATTTAAATAAATAGTTTATTACTTTGAATGGGGATCGAACTCATAACCATCGATTTTACAGTCACACCTTGTGCCCCTGCGCCACGACAGGGCTCTAATATAATAAAATTGTTACTTAAAATAGCTTTAACTTAAACGCGATATTTTAACATGTATTTTACATAAAACTAGCAGTTAATTAGAATAACTTGTTTAACAACAGACGGTTATATGATATTTCAGTTTAAAAGATTGCAAGCTTAATTCAAGAGCTTCACAGTACTCTAGCGTGAAATATTAATGTAACGACTATTATAACGGTTTTTGCAAAATTATTGTTATTAAGGTTTTTTTTTAGCTTCATACTAAATTTCGCATATTATAGCAAGGTAGGCAGAGGGAACCTAGTGTTAAGACACTCCGGTCCCCAATTTCTGATGAATTTTTAAGATTTCTGTTGAGTAGCGAAACTCAACGCCGCGCATTGTCTTGTTACCAGAGCGAAGAAATGAAAAAAATAATAAATAATAATTCATTCCTCTAAGTGGAAATCGAAACTACAATCGCCGCGTTTGCAGGCTCAGACTTATGCCACTGCGCCACAACGGCTATTATTTGAATTGTTACTATTGACGTTGAATTATATTTTGTATTGTAAATTTAAAAAAAAATCGCTTCACGCTGTATCCCGCGCACAGCAGGGTAGACAGAGGGAACCTAGTGTTAAGACACTCAGTTTCCCGCTTTCTGCCGAATTGTGGAGGCATCGCGTGTTGAGTGGCAGAACTCAACGCCGCGCTTAACCTCGACACCAGAGCGAAGAAATAGAAATATAAATTTAAGTAAATATTTCATCTCCTCGAGTGGGGATCGAACCCACAACCAGTCGGTTTTACAGTCACACCTCGTGCCGCTGCGCCACGACTGGCTAAATCTATAATTTTACTGTGAATCTAGATGGAAAATTAAGTGAAAAGTGAATGGAGTGTTTAGGACTACATTAATACTCCGTTAAGCCGCTAGGAAACGAATAAGAATTGAACCCACACCCATCGCTTTTACAAATCAGTCATTTCTACAACTTTTTGACAGCCTCTCTAATTTGCAAACAATATAAAACAAATATTTTCTTTAATGTAAGCGCAATACGGAGAACGGAAGAATATTTTAAGATGTATCAAAAAAACTTCTAAAAACTCTACTTTAAGATTGAATACACCAAAATTTCTTACTAAATAAGTAGCTATTGCAGGTGGTTTGTGAAATTCTACGCTATTTCAAAATGAAATACGTTTTCGTCTCGACTTCGAAGTATGTGAAAATGTTTCAAATTGTCGCTTGTCCTTTTTAAGTTTTACTGTGTTTAATTTTCAACCACTTTTTACGGTTTCATTTTTTTTTTGTTTCACGTTGTATCCTGTATATAGCAGAGTGTATAAGGAAAACTTAGCGTTAAGAGAATTCGAGTCATTGCATGTTGAGGTGCGAAACTTAACGCCGCACTATGTCATCGTTGTTTACAGAACGGGGGAATGAAAATAATTCTTTACCCAGTACTCAATCAGACTACTGCCACTCTTTATTTTAATTATGACCGTTTTTTGATGATGTATCAGCAGTGTTCTTTTGTTTACCTTACCAGAACGTGATTTTTTTATATAGATACTGGAGACTCAAACGCGGCTTCGCTCGTTCAAACTTATTTCTATATTATATTCAAAAGATAATAAATTAAGAAAAATAAAGTCTCCTGTATCCGAGAGGATTAGGAGGTGTAGGAGGTATTAGAGATAATACCTGTAAGAATGTGTGAACAAATATTTTTAACATTTTCAAAGTGTTATTTCACAATTAGGAAAGAAAAATACTTATTTGGAAAACGTATAAAAATTTGAACGTAACGTTAAAAATTTTATACGTTTTCTAAATAAGTATATGTGAATAAAGTTTCATGTTGATCGGTTAGGTAGTTTTGACGTTAAGGATAACAAACAAACATACACTCACATTGATTGATATTTAAACATGATAAAAAGATACCGAAAAGACAATACGCTAGACAACAGAGAGCCACGCCATTTTCCACTTAAATTAGTTTACAATAAAAAAAAGCTTTTTTTAAACCTCTCCTCATAATATATATTGACATACCCACCTTCTTACCTAAATACCTGTTAGCTTTAAAGTAAATTACCCTTTTATTACCTTAAGCTGTAAAACAGCTTGAGAACGCGGTGACGTCTCGTTTTATACCCAGTTTAATTGTTCGATACACTTTGTACACGCTCTGAAAGGTATTAAAGTGAATGTATGGTTAACTGCAGGTAACTTTATAGTGAAAAGATTGAGTCGTTAAAATTATAGGTAAGGAAGTAGGAAAGTTTTGAGGCCAGTCGTGGCTCAGGTATAAGCGTGAGGCTGTAAATAATATAGGTTGTGGATTCGATTCTCACTCGAGGAAATGTTATATTTTGCGCGACTCGACAAGCAATGCATGCAGAATTCGACGAAAAGTGGTGAATGGAGTGTCTTTATATTAGGCTACCCTGCTGCAAGCGGAATACAGCGTGAAGCTGTGGGGCAGTGTTTGAAGTTTACAACGTAGAGGGAACCTAGTGTTAAAACAATACGTGTTAAGTGGCAGAACTTAATCTCAAGTTTTAATTCATTGCCCCGAGCAGTAATTGAAACTACGACCATCGCGTTCAGACCCTACATTACTGCACCACAACCGCCTATTAAAAAATAATATAAAATATTATTATCCAATGTAATTAATACGAAACCAATCGAAACGTGCTCATAAGCTGTACCGAAAGCTTGTTAGTAATTTTGTACAAAATATCGATACTATCAACGAGAACAAACTTTGCCAAAGTGATCGTATAAGATTCGATTCTAGAATGTGCTTATTACCTCCGAATATACTCTTGAAAGCCGAAATTAATTGGTTTATATAAAGAAATGGTGTATTTGGGTACCTAAATTAGGGTAAATTCCTTAATTATCCTATTGAAATGTTGTTGATGATTATAATTAGTAGAGATTGATAGATTCAGGAGCTTCACGCTTTTTCACGCATGGCAGGGAAGGCAAGGGATCAAGTGTTAAGCCACTCCGTTAACGTTTTTGCGCTTTTGTTGCAACATTGCATGTTAAGCGACAGATATTAACACCGCACTTTGTTTACTTACTTACTTTGAAATTAAATAAGTTTAAATATAATTAATTACTCTGAGTGGAAATCGCACCCACGTCCAATCGCATTTACAGCAAGACGCCGCGTCACTATGCCACGAAGGCCTCATTATAATTAAAATATTTTCTCAGTAGGGCAGTGACACGACTCTCGTAGATTCAAATCGCCGCTTAGAGGAATTTAATTCTGACGAGACAAAACGCAGCGTTGATCTTTGTCACTTAGCGCCTAATGTCTCGAATTGGGCTGGGGAGAGATTTGGCTGGTCTCCAGACCAGAGTGACTTCCCAAGTTGATTTACGATGCGTAAACCTAAGAATTTTGTATGACATACGACATATTATTGAACCACAAAATAATTCTCAATATAGATATATGTATAATTTTTATTGGTTATATCTAATAAAAAAAAATCTGATCAGAAATTAGATATTGTGTGAAGAAAAGTCATTCCATTCATAGTTTGTAAGGCTCATTTTTTTTTATTGTGTACTTAAAATATCCAGATAAGTGACTACTTGCCTTGCCTTGACTTGTATTTGAATCTAGGACCCGAATCTGTCACAACCTTTGCAATATGCCGATAACCTTACCATTTAAAAAAATAAAATAAAAAATAAATCAGCTTCACGCTGTATCTCGCACACAGCAGGGTAGGCAGAGAGCTTCGTTCCCCACTTTGTACCGAATTCTGGAGGCATTGCGTGTTAACGTGGCAGAACTCAACGCCGCGCTTTGCCTCGACACCAGAGCCAAGAAATGGAAATATAAATTTAAGTAATTATTTCATCTCCTCGAGTGGGGATCGAACCCACAACCAGTCGGTTTTACAGTCACACTTTGTGCCGCTGCGCCACGACCGGCCTTACCATTTTACATTAGCGCTAACAATGATTTGCCTAAAATCCATATAAATTGAGTACAAAGTGGCATATATCCAAAAGTTATGAGTCCAGTGGAATTAAGATCGATAGACATAATACACAATATTTCATTATTCAAATGAGTTAGCAGTAAATTTTTGCTTATCTTCATTATGCGAGTTGATAGATACCTAATTAGAGACACTGTGGGTTACGTGGCGCAACCTAACGCCGGAGATGGTCTAACAAATCTGAAAACTAATATTATATTTTAGTTTTAGTGTTTTTTTCTTGTAGCGTCACAAGCTTATCCAAATAGAAATAACTTAAAATTATATGTTTCGGGAGGTACTTCTAACCGTAGCGCAGGTACAGTGAGTTACATCGACACTATTAACATGACGTAATATAGTCTATAGCCTTCCTCAATAAATGGACTATCCATAATAAAAAAACCAACCTCAACCAATGGTTCCTGGGAACAATGCGTTCAATCAAACAAACAGGTTTGGGCTCTAGGCTCACTTTCCAGTCATGGCACTGAATTATTTTCATTTTCTCTTTCTGGTGACGAGATAGAGTGCAGCGTTAAGTTTCGCTACTCAGCACGCAATGTCTCGAAAATTGGATGGAAAGTGGAAAACGAACTGTCTTCAAACTAATCTAGTACTCACACGGTCTGCCTGCCGAAAATAAGAGTTTGTTTGTAAACACAAGCTAATCTCAGGAACTCTGAATCAAAAAAATATTATGTATTGATGCTGTATTAGTAGAAGAAAGCTATACTTAGTTATTTTATTACAATTCTTACTTCATTCCTTCTGACCATGCAGCCGAAAGCGCAGGTAAAAGCTAGTTAACTATATATTTAGTCCTATAAAAGATTATATGTTTATAAAATGGAACCTGCGACCTTTGCCGTGAAAGCTAGGATTACTAAAAGTCAATATAACCCTATTAAACATAATAAATTACTTATAAAAGATTATTAGAACAATACGCTTACAATATCATTGAGATAAGTTATCAAATACGATAGGCCTAATGTGTTGATTGCTGTAATTTTTATGGCATTTATATTTATATACTAACAAGTAAATATTATGGTAGCTATTCAGGGACAGGACTTCCTTTTATTGAGTCGGGGGAGAGTGGGTTCGAATCTACCTCAGGCAAAAATATATTATGTGTGATAAGCATTAGTATTAATTCTGTAAACGTGACGGTTGCAGGTTTAATTCCCATTTACCATTCAAGTAAATGATTTATTTTTATTTTGTCGTTTTGGTAATAAGACAAAGTGCAGCGTTGAGATCCGCCACTCAACACGCAATGTGTCTAAAATAGGTCGGTGCGTGGAAAACGGAGTGTTTTAATATTAGTTTACCCCTGTCTATCCTGCTATATAATATGGGATACGATGTGGAACTAAAAAAAATATTAATTTTGTAACTAATGGATGCCAGTTTATTTTATTGTCAAAATACGTGGGATTTAAATGTAGTAGTAGTAATTAATTCAAGACAAAGATAAAGAAAGATACGACTTGATCTTCAAATATTAATTAAATACATAGATTCTTCAGTTTGTTTGTTCGTTTGAAATAAATCTATATAAAAATGTCTAAAAACATCTTTTCTACGTATGCTCTATAAGAATTACATATTTACCAATTGTAAACATTTAGTTAATAGTATATGGAACTAATTTAAAAACTGTACAAGAGTTAATATGCATTCATTACAGTTATTTTAGAAAGAATATTATGAATCCTTACCCAAATTAATAATTTAACATTTAAGGCTGTTTCTGAAGGAGTAAATTAAATTATTCACTGACATCAAAACATTTAACACATTTTTAAAATTATGATGAGACGTACATAACATAGATAAAAAGATATTATATTTTTTTTATTCAAAACTATCAAAACCCCCTATAGAAATTACAATAATGTAGTAAAACAATAATCTTAAATTCTTTTATAGTTCTCAGTCGATTCTGTTTATTACATCAATAATCATGTGAACTAAATGCGGGCGAAGCCGCGGGCGGGCCGCTAGTCCATACTATACCTCTTTATAGGATAAATAAAAACACGAAAAATATAATTTACTTAAACCATTTTCATATTTGAAAATCAATTTCAATTTACACGTACACATTTACTATTTTACATATTTATACCTAAAGGGGTGAACTCATAAATTTTTCACTATCCAAATGAATAGAATGCAGTACTGATCCGATATGCTTTACTTATTCCTGTGACACGTTTCATATTGGACGAGGATCCTTCTATTGTTGAAAATATTATTTGGTTGGATATATTTGCTTGCTTTTTAAGTTATTTTTAGTGCAATTTGAAATTATAATGTTATTTAGAGAATTTTTAATGAAAAGGTAACATAAGTGCCTTTGAAAAGAAAAGAGGTTAGTCGTGGTGCAGTGACACAAAAGTGTGACTGTGTTCCATCCCCATTCGAGGAGATGAAATATTTACTTAAATTTATATTTCCATTTCTTCGCTCTGGTGTCGAGGCAAAAGCGCGGCGTTGAGTTCTGCCACTCAACACGTAATGCCTCCACAATTCGGCAGAAAGTGGGGAACGGAGTGTCTTAACACTAGGTTTCCTCTGCCTACCCTGCTGAAAAGAAATTTTCGCATATATGATAAAGCACCTCTAGTGTGACAAAGTATTAAAAATATACTTTTTAAATTATTTACCACCGCGTACATTCTACATTGTGTATAGTTATTATTCGTTTTTTTTAATAAGTAGGAAGAGGAGTCCTGGTGTAAAGTCTCCAAACTTCTATAATACTTCCTACAAATTTTTGCTCAATTTTTGGGTGGTGGTCATCCCACTATCAGCTATAACGCGACTAACGCCCAATATTAATAATCTATCTCCTACGTCAATCTTCGATTGTTCCATATATCTATCCAATCTCTAGATAGGATAAATATATGGAACAATCGAAGATTGACGTAGGATATAGATTATTAATATTGGGCGTAAATGCGGTATTCAGTTCCGTCAATATACATACCTTCTAGTTTTTAATTGGAAACCAGAGATCAAAGTATCTATATCGATTTAATAGTATTTAACTTACACTCTATACAGCAAAAAGCGTGAAAAAAAATTAACTTTTAGAGTCCAATCACGCGACAGGTTTATAAATGAGATGAGTTCTCAAGTCGAAAGACTGGACAAAATTATTTTTTTAATGTTTTCAATTCCTTAATCTGGTAACGAAGCAAAGCGCGGCTTTGAGTTCGCTCACCACGTCATGTCTCAATATGGAGAACGAAAGTGTCTAAATGGAAATAGAATGTCTTAACACAAAGTTCCCAGGTTCCCTCTAACTACCCTGCTATATGCCGAAAAGATAGCGGGAACCTAAAAAAATCAAATATAGTTATAAGCTACTTCAAAAATTTCAAATCTTAAAGCCAGAACATTTTAAAGAGCACCTCATGTAATCTTGAACTACATACGCCGCTCTATGCAATCAAGTGGGTCTTAACTTCGCATCTTAATACCTACGAATAAGAGGATTTAGAGTGGGATGCTGTACCAAAATCACATTTTTCTCTGATTAAAATTCCTATATACGTTATAAGGTAATCGCTTTCGATTATAGAAAGTACTGTGCGGCTAAGACTGGATGGGCTTATTACATTCTTTTCTTTAAATAAATTCTAGTATATTGTGTGGGTAGTTGCGGAAATTCTACGATTTTAAGATTTTTTTTTCGCTGTTTGCATACCTATAGGGTAGCTTCAGCTTCACGCTGTATCCCGCACACAGCAGGATAGGCAGAGCGATACTAGTGTTAAGACTCTCCGTTTCCCACTTTCCGCCAGGTTCCGGAGGCATTACGTGTTGAGTGGCGGAACTCAACGCCGCTCGATGTAAATAAATGTTTCATTTTCTCTAGTGCAGATCGAACCCAGAACCACTCGATCAATCGATCGATTTCACAGTCACACTTTGTGCTCCTGCGCCACGACTGGCATCTATAGGGTAGCTGGTATTAACTAATATTATTATTAGTACTAATAATTTTTTTTGTAGAATACAATACTGTGCACACAAGCTGATTTAGGTTCACGATAAATAGTAACTATTTCGCACATAACAGAGTAGGCAGAGGGACCCTAGTGTTAAAACACTCTGTTCCCCACTTTTCGCCGATTTTTTGCGACATTGTATGTTGATTAACAGAACTCAACGCCGAGCTTTGTCTATTTACATAAGCGAGCAAACGAAAATAATTTGTTCCTTGACTAGAAATCGAACTTACAACTATCGGGTTTACAGCTAAATGCTTTGGCACTGTTCACCCCAAATAAAATTCCAATTTAGGACCATTTCATTTGATCACGCTTGTCCAAACTGAGACTGACTCAATTATTATGAATCAACAATCCATACTAAAAAGGTCCATACATTTGTTAAATATCATACACACGATTAATTCAATATAAAAAGCAAAAAAGTACCTAAATATTTTTGTTTGACAAAAAAATCTTTGATCTTTATATTTTTGGTCTATTGGACCTCCTTATATGGTATTAATTGGTTTTCCGTTATCTCACACGTGTATAGTATACAAAGGGATGCCTTTTGTTAATTGGCGACCTTTCTTTTTTAAGAAATCTTTGAGAAAGAAATTGTCTCAGATGCTTCTTTTCTTTGGAGACGGTGGAAAAAAAATAAAGAAGAAAATTTTAATTGAAATGAGAAAATCTTGCTAAATACATATACTAATTCTATAATACTCTATAGTTAGACTGATATTATAAAAAAAAATTGAGGTCCGTCGTGGCGCAGCGGCACGAACTGTAAAATCGACTGGTTGTGCGTTCGGTCCCCACTCGGGGAGATGAAATATTTACTTCAATTTATTAATTTATATTTCCATTTCTTCGCTCTGGTGTCGAGGTTAAGCGCGGCGTTTAGCTCTGCCACTCAACACGCAATGCCTCCGAAATTCGACAGAAAACGGAGGACGGAGTGTCTTAATACTAGGTTCCCTCTGCCTACCCTGCAGTGTGCGGGATACAGCGTAAAGCTGATTTATTTTTTATTTTTTTTAAAACACAATTATATGCATATGCAAACATGCAAATGCATATAGTATGATGTCTACTGATTAAATAAAGGAGATCTCATGCGGATTTTTTTTCGGCGTTACATTTTATTCCGCATATAGTAGGGTGGGCAAATAAATATCGGTTCTGTGGTCTCTACATTCCATCAGAATTCAAGACATTGCGGTTTAAATGAAGGAACCTAACGCCGCACTTTATCTAAAAGAGCGGCGAAATAAAAATAATTGGAGCCTACAACCATCGACGTTTACAGTCATGTAATGTTTCAAAGCTTTTGTCTTCTTATATTTTGTAATCGAACGATAATCTTTTAAACATTTTTAAAGTGTTAATCCACACTTAGGAAAGAACAATACTTATTTAGAAAACAAATCCCGCTACGTTCAAATTTTTATACGTTTTCTAAATGAGACCGATAATATATTTTTTAGTATTTTTCTAATTTTTTTTTTAATTGTGATTGTACTTTTAAGAGACATGTGATTTTAGATAACAAATGAAATCACTATACGAGCTGTAGGAGAGTAATTTGAAACAGCGTTATGTTCCAATACATTACTTAAAACATTGAAAAACTAGAGTTTCAGCGAAGGATTTATTTACGAATTTTGCCTTCCATTAAGTGTTAAGTGCTGCGCGATATATTGCATTCGATACACTGTTCTTTAGACTTTTACAGCACATTCTGGTATTTTTTCTAAACACTATGTTTTAGGCTTCACGCTTTATCCCGCTTATCCCGCAGGTTAGATAGAGGGAACGAAGTGTATTATATACCGTTCTCGGTTTCTCTTACATTGAAAAGAAATAATAATTTCCTCGATGATCAAACCATGTCCCACTGATGCGAATTTTCAGAATAAGATATAAGATTTGAGAAAGGATTTTTTGATCAGCTTCAAGTGTTAAGTGTTAAGACACTCCATTCTCCATTTTCCCACTAATCGAACCCACAACCAGTCGCGCTTACAGTCACACACTTGTATCTCTGCGCCACTACTGGCTTTTATATTTATTGATAGCTACCACAATTTAATATAATACTGTATAAATATCAAAATAAATGTATAAATTGGATTGAATGGATTTTCGTGAACCTGTACACTGTAGAGGCCAGGACTAGTGGGTGTTTTGGAATATCCGCGAGTGGGAAATGAACCCACAACAACCGCATTCGTAGTTATTAATATTTGAAATTATCAACACTGTCACTGTGTGTAATTTCACGACAACTTATATTATAATAATTTTTGTACAAGCTAACATTTTGGCACATTCAAAAAATCAAAAAAAAAAGCATACATAAAAATATACGGCCGAAATTGAAGTCTTTTTTGAAGTCGATTGAAAACGAGTACCTCCTTTTTCCCGACTGCTAAGGAAGGGTTATGTTTTTCGCGCGTATCTTGTATGTATGTAATATTCTTTATTACCTCATATCTCCAGAACCTCTGAACGGATTTATACAATTGAGGTATCGTTAGATTCGTATTGGCAGCCCAAGTATTCTTAGATAGGTGAAGTTAAAAAACAATCATGGCAGCTGTGGGATCCAATTGAACTTAGTGAAAAAAAAATCGTTTCGAATACCGCAATATGGGTATCAAATTCAAGAACTTAATACGAGAATTTCAAAAAGGTATATCATTAAAAAACAAAAATATCTTCACACTGTATCGCGCGCTTAACCTCGACACCAGAGCGAAGAAATGGAAATATAAATTTAAGTAAATTTTTCATCTCCTCGAGTGGGAATCGAACCCACAACCAGTCGGTTGCAGTCACACCTCGTGCCGCTGCGCCACGACCGGCCTCCGTGTTAAACCTGATAAACTATTGGGCTTGTTTATATTCTTTTTAGTTTTATGCAGTCGGGGTTTTTGTTTTTACAAACATTTTTTTTGTTAAAGTTAGTTGAAAAGAAATGCAACGATAAAGAGTCTCACTTCTGATGAAAAGTAAACCGTGGTTCGCCAATTTGAACAATGTTTTTCCTTGCTGTTTCAGTATAATTTACCAAAAAATCTAACTTATCTAATTTTCACTGGATCCCATAATGAGAACCTAACCAAACTTTCACCAAACTATCCTTGGATTGGACACACTAATAAAAAAAAGTCGTCAGAATCGGTTGGTGATATTGAGTTATTCGCCCATTTGTTGCACACATACCTAATGCAAACTTAAGATGTGATTTTCTCATAAATACCATTGTCAAAAATATACCAAAATTTTATCACACGGAAAGCACTAGCTTTCAAATAAAAAAAATCATCACAATCGGTTCACCCAGTCTAAAGTTCTGAGGTAACAAATATAAAAAAAATACATTCGACTTAATAACCTCCTTTTCTTACAGAAGTCGGTTCAAAATATACTAAAAGATAATAATAATAATAATAATATAATACTTTATTGCACAAATAAGAAGAAGAATAAAATACAGTACATTATAACAACGAATAACAAGTGTGCAATGGCGGCCTTATCACTAAAAGCGATCTCTTACAGGCAACCATAAACGTAAGAATTAGATTTATAAAAGAAAGCAGAAAGGTGCAAAAAGTACTAAGAAATACATAAATCAATATATAGTGAATACAAAATTGTTTTAAACATACAAATATACATACATAAATATATTCATACATACATACATACATACATACATACATACATACATACATACATACATACATACATACATACATACATACATACATACATACATACATACATACATACATACATACATACATACATACATACATAAATAAATTCATACATACATACATAAATACAACAGTTAAAAATAAATACATATACACTTATCATATTGTCCTTTTATGAATTAACTTTAAGATAGTACTGTTTAAGACGTCGTTTAAAAATCCCAGTCGACTGGGAACGTCTTACTTCCAATGGCAGCTCATTCCATAGTTTTACTGTTTTAACAGTAAAAGAGTCACTATAGCATTTCGTGCGGCATAATGGAATTTCGAGGATATAGTTATGGCGGGAACGGAGGTTTTGGGAATGTAGGGTGTCTGACCCCAGAAACTTAAAGCGGTCCTTGAGGTAAGATGGTGTAACAGGTTTGGAAAGGATGGCATAAAGGAGAGTGAGGGCATGCAAATTACGTCTATATTCTATTGGCAACCATTTAAGTTGACTACGATACTGCGACACATGGTCATGTTTTCTTAACCCAAAAATAAATCTAATTACAAGATTTTGCAAACGCTCGAGTTTGTTCAGTAGTTGCTGGGATAGATCTAAGTAGCATGAATCAGCATAGTCTAAGATAGGCAGAAGGAGAGCGTGGGCCAGAGAGATTTTAGTCTTTAATGGTAAGACGTTCTTCCATCTTCTCAATCTACCTATAGTAGAAAAAACCTTACGACTAAGCTCCGATACGTGAGGTGACCAGCAAAAAGTACCATCCATCCTGATTCCCAGATTCTTAACACTCTCACTAACCTCCAAGCAAACATTATCATAAAAAATTGAGGGTAAAGGAGTACGTAATTTAGCCAGTTGTTTAGAGCTCCCAAATATACACACCTGAGACTTGTTAGGATTGATAGACAGTCCAAACGATTTGCTCCAAGAACTAATAATTTGTAGGTCCGAATTAATTTTATTAATTGCGTTTGGTATGTCACTTATCGCTGCAGTTGTGTAAATTTGCAAGTCATCGGCGTAAAGGTGGTACGATGACGATATATGTTGAGTGAGAGTGTTAATGAAAATGGAAAAGAGTAACGGTGATAGTACACTACCTTGTGGGACGCCAGCGTTGATACAGCATATTGATGAAGCTTTTCCGTCAAGCTTGATGCTTTGTCTGCGTCCGTGAAGGTAAGAGGAAAACCATTCAGTAGCTTTCGAGGAAAAGTTAATAGATCTTAAAATTGCCAATAGAACATCGAAGTCAACTGTGTTAAATGCATTAGAAAAATCTAGCAGAACAAGTAAAGTCACTTGCTGGTGTTCAAAACCGTATCTAATGTCGTCACAGACTTTATTAAGAGCGGTAACTGTGCTATGCCCAGGACGGAAACCAGATTGGAAAGGAGACAGTATGTTATTGTTGTGTAGGAAAAGATAGATTTGCTCGTGTACAATGCGTTCAAGAACTTTAGATAGAAAAGGCAGTATGGATATAGGACGATAGTTTGAGAAGGAAGCTGGGTTGGGTACTTTAGGAATAGGGATCACAACTGCATGACGCCAAACATCAGGGAATTCGCCACAGGAAAGGGAAAAGTTATAAATATGGCACAGGACAGGAAGAATAGAGTTAAGTGTAAGGAGAATCATCCGTCGACTAATATTATCAAATCCCGTAGCGTCTGATTTAATAGACAACACATGCTTGCGAACCTCCGATAGTGAAACAGGAGAGAAGAGGAAAGGTTTGATAGCAGGATTAGATTGTAAGGACAAGGAGTAAAGTGTTTTTGCTTTAGTGCTATTAGCCAATACATTGACAGTGGTGAAAAATGTATTCAGTGAGTCTAAATCCGTACAGTTGTTTAAGGTAGCTGAATCATTGGCGCGTCGGCCCCCTATACCCATCGCGTTCAGGAATTTCCAAGTTTTTGCGGGATTGCTATTGTCAATTGACGAGAGAATAAAATTACGTCGTGCGTCTCTGCAAGTCTTGTTACATCGGTTCCGTAGTGTTTTGTACCTTTGCAAATTTGCGTCCGTAGGATTTTTTTTGTATTTTGACTTTGCAGTATTACGTTTGGACATAAGTAACTTGATATCTGGAGTTAACCACGGAGCGGGAAGATGTTTTATTTTAACAGGCCGGAGCGGTGCGTGAATATCGAAAAGCTCTGTCAAAATAGAATTGAAAATATTCAATTTGTCATTGATATTACCGGCACTAAATATGCAATCCCAGTCAATAGAAGCGAGATCGTTCATGAACTTTTCATTGTCGATGTTATTAAAACATCTTCGCATCACAACTGTCGGTTTCAGTTTTGGTGGACGTATTTTATACGACAGATAGACGAGGTCGTGGTACGAAAATGCATCAGCTGACATTTGACCAAAGGTTGCAACACGTTCTGTTGATGACACGATCATGAGGTCTAACAAGGATGGCGCGCAACCAGGAAAGGAGTGGGTAGCGTTTGTAGGAAGGATATTTAAGTTAGCACTGTTGATGATATTTTGTAACCTATTTGTACGGTAATCGTTCTTAAGCAAGCATGTGTTGAAGTCACCCATTATAATAGAGTGATCAGCCCCTGGAGCATATCTTTCTAACAGATCCTCAAAAGCATCAAAGTAATTTATATGAAGGTTGGGGCTATAAAAGACACCAAGTAAGACTTTGAGAGTGCCAAAAAGGACTTCTATTAGGATATGCTCCGATGAGTTTGAGTAGGCAGTAGGTGATTTGTGTAATATCGAAAAAGGAAAGTGATTGCGGAGGTAAATAGCTACACCCCCTCCACCCTTCTCAGTCCTATCATTGCGTATTAGGTGAAAACCGGGCAGAGGAAATGCTGTAGATGGCAAACCTGGCTTGAGAAATGTCTCAGATACTAGAATAGCGTGGATACTTTTTAAATTAAATGAGTCGAGCAAGTCTGGATAATGCGCTAAAAAAAATGCTAAAGATAATTGCTTAGGTGTTTATAAAAAAATCAGTTTTGCAATAAACGTTCCAATTTTATTCGAAAATCATTTTGTGTTTCTAAAAGAGCAACATTTATTATTTCAGACGTCTAAAAATTAAAACAGATTTTTTTAAAATTCTATTCAAAGACCGGATGCACTTTTCCTTAAAAGAGTTTATTGGACATAATAGATTTTTTTTTCAGTTTTACGCTGTATACTGCACATTGCACAATCGTTAGAGGAAACTTGGGAACCTAATGTTAAGGCACTCGGTTCCCCATTTTCTGCCGTTTTGCGTTTTGGCATTGCGTGTTGAGTGGCGGAAGTCAACGCCGTGCATTACCACGTTACCAGAACAAAGAAATGAAAATAATTAATATAAAATTTCCTAGAACGGGAATTGAACCCACAACTTGTCGCGTTTATAGTCGCACACTTGTGCCCCTGCGTCACGACTAGTATAAATACAATTGTAACGATTTACTTTACAAATAAAATTTACAAGTACCGAAATCGTCACAGCGTCTGTGGTGTTGTTGTGGATTCGATTCCCAATCGGAGAAACAAATACTTTTAATTCTCCTTGCTCTGGTAAAAAGATAGAGAGCGGCGTTGAGCTCACTTAATGTCACGAGAAGTTAAGATCGGAGTATTACAAGGTCAGCTTTCCTGTGGCTAGCCCTGCTACACTGCGGGATACCGCGTGAAACTACGAAAAAATATTTGTTCAAGTAAATTAACTTCATATTGGTATGTTAGTTACATTTTAAATTTAGTTAAGTTAAAAACCGCCCTCATTACAACACACGAGTGTACTCCAGAACAGCCTCGAGGGGAACACGCCTCGTGGGAATTTGAAGCGCCGCGAAAATAACGAATTCTATTTCATTTTTCACAATTTTCTATACTTGTTTTTCAACGTTTCATTGAATTAATTCGTTATATCCGTTTCTATTTGATAGTTTCTATGGTAAAACGATGTAGGTGAGATTTGCCTGGGTTTTTGATTCGAATCCCGGTTTGGGGATGGTTGTTTTTACCTACGTTATATATTCCAGGCCTGTTTAAATAAAGAGAAGCCATTCTTTTCATCACCTACTATAGAATAGGATAGCAGAATTCAAAGCAGCGCTTTTTCTTGTTATCAGAGCGGAGTAAATGAAAATATTAAATTATTATTTCCCAGAGCGAGATCGAACCCATTACCATCGAACTTAAAACAGCGCTTTCTCTTGTTACCAGAGCGGAGAAAAGGATAATATAAAGTTTTTATTCCCCAGAGTGGGATCGAACCCATTACCATCGCGTTTACAGTGTTATTACGCACGCACGCTTATGACATTGCGCCACTACTGTCTCAAATGAAAAAAAAACATAAAAAACTATAACCAACAATTCTAACTAAACATATCTAACAACACCGACATCAACGACAACAACACCATAACTTTTACCAAAATCTATTAACAAATAAATATAATATATAAGACCTGACATAATAAATGATATATAAAAAATGTACATAATTTTTCATAGCTAGCTTTTTTTATTTAATTTTATCTAAACACTACAAACACGTCAGTCATGTCAGTATTTTTTTTGTAACTTTTTCATTAATTATCAGCTAATCAACAGTTTTTTATTTATCTGCTACTTAAACTAGGCTTATAACTACAAATAATTATCTAGATATTTAATTCCTAAGAAAGTCCACGTATTTTTAGATTGCCTTTTTGTAAAAATTTCATTTATAATCTATTAACTTAATATCTATTACAATTTTACAAGCTTATAGCCATAAGAAATCATGTTATATTTACAGTAGGTAGACACTGACCATATCGCCACCTACAGTTTCCTCCTGTTCTCCAACCATCCAACCAACCAATAAAAATATACAAACACACCTGGATACGTGGCAATCCACTACTGTGCGGTTTCGTAGGAACTTCCTTCCACGCACCACGGAACTGTGGAATGACCTACCCGCGGCAGTGTTTCCAGGTCGATATGACATGGGTACCTTCAAAAAGCGCGTCTATTTCCACCTTGTCGGCCGGCAACGCACCTGTAGCTCCTCTGGTGTTGCACGGGGTCGTGGGCGGCGGTAGTCACTTACCATCAGGTGACCCGAACGCTCATTTGCCTTGTCCTTTTCCATAAACAAAAGAACACAATTTCATTGATTCATTGAAATCAGTCCAGCTTATTCATCCATAGGATACTGTAAATGATGAATGTGGAACTCCATTGGAATGAAATTATTTTCGCTTTTTGGCTCCGGTACCAGCCGTGGCGATGAGTTTCGCCTTTTAACACGCAATATTTCGTAAAATGGGCAAAGCGTGAAGTGAGTGTCTTAACACTGGGTTTCCTCTCTCTGTATAGGAAGCGGAAGCTGCTGTTCCAGGGAAACAGTGACAAACATACATACAAAAGATTTATATTATATACATAATAATATAAGACAAGATAATCTCTGTCAAAGTTTCCGGTAACATTCGCAGCACGTAGCGACTTAATGAAAAGCGAAACAAATGTGGTCCCTATGTTTATATTTATTTAATATAATGCTATATGATGGTAGGTTTAATATCGTGGGCGATCTTGTGTTAGTTGTTTTTTCGTTTTTGGTTAGTAGAGTTTTGATTTCTATGACGGAGAGTCTAGGTTTGATTATTACAGTACAAACGTGATTTTGAATGAAAATTAAGATTCAATCAAAGGATTAATCAAGTATATTTAAGAATATGCTTTTAAATTCGACATTTGAATCTTTAGTTAGTAGGGCCTGTTCACAGACTGACTTAGGTAGAATGCCCGTTGTTATATCAAATTATTAAAACGAAAAAATAAATAAATAAGATTCTCATTTTATTCCGCACACAGCAGGGTAGGCAGAGGGAACCGTAGTGTTAAGACACTCCGTTCCCCACTTTCCGCCGAACACCGGAGGCATTGCGTGATAAGTGACGGAACAAAAACGTCGCTCTTTGCCTCGACACCTGAGCGAAAATAAATTTAAGTAAATATTTCACAACTCCTTTCGTTTAGATAAGTTCGTCCCAGCTGCCTTATAACATATTCTTATAAGCTATTTTTTTTAATAAAAACTAATAATAATCTCTATATAACGTTCACGTTATTGCAAATTTCATACGAGTGCCCTTTACTAAATATACAAGCTAGTTATATCACAGTTGATGCGGGTTCTTATCATGTTATATTACTTTTTAAATTTTACTTAAAGTTCACTTGAACTTTTCATATTTTTTTTAGTGATATTAATAGATTATTAAGCGGGGCTCAACGCCGCTTTAAAATAAAATTATAACTTAATGTTGTCATTTAAAAATACCGTTTATAATGTTGTGCAATGTTGACCAAAATATTTAGTCTTTTAGTTTTTTTTATGTTATTTCTTTTTTAACTTTGTGTATAATATATCCCGCTCATACATAACAGGGTAGGCAGATATTGAACATCGTTCCCATTGAGAATCTTAACCTTAAACTTGTTGAAAGTGTTACTGTAAATTCGATTGGTTGTGGGTTCGATCCCCACTCGAGGAAAGGAAATATTTATTTACGTTTGTATATTCATTTCTTTGCTCTGGCGTTGAGTTCCGCCACTCAACACGCAATGCCTCCAGAAGTTGGCGGAAAGTGGGGAACGGAGTGTCTTAACACTAGGTTCCCTCTGCCTACCCTGCTGTGTGCGGGATACAGCGTAAAGTTGATTATTAACACGCCTACTATATTTGTACTTTGTTTTAAGAAATTTACATAAAAAATATTCACTTTTCTTATGTCACGTCACTGAAATAAGATGTGAAAATCTTATATATTTAAATAATAACAGAATACCTGTCCTTTTTAGTAGTATGCTATATGCCGTAATTTTCTTCTTTAGTTGATGATATTTTTTAATTAGATATTATTTTTTACTAACTCAACATCCGTAATAGGAAAATAAGTTATATTAAATTATACATAAATATAATAAATTAACCGTATTGATCAATTGATAGAACCTAATTGAGTGGACATGTGCTGTAACAATGGATATGCTTCGATACTAATATTATGAAGTGGAAGTATATAGTAGTGGAATATGTTTAGTTGAATGCGCTAATATCAGGAACGACTTTTTTGAATGGGAAAAAAAATATTTTTTCTCTTATATTTATAGGAAAAATGTTTATATTTTACAAAATTATAAATACCTGATTAGCGATTACTTTTACTTAAACTTAACTTAGACTCAATCTAAATAAAAACAACCAATATTTTCTCATATAAGGTACAAGGTTCTACGAACTAAACGCCTGATGCATATTTGATGTATGTTTGTTGGTAGCTGAGGGCGAGCTACTAACGAGGAGGAGGCATGTGAAGACAATACCAGTTTTAGTTTTATATAGAAGAAATGTATTTTGAAGCCTTTTTTCAGCATCAAACCATCTATTGTAGAGACCTTCCGTTTTCCGCAAGTTCTAGACACTGCGTGGTGCAGTGGCGGAATTAAGCACCGCGGGACACCAGGAAACCTTTAAAAAATTGTGTTTATTTTATACTTAATTAGAAAACGTGTATTATCTGATCGTTTGTGCACTCAAAAATCTGATCGTTTGTACATCTCAAAAACGGATCACTTTAGCCGTCAAGACAGTTTCCACTATTGTATTTTGGTACGCTAACATTTAATATTTGTTTTATTTAAATTGGTTCATATATAAAAAACATATAGTAAACAAATATTTACATAGTTCAAGCGGGCGAAGCCGCGAGCTGGTCGCTAGTACCCAAATAAATAAATAAAATAAGAAGATTTCATTATCATTTTCTGTATTTGATTTTACTACCCGTATTTCGGGTATTTGGATAGTAAAAGTGCGTCACGTCGCCAACAAACGCCGGTCCCGGGAGTGTCGTCTAACGAACACTACCTGGCCAAATGTCTTTAATAAAGCATTTTTAGGTATCCTCAAAGGATAGTTACAGTTTTACTTGTATCCGGTTGGTTAATTTTGTATGAAAATATACTAGCGTAAGTGAAAAATTATTAATTTAATTACTAAATGTTGCCAAGTTTTGAATTTCATCTGAATAAAGTGAAATGATAAAGCTTAATCTTTTTTTTGATTGAACGTGCTAACTACAACTAATTTTTATATATTTATCGTGGAAATTCATGAGATTTTACATAAGATTAATCTTTTCGTTATCTCTATCACTTAAATATTAAAGCAAGTTTTTTTAGCTTCACACTGTAGATGTATCCCGCACACAGCACGGTAGGCAGAGGGAACCTGGAAATCCAACGCTCAATTCTGTTTCCATCAAGACACTTCCGATCCCCCACTTTGCTCCGATTTCTGGAAACATTGCATGTTGAGAGGCGGAACTTAACATCGCACATTGACTCGTAACCAGAACGAGAAAATCAAAAATATTACATTTTAATTCCCCTGGATGAGATTCGAATCCACAACCTATCGTGTTAACAGTAGCCTCTACGTCACGACTCATAATAAATAGTGGCGAGCTAATATCTTTGTATGAATTTAAATGTTAAATAAAATGCTACATTGTATTTTATCAATAGACACTGTTTGTGAATATAAAAGTGGAAAATAGAATAGACAATTATTATCAGGATGTCTGTACCTTCTTAATAGGAATTATTTATTATTCGTGGTCATTTAGTACCAAAAATATTATAATTAAGTTCTCAAATCTTCATAAAATAATCTATTTAACCAAGTCTTGAATATTCAACCAGTCGTGGCGCAGTCGCACAAAGTGTGACTGTAAAACCGACTGACTGGTTGTGGGTTCGATCCCCACTCGAGGAGATGAAATATTTACTTAAATTTATATTTCCATTTCTTCGCTCTGGTGTCGAGGAAAAGCACGGCGTTGAGTTCTGCCACTCAACACGCAATGCCTCCAGAATTCGGCAGAAAATGGGGAACGGAGTGTCTTAACACTAGCCTACCCTGTTGTGTGCGGGATACAGCGTGAAGCTGATTTTATTTTGAACATTCAAACGCTGCCCCACTGCGACACGGTGACCTTACAAGCCTCATAGGTATCTGTAGTCTTTTGGTACTACGTACCTAAAATACATACACGTATAAAACACCAAGTGAAAGTTAAAAACATGAGAATATGACATTAAATCGATTAAGAACTTCACAGACTAGGTATATAATATTGATTGATTTTTATTTTTCCGTGCTTCTTTTGGATTAGGCCAGAGACAGCTTGATACCGTTGAACTAAATGCTGTTTCCCCATAATTTTTCTCTTCTGTCTAATTTCTGAAGAGATACAATCATAGTCCAAGTTCTGCCTTTTCGACATAAAGTTATATGATATAATATAGGTATATATTTTTGAATATTCATTTATTTTATATATTTTCAGATTAAAACCATCCAAATGGGCGCTACGAAGACCTACATCCTCTTGATTACCATCCACCTGATATATTTAATCACCGCTCAAGAGGTGGTGAGACGCGTGCCCCAAGGCTTCCTGGGCATGCGCGGCAAAAAATACTATGAAATAAGCGAAAACGAATTTTACAAGCGAAAACCTCAGTTCTTCGTTGGGGTGAAAGGCAAAAAAGACTATGACATATCCTCCGAAATAGACTCAAAGCGCGCTCCCATGGGTTTTATGGGAATGAGGGGGAAAAAGGAGTTCGTGTATCCCGATATTATGGTTTACCCGGAAAATTATGAATACGTACCAAAGAGATCTGGGTCTTTAATCGGTCAGATTGATTACTCTACAGATGGAAACGCTAATAACCAGGAATATCCGATTCTGGATGAAGTAATAAATGATTACCTTGAGAAACTACGTGCGGGTGACGTGTCTACTGAAACAAGCGATACAGATGAATCTATGGATAATGAGATTGAGAAGCGAGCAAATCTCCACCAATTCTACGGAGTTCGAGGAAAAAAATTAATGCAAGCGAAAAGACCCTACGATGTGTCGTTCAGGGGGAAGTTTATTGGTGTCCGCGGGAAGAAGGATTTGAATAACAGAGGCGCTCAAGAGATCAGGTTCCTGATGAACGGCCCGTGGTCTAAGCGGAGGCTGCAAACCGGGTTTTTGGGTGTTCGTGGAAAGAAATGGGTTAACAACGATAACGCTTTAGGTGAGAATATTCAGTATATTTTATTTATTTTTCGTTTACAAAATAATGACTCATATTAATTATTTAACCTCGAAAAAATTCGGCGGAAAAAGAATAACGGAGTGTCTCAACACCACTTTCTTTGTCTACTCCGCTATATGTAGGAAGCTGGCTTATTTAAATTTTGATTTATTTTTTATACTAAGAGATTTTATACTAAAGAATATGCGAAAAAAATTGTTCAATCTAGTGACGTTACATCGAGTGTACACTGTATTAAAACATAATCTTTCTCCACATTCCAGAACCAGAAAACAGCGAAGTCTCCGCGCCGAACTAAACCCCAGAAATTATTTTCACAAAGACTTGTCAACAAAAACATATCGTTATAAGTGCGTACCTAATAAACTACTAATTCTTCGAAAAAGGCTTATTCTAGCGTTCGTTATTCTAATATAGCTTAAAGTTGATTCTATATCCTGTAATAATAATATAATAATTAACTTTTTATGGTTGTAGTTTCTGTTTTTTTTTATTTTCTAGTCATATTATTACTATACAAAAATATATTATGATTAATTTAAATTAAATAATTTATTTAGACATGTTTAAATTGTTATATTTCTATTAGAAATCAGAAAAAAATATGTTTTTACATATATATTTGTATGAAAAATCTAATATATATATTATGTAAAGTAAATTATATCGATGTTATAAAACTTGTTAGACACTTAGCAATGTAATCTAATTGTAATTAACATTTAATTGTAATTAAAATTTGCTGCTGCACGCATTTCGCGAGGGCTGGCGAAACTTTAAATAACAAAGAAGTAACAATAAAGGCAGTTGTCAATTTCGAAATGGTTTCATTTTTCTCATTTTTTTCTTTATAAGAAAATAAGACCGTCCGAATTAAAAAAAAATAAGCCCGAAAAATATAAAGTAATAAGACCGTCGTAGCTCAGTTGTAGAACGGACGATGTGGATGCGATTCTTATTCATTATTTATATTCATCTATGAAACTGTGGATTATATTCATCTATGAAAGTGTGGAACTGAATATCTTAAACTTAGGTCCTATCTACTTACTCTGATATATCCCGAATATACGAAGCATGAAACTAAACAAAAAAATTTAAAAAATCAAAAAATATTATTGTATATTTCTAGAAATAAGGTTTATAAATTTCAATAAGATTTAATTTCTTAACTATAAGGCGAAACTAGGCATTGAGTTTTACGCGAAATTCGACACGAAGCGGCTTGATATTAATAGGAAAGTGGAGAATACACACAGTATACACAGTACACAGTATCTCAACATTCGTTTTTTTTTGCTTACTGTGCTATATGCTTAACCCGCAAAGCAAAAGAAATTATTATAAGAACCAGAGATTTAATACAATACTCAAAAATGATATATATTTTTTTATTTTACTAAAAACGTAATGTTCTAATAATGTATTTGAAGTAATTAAGTATCCATATAAATACGGTTAAGGTTCACATTTGTTGTTTTTTTTTTAAATTTATATTCTGTAAAAACAGTCAATCACTTTTGCTATTATCTAGCTACAGACCCTAAACTAGACCCAGGATTAAAAAAAAAAACAAAACATTTAATTTCATAATATTTTTTATTAAAACTTCTCCTTATAAATCCATCGAATGCTAACATAAAGAACGTACATAGAAGCCATGATACATATTCATATGACAACAAACAAACAAACGCGCAAACAGACACGCCGCCATCTTGGAAAAAAATACATCATTATATTTGTATGTCCTATACAACATAGAGAATGAACCTGCAACCACCTCCATTATACACTGTACTATAGCGATTTTATTAAAATAAGAATATATAATGGCGACGATAAACAATTTGCGAAACTTTCATACAAAACTCAATGTAAATAAAAAATAGCTGTAATATTACAAAGGCCGTTAAAAATTCAAAATGACAATGAAATTATAATAATAATCTGCGAAACTGTAATAAGCGATAAAATATATATATCACTGACATTACTGACTTTTAAAGAGTACTGATAAGTTTTTTTTTTTTTCATTTGTTTCACAAAGCATACATATATGAAAAATTAATTTATTAATTCACAGTTAAATAGAAAAAAATACCAAATAAAAGTATGAAAAAAAAATATTTAATACTTTTCAAAAAACAGTCACGATGAGGGAATGAAAAAATAATAAAAATAAAGGAATATACATTATCTGGAAAATAGTATCCATTTTTTTTTATTATAATTTGTTATTATAACTACTAAACTGATAAATAGGAGTTAAAAATATTTTGGTTGACCATGTTAACTTTATAGTATAGGGGCCGGCGTGTGTTTTTAAATTGTTTGTATTATTAACACAATATTATTAATAATAATTCATTGAACAAGAATAATATGTCAAAATGTTACATTTTACAGGAGGAAAAAATATGATAACTAAATAAAGAATAATAAATAACAAATCTTGTTAAATTAAATATGTCATATATACCAAATATGTCATTTATATCAAAATATTTTAACTCAAAATATATAATATTGTAATAACTGTTAAAAAAAACACGCCGATTCTTATACTAAAATTTAAAATTATTAGTTACAAGCAATTTTGATACTAGATAAAATGATAAAAATAAAAAAAAAACTATTACAAAGACTAAATAAGTATAAAGATTATTGTTTGCTAACTAAATATAATACAAAAGATTATTTATGTATGGGATTTTCTCGAGTCTATCTATCTCTTTCTATTTGTATGAACATGAAAAGGACAGCAATATTTATATAAGAGATATGTTTTTATTGTTTATATGGAAATTTCTGGTAATTTTTAAACGTATTTGTTTTTGTTTTCTTAAAATTTGATAGAAATATTGATAATTTTAGAGTAAACATTGGTTTTATTAATTACTATATGCAATGCACCAAAAATATTTTTTATTTTTTTGTTACTATTTCATAATAGTATCTAGAAGTAAGACAAAAAAATGAATAAACGTAACAAAATACACTATTGAATCCATTTATATATAAAAAAAAGTGTCTACGTCTGTCCTTGATTTAGGAAATACATTCAACATTAAGATTTTAGACATAAAGACATCAAACGTAAGAAATTAAATCAAAACTGAAAGAGGTACATTAAAATTTAATTGTTTATTAATTATACATATAAAAAATATTTCACTTTAAGCTTAATTTACTCGAAATTTATTACCAAGCTGCAATAACTAATGGCATTTTTTTTCTCTAAACGTAGATAGCTATCTATATATGTTTCCTTCATTATTACATACAATAAGAACCTTGGAATAAAATTACACATTGTATATCCGTCTCGCTCGCACACATTATTAGTCATATGTCTGTCTCCCTTACTCAATGTACTTGGGGGAAAGAAAAAAAGCATTGTTTTCAAATAAAACTTGATAAAATATAGTGAAAATTGTTTAAATAGGCATTCAAAAGTAATATTTCTAAAGTACAGTACGGTCGACGAGTCGTGGCCGCTCTAAAGTTAGATTTTAGACTTTATTCGCTCGGAAAGGGAATCTGCGTCGCGTCGATCGTAAAGTACTATACTTCGTTAATAAATCATGTTCTGTCTTGTTCTAGCAATAGAACAAACACAAATATTAAAACGGGATAGCTATATATATTCAAACAAATAACGTTCACATTACGCATACATGTCAATTTTTGTATATTTCAAAATTCCTATAACCTATTTTGACAAAAAAAAATGAAAATCTGACCGAATTTGCTTAAAAAAATGAAAAAAAAAAGACATCACAATAAATAAAGGGACTTAACTTAAAAATATTGCAATAACTGCGTCCTATACACAACCTAAACCATCTATGCATATAATTGATTAATCAGTTAAATTCATTATTACCTCGCCTTCTTGTGTGCGACAGACAGACAAACAGACAAACTAAATACATACAAATATATATAAAAAAAGAAAAAAATCGGAATAATTTATTATACTGCATTAGTGTTTGAAAATAAGAACTTTAATTACGACCCATTACTCCGTCTGTCCGTCTGTCACACAAATATCTAACTACACGCAACGAATTATTATTTTTTTAAATTATTATTATTATTATTAATAATATGAAAAATACGCCTAAAACAAGGAACGTTAAGCGGTGATTACGATCTTCTTACAAATAGACAAAACAAGCTATTATATTTTTATTATAGAATCGTGGATTTGCGATATAAATGCAATAATATGTTTCATGTTTTTTTTTTAATGTGCCAACACTCTTGTGTACTATCCGCCAAACCGCAAATACAGAATGTAAATGATTTTAGTGTAGCTGTCTCGCTCTTACATTTTGTAAGACATATATTTGTCTCTTTTACGCTTATTGTTGCCAGATAAAAAAACATTTTTAAATATATTTTTTTTATATTGTTAGTGTGGTAATACATTTTTTTTTTAATTTAGGGCGAACAGTACCATCGATAGCTTCTACTCGTACATATTGGCTAGGGCGAAATTGCATTGTTATTTTTATTCGAAGTTCAAATTCGAACGTTACCTTCTAAAATTGTGCATAATTATATTGAAAATTTTGTACTATCAGTTTCGAAATCAAATTTCATAATGTATATACTGTAGCACCTATAAACGAGACATCTCAAAAGGCACCATTAGCGTTAAAAAATTGTAATCAATTTAAACAACAAAAAAAAACCGAAACATTTAGATGGAAAATTAAATATATAGCAAAAAGCACGTTTTACGAAACAGCAAAAAAGTAGAAATCAACATTATATCAATTATAGTAACAATTAATATTATTAATCGTTGTCCTGCTCGCACCTAGGCTTTCAAATCTACTATCTCTCTCGCACGAGCCGAGTCTAGCCAAATACGTACGTACATTGCAAACTAAATCGTGCCATCTCGCTTGCACTTGAACTTTTACATCTATCTATCTTCTTCTAGACACGAACTTAACTAAGCAATATGTATGAAAATGCGCTCAAAAACCAAATCGTCCCTTCTCGCTCGTACATATTAAACCATATGTTGCTATCTCACTCTAATTGCGCTCCTAGCCAATATGTACGTACATTACAAACCAAATAGTGCCATCTCGCTCGCACCTGTTTCACTCTAGGCGCGAGTCCATCCAACCAAAAAGGTAAAAAAGTATTAATAAATGAAATCGTTTCATCTCCCTCGCACCTGAGCTATCACATCTATCTATCTCACTCTAACCGTTCCTAGCCAATATGTACCAAAGAACATAACGTAACATCTCGGGGGGTAGGTATAAAATCCCGACGGGGTAGATATAACATCTCGGGGGTAAATATAACTTCGGGGGTGTCTGGGGGGTGTTTATATCGCATTGTGCAAGGTCAGGGGGTGTGGGTGACCGTTGTGCGCTGCAAAGTCCTTGTCGGCGGCGCCTCGGAGCCTCTCGCTGTGTATGAAACTTGCGGAGATTAGCCCCGCGTTGGTGTTTGGAGTTGTGGGTGTGGTGTTACCGTTGTTAGCGTCGGTTATGGGTTCGATTTTAGGTGATTGCTCGTCTGGTTTGTCCTTTGTCTGGAAAATTGTTAAGAAAAGAAAAATATTTATTTATGCATGCTACTCAAGAGAATTAATTATTATAATTTTTCGCTGGTAGCAAGACAAAGAGCAGCGTTGAGTTCCGAAAATCAAACAATAGGGGGATGCGAAGATAGGAGTTTTTCAGTACTAGCTTCCTTTTCCCTTTTTTTCTTCCTTCCTATAGGGAAAACTATATAGCAAAGTAGACATATCTTATGTGTATGTATCGAAATTAGGTAAAGTTATTGTATAAGAATTTCTTCTCCATGTATATAAGAATTTCGACGCAACATGTTGAGAACGTATACCTTAGTGGTCAGAGCGCTTAGCCGTTAAATACAAGATGCGGGTTCAAATACCGGTAAGTTTAAATAATCATACGTTTTTTTTAAAAAAACGTATAACTTACCTCATGTTGTTGGGACAGTCCCAGCAAGTCTGCAATCTCATTGCCATTGTTAGTATTGACATTAGCATTGCTGTTGCTATTTGTGTCTGAAGTGAGCACTTGCTGTACTATTTCTTGTTTTGTATCGCCCTGAAATTAAAAAATATATTTTCTTATAGATTTTTTTTAATGTTTTTATTTTGTAGTTTTTTTTTAAATTTTAAGACACTCCATTGCCAACATAACTCCGAATTTTTGAGTCATACCATGTTTTATCTTCACAAAATAAAGAGTAAATAAAAATAGCTCATTCCTTCTAATGAGAATCGAACTCACAACCGTCGTATTTACAGTCAGACGTTGTCCCAATGCGTCATGACGACTTCAATGTAGCAAGAATACAGCTTACGCTAGTAAGAAAATAATAATAATACCTGACTAGTGGCAAGTTGCAATAAATCTCCCGTTTGTATTCCGTTGCCATTATCACATACACTAACATCTTTTGTATCACTAACTTCTTTCACTATCACGGATAAACTTTCCGTTAACGACGTTTCACTAGCTTCCTTCGATTCCGTTACTTTAGTTTTATTCTCATTAACTTCATTTAATTCTGTTACTTTATTTTTATTTTCATTGACTTCATTTAATTCCGTTACTTTATTTTTATTTTCGTTGATTCCATTGTTTTCTTTGTTCTCTTGTAACGGTACGGTAGGTGCAGGTTCATTTTCTTTAGCTTGTGGCACTATGGTTGGTATATCTTTAGCATTACTATTATTTGTATTATTTGATATATGGGAATTGTTGTTAGCGGGAACTTCTGGATTTTGTTGCGCTTTCATTTCTTGTTGTTTTTTGTCTTCCTCTGCTTGCTGTGGGATTGAAAGTAATATATAAATATCATATATAGTAGATTTTTTTAAGGCTAGTCGTGGCGCAAAGGCACAGACGTGCGGCTGTTAGTGCGAATGGCTGTGGGTTCGATTCTCACTCGAGGAAATAAAATATTTAATATTTTCATTTCTTCTCTCTTTCAATAAGGTAAAACTTGGCTTTGAGATCCACCAGTCAATATGCAATGCCTCCTGAATACAGCGTAAAGTGCCAAGTGCAGGTTTGCAACAGACTACAAAAATTGACTAGAAAAATAGATAAAGAAAAATTGTTATACATGGCTAGTATACAAGTCTTTATAAGAAATTGACCGAAGAGGTCAATCACTGGAGATTCTTATACTTTGTGTATACAATCAACCTAGCCCAGGCCTTATAAATCTCTTGAACCTCTAGAGCCTACCTTCTTCAATCTAGTCCTGGCCATGATGGCCTCCACCCTCTGCTTCCTCGCGAGCCTCTCCCGCTCCTCGCGCTCGGCCTCTTCCCGCCGCAACTTCTCTGCGTCCTCAGCGGCGCGCCTCCTCTCCTCGTCTTCCCGAAGTTTAGCTCTGCGCTCCTCTTCTTCTTTGACGCGGCGTTCCGCTTCCTCTTTCTCTAGTTGTTGTTGTGCCTGAAAAATATGAAAAAAAAAATTACAAACTAACATTTAAAAATATATTATATCGTAAAGTTGAAATATATGAGATTTGTGGGTATAATTTCTTACATAAATAAATAAATAAAAAGGCTTGATTTCCTATTAAACTAAACTAACTTCGCGCTTTATCCCTAGCGGGGTAGTCAGAGAGAACGGAGCGCAAACCCTACGGTTTATTTCCTATTACCAGTTTACATTTCCTCTTGTTTTATTACTCTACTTAAAAACTACATATTTAATATAATACATAAGTATTTATAAGTAGCTTAGTTGTCTAGGGCCCCTCTTTGGGTGAAGGCCTCCTCCACTGCCCACCTGCTACTCGGGCTACATCATCTGCCCACCTTTTGTCTCTTAGGTCTCCCTATGCTTCTTTTTCCTGGTGGTCCCTTCCAGGTGGTAGCTCTTCGGGTCCACCTATTGTCCATAAGTCGTAAGTTCTTACATAATATTAAATAATTAATTGTCGCATTGACAGTCGCACGCTTGTGACCCGCCCCCCCCCCCCCCACAACCCCACTACAGCCTCAACGGCCTCGTCGATTGACGCCTGCAGCAAGGGTCCGCTCACACTGGGGTAGTATCTCCCATAATATCGCTCTTACAACTCTGTCAAACACCTTTTCCAAGTTAGTGGCCAAAAATTTTTTCGTAATCATGCAGAGGGGGAAAAGATCTGATCCATACACCCTCTTCCAGGTTTTAAAGCCTCCTTGGGCTTCCCACAACAGCCCTTCAGATCTCTCATGCATCATTGTTCTTATTGGAGAATGGAGCTACAAATTTTATAAACTGAAATTATAAAATGTAACGTGTTTACCTCAATAGCTTTCTTCAGTTTCTCCTCGTCAATGCGTCGCTGTAGCGCGGCGAGCTCTCTTGCTTCTTCCTCTTCTTTCTTTTGTCTCTCTTCTTCTATGCGCTGTCTCTCTCTTTCTAATTCTTCTTCGCGTTGCAACCTGTGATTGTATAATTATTTTATTACTATGTTTTAATCTATATATATAAAAGGACAGGTACCTGACTGACTGAGGTAAGACACGCATAGTCGTAACCACTGTAAGTAGAAACGTAAAATTTGGACGGATGTTAATTATCATAATCTGGACATATACTAAGAAGAGATTTTGAAAAATTTTAACCCTAAAGGGATGAAATAAGGGGTTGAAAGTTTGTCTGAAAAAAGAATTAAATCGGCAACGATTTTTATAAAACTTGAAATTCAGACTTAAAAATATTTTATTGAACACACCCCTAAGGGTGCAAATAAGCGGACGAAGCCGAGTGTGCCCACTAGTATATTATAAAATAATTTTAGGATTGCAGTTTAAAGAATTAATTATTAAAATTTCAAATATATTTAATTATAAATAATATACCCCCAGTTCGGTATATTGCAATGTATTGTATTGTAAATTAATCTATTGTAGTATAATACCTCTGTCTCTCAAGCTCCGCTTGTCTCTCAAACTCCTCCCTGGCGCGTCGCCGGCGCTCCGCCAGCGCCGCCTTCGCCTCCTCCTCCGTGGTTATACGCCGCGCAGTCATGGACGCTGGAAATTGTTGGTAATTATTCAGTTATTAGTAGATAACAGGATAGGCAGGGGGTCCTAGAGTTAAGACGAAGGAATAGGGAACGAAGTCCCCACTTGATGTCAAGTATGGGGTGTATCTTAACACACTAGGTTCCTACTGCTGCCTCTGCTATATTCGGGGTAGCATGAACCTTATTAAACGTACCCTGTAAAATACCCTTTATCGATATTTAGATATATAAAATTTAACTACAGATAAGTAAAACTCAAATCATAGTATTTATTACACAATTAAACCGTAGATTAGCCGGCAACTAATTATGCATTTTTTTTTATTTTAGTCACTTTAAATACAATTCCAAAAGAAACAAAGGGGCTCATGGTGGCAACGCCATCCACGTCCCAATTACCCCATATATATTTAAAAAGTTTGAAATATCTTGAATTGTATAAATTTAAAATTGAAATCTAAAACTGTACAAATGAAATAAATGCCTTGAAATGTAAAATATGTATACAACAGTGAAGTGTATTTAATTTTAGTTTTTATATATGGACCGTTTGTTTTGAAAGTTGTGTAAGTCTATTTTCTTTTGTTTCGAGAAAATTAATGGTTACTATATTTGTTGATTTAAAAATACAAGCAAATCATATGAGGTCTGGCATAGTTTCTATTGTTTTATCAACATTTAATTTGTTTATATAAATTTGTTTTTGGCTAATTAGACTACGATAACATATATTTATGTGCTGTAAATGGACTTATACCACTTTCAAAATTAGACAATTGTAAAAATCGTTTAATTTCAATTTTGAAAAATCAAATATCGCTTAAAATATACTTCATTTTAATATAATTTTGTTTACAAATACGCATAACAACACATAAAATTTTATTGTAGATGGCAATTACACTGTCATTATAAGATACTGATTACAAGAACTTATTGTCTACATTGCGCTATTACATTATAGTAATCTATTGGTGTGTACACAAAATTCATTTTTCTCAATGTCATTTCTATGATGCCAAAATCCGCATCGTTCGGAATATATGAATGCCCCGAGAGTAAAAATTTGTGGTCAATTATCTCAATGCTGTTTTCCGACTGGACTACTTTTAACCACATCAATGCCATTTGTAAAAATAAATAAATAAATGTGAGGCCAGTCGTGGCGCAGCGGCACGAGGTGTGACTGCAAAACCGACTGGTTGTGGGTTCGATCCCCACTCGAGGAGATGAAATATTTACTTAAATTTATATTTCCATTTCTTCGCTCTGGCGTCGAGGTTAAGCGCGGCGTTAAGTTCTGCCACTCAACACGCAATGCCTCCAGAATTCGGCAGAAAGTGGGGAACGGAGTGTCTTAACGCTAGGTTCCCTCTGTCTACCCTGCTGTGTGCGGGATACAGCGTAAAGCTAATTTAAATTTTTTTTTTTAATAAATAAATATACCATACCCATTGACGTATATAACATTAATTTAATTCCTTACCAGTCATTTCATTATCATCAGTCTTTTCTTGCGATTGTTCCTTCTCTTCTCTTTCGGGCTTCTGTACTTCTTGGGGCTTCTCTTTCTCCCTTTTCTTCTCTTCTACGACGTTGTGTTCGTTGTTCGTTAACATTTTGGTGTCTGTTGGTTCTTTTCTTTCGGTTGGTTGCTAGAATAATGGAAAATATATTTTTAATTAATATTGTAAGCATGTACGCTTGTTCCACTTAAACGCAAGAACTACTGGATTTAAATAAAAGTTTACGTAATATAGCTTATACATCAGGATAACACATAGGCTACAACTTATGTAAGGATTTTGTTTATTCTGGCTATAATATAACAATATAATGTAAACGATAGCTTGCCGGCTCGATCACCAAATCGGAAATCATATATTTTTTTAAAGTTATTTTAATTTTTCTGCTTTTGTTGTGTTAAGATAAATGCGAAGTTGATTTTCACCAATCAATTCCTTATGCCTGAAATTCGGGCTGCAATGGAATATCTTACACTAAATTCACTCTATCTATTCTCGAAACCACTCTTGTTCGGCGTGCGTATTGTGTTTTGAGAGACGTCGGGAACGTCGCAGTTTTATGAGGAAATGAAAAATAATTTATTTTCTTCAATTAAATCGAACCTATAACTCTCATCTCTCATTCAAGAGTCTTCTTCAAGTCGTCATTAAGATTATTTTAATGATATATTTATAAAGTTGCCAATAAAAAACATATAATTTACCTGGCGGTCCTCTATCTGCAAAGCTTCCAGTTTCTGGGTGACCTCTATAGCGCTCACTTGGTTCTTGTCTAATACGGGTTGCGGGACACTCTGGAAGAGAAACCATTTATTACATAAAATGTTGTATAAAATATTGTTTAAAATGTTATTTTAAATTCAAGAAAAAAAAACTTTTTTAATAAACTTGTAAGAAAAACATTGTAGTTCGATTTGAATCCTTGTAATAGATAATACTCAAGTTCTTTCATATTTTTTTTGTTTGCTTAACGACTATTAAGCTGATTCTCCATTTTTTTGTAATGTACGACAAAACTGCGGAAAGATTGTTTAATTACATCAGCCTCATTATTTAATAAAAATATGAACCAACCACTGTTACCTAGATTAATAAGAAGAATAATTTTGACTATCTTTTTATGAATCGTTGAATTTCATTTGTATGTCAAAGTTCACACATTTCATGAGGGTAACTTTGACAGACTATAAAATCCTAATTGTTTTTCTATACTGATGTATTTTAAAAGGTTTATGTAAATGTCTATGGGTGAGAAATATTAGTGAGCAGTAGTAAAACAAAAACATTCTTGCAATTTACTTCAAATTTTAAGATATAGTGTAAAATATCGCTCGTATCTATCAAAGTTACCCAGATTGACTGTAGTGTTGATTATTTAAATAAAAAAAAAATCCGCTTCACGCTGTATCCCGCACACAACAGGGTAACCTAGTGTTAAGACACTTCGTTAACCACTTTCCGTCTAATTTTGGAGGCATTGCGTGCTGTGTGGCGGAACTCAACGCCGCGCTTTGCCTCGACTTTGTCTCTCTGCGCCAAGACTGACCGTATGGCCTTTCAATTAAAATTTACATATATTTTCGTACTGGTGTACAAACCTTAGGCACTTCCTTATCGATACTGGAGTCCTTGGACGCGGCCGGGGACAGCGCGCGGCCCGGCGACGCTGATAACGACTTGCCCGCGTTCTGGAAACACGAAATAAAATATAATATTAATATTTACTATTTTTTGGTTAGTATTACAAAATAGAATCCATTTTATGGAACCAAATATGTCAAATATAATTGATAATACATTAAAAATATCAAAATGTCGATCTAATTTCTAATAAAGGAATAAATAAATTAAATCAGCTTCACGCTGTATCCCGCACACAGCAGGGTAGGCAGAGGGAACTTAGTGTTAAGACACTCCGTTCCCCACTTTCTGCCGAATTCTGGAGGCATTGCGTGTTGAGTGGCAGAACTCAACGCTGCGCTTAGCCTCAACACCAGAGCGAAGAAATGGAAATATAAATTTAAGTAAATATTTTATCTTCGAGTGGGGATCGAACCCACACCAGTCGATTGTACAATCACACTTCGTGCCGCTACGCCACGACTGGCCTCAGTTAGGACACTTCGTTCTTATTAAGACACTTCTGTTCCCCACTTTCCATTGAATTCTTGAAGCATTGCAACACTGGTGTTGAGTGGCGGAACTCAACCACGAATTTTGCTTTCTTACTAGAGCAGAGAAATGAAAAATATTAAATATTTCACTTTCTCGATTGAGATCCAGTATAAATAATAATAACAATTTAAATGTCACCTTATCATGATCTTTGGATGGCTTTGGCTTTCTATGTAGCGGGGGCTTGCCTTCTCCCGGACCCACGGGCGTAGCTGGAAAAATAAAACCATATATTTATAAGAATATGCTGAAATTCATTTAAATAACATCAAATTCAAAATAATCTAAAAAAATAAAATTCGAAATAATCTTAACAAAGTGTAATATTCCTAATGTAAAAATGTATTTTTTTTAGTTTCACGTTACACTATTTCAAGGTTTTCCATGTACTCCCTCAATTTTTGAGACATTGCGTATTACATTCAACCCTGCGTATTTTTGCTACCAGAATGAGGAATTGAAAATAACTAAATGATCAGTTGGAAGCGAACCCACAACCATTCTTTTTTTCAGTTGATGCAATCCCGTACTACCGTCCAGCTAAAAATAGAACCTTAACTTCAGGGTGGAAAGGACCCGTGGCAGTTCACGACTTACCCTGATTAAATTTATTGTTATATTATGGCCAAATTGAACAAAATCGTTACATAAATAGTAGTTTTTGTATTATTTTAATGTATAAGCTATATTACACTA